>JAMPIV010005846.1:0-407091 GCA_024509875.1 Oreohelix idahoensis | reverse complement strand
ATAAATATAAATTGAGAATAGAACTGAAAGATAGAATAGGGTAGACCAACAAATTACAAACAAATCAAATCAAACTAAAGAACAGAGGAATATTACAAAAACAACAATGAGTACAGTCTTCACAGCTAACACTAATAGCAACAGCTGTCGCAGCAAATTTTCAATCAAGAAAATTGCACCTATAGAAACGCACACATCAGACCCTCTATTACGTGGGATACTCTGTTGTGTGACACCGCCCAACCAAAACAACAACCCGCAGAGTACAAACAAATATCACATATAAACATGTAAACATAAATAGCATAAATGCATATAATATTATCAAATAGTATGGCAATGTGATGTGTTGCAGAGAGGGCTTAGCTTTTAATAAAATAGCTTGCAACTTTATTAAATAATAGGTTTGTTTCTAAACTATTACAGTGTTCAATTTTCTTCAAGCACACTAGAAGATCCACCGATGAAATCTATGCGCCTTTATGTCAACAATACTGTAACAGCAAAACAGTTTATGGCCTTCAAAGTATTCCACTGTGTATGTCTCCTTGACATAGACAATGTCTGTACCACAAAATGTCACCAAGCGCTGACCTGTGAAAGAATGTCAACAATACTGCAATTCTTCTTGAGCAGGCCAAACAATCATTTCTGTGTAACCCTGACTGTACGCTGAAGAATGTCAACAAGTACTGACCCAGATACTGTATACGCTTGAACAGAACAGGTCAAGCTTACATCGACTGTATAGCTGTCCTACTGGTGTTGATGTGGTCAAACAAACGTTCTTGTAACTGTAAATGACTCTCAATAACAAGACTGCGAAGGCTGGACCCAGGAATCTGGCTCACCACTATAGAAAAGTGGAAACGGCTGTAAAATGTCACTGCGGTGTTAATTAATTCTTCTTCTGCGTTCGGTATGTAGTCATGCTAAATCTGCAAACCTGTCGTCAGGACGAAGTCCACAGTTTTTTCCAGGTCGGCGCGGCAGCCCTATAGCTTCTGCTGGAGCTCATCACCTTTTGGCAAGGTCGCACGTCGCAATTTATCATGGGTTGGACAGTTCTGGAGAATGTGTTCTGGAGTCTGGATATCAGTTCCACAAGGGCATTCATTCGTGTGGGATATCTTGAGGCGATAGAGATGTCCAAGTAATCTGCAGTGTCCAGTTCTCAGGCAGAAAATTGTCGTCTGTTGGTGTCTGTTTAGGTGGTGGATTGGATCATCTCTGCTGTATATATCCCCTTACTCCTTCCACTGATTTTTGTACTTGTTGTGGATGATGGTTTTTGCTTCCCGATAGGGCAATGGGTGGCTGTATTGTTCCATTTTACTGCCGCTTCTTGATAGAGCATCTGCTTTCTCATTACCAGCGATTCCACAATGGGCAGGTAACCACTGAAGGGCAATGGTTGATGACCTTTGGATGATGTTAAGCTTAGATCTGATCTCATTCATCATGTTATCATTTCTGGTGTTTTGTATTGATTCAAGTAATGATCTGCAGTCAGTGAAGATTACTATCTTAGCTTGTGGCTGCTGTTCAGGTCTGGTGAGGATCTTCAGGGCTTGCAGTAGTGCCATAGCTTCTGCCCTAAAATTGGAGGAGATCTTTCCAGTTGGGAAGGCCTTTCGGATGATCTTTCCATTTAGGAATCTTATAAAAATGCCTCCTCCACCGTTCTTTACTGCCCCCTCAGCAGATCCATCTGTGTATGCATGTGTCCACTCCTTCGGGTTGTACTTTTCTTCAATCATTTCTTGAGCCAAAGTTTTTAGTTGTTGAGGGGTCAGGTGGCCTTTCTTTTTTATTTCAGGGACTTCTGTGATGATAGATATATTTCCATGGCAGTCGTCTGGCTCCTCGTAATCAATTAACATTTCAATCTCAGTAGATCGATTTGGGAGGAGGTCTTCATGGCATCGATGCAGATGTTTGGAGATGTTTAGGAAGCTGGTTCTTTTCAGCCTGTTCTTTGTCACACTATGGAGTTTGGCATGCATTGGATGACTTGGCATTCGTAGAAGCTTCTCACTGTGAGTGAATACCTTTTCCTCACGTCTGTCATCAAGAGAGCGGATGTTGGTGTATCGCTCCATTGCCTGGATTGGAGAAGTCTTCATCCCTCCAGTGATTAGCCTAAGGCCTGAATTTTGCACTTTCCCTAGACATTCTGTGTTTGTTTTAGATGCTGTCGCCCAGGCTGACATGCCATATTCAAGTACAGGTCTGACTGTGCCTGTATAGACTTTTTTAAGTATGTTGGTATTTGCCCCCCCCCCCCAACTTGTGCCAGCCAGTTTCTTCATAATAGAGTGCTTTCTTATTGCTCTCTGTTCTACTGCTTTTATGTGCGGCTTCCAGGTGAGTCTCTTATCCAACTTGACTCCTAGGTATGTTGGGTTTTCCTCGATTGGAAGTTCACTTCCATTTAGCTGCAGTTTGATCGTTTCTCGGCGATTTGACAGAGAGAAGCAGGTTGCTACTGTCTTGGAGAGGTTTATCTGTACTCCCCAATCTGATGCCCATTTACCGATGGTATTTAGCGCTGCTTGCATCCTGAACTTCGCAGTAGGCAAATGTTCAGCAGCACACCAGGCAGCAAAATCATCAGCATGAAGAGCCCTGGAGATATGCCCGGACAGTTTCTCTGCAATATCATTTATATATATGATAAAAAGTGTGGGGGAGATAACTCCTCCTTGTGGCACACCCTGTTGTAGAGTGACGCGATGGCTCAGTTTCCCGTCAAGTTTTGCTCTTGCTGTGCGGTATCGAAGAAAGTCCCGTATCCAGTTGAACATTCTCCCTTCAATTTTGCTGTTGAGCATCTTAAGGAGGAGTCCTTCTTTCCATACCTTATCAAAAGCTTTTGTCAAGTCTACAAAAACCGCCAGCACTTTCTTTTTCTCCTGAAAAGCATTTTCTACTTCCTGGGCTAGATATACTAGTTGGTCTTCGGTGCTGCGATTTTTTCCTAAATGCTGACTGTGTGTTATCAAGCAGATGGTTTTTTTCCAGATGTTTCAGTAATCTTGAGTTCACCATTCTTTCCATTACCTTACCCAGACAGCTCAGTAGGCTAACTGGTCGGTAGCTGGACTTGCTTGTTTTCTCCTTTTGTTTCTTTCTGATGGGAACAATGATTGCTTCTCGCCATTGATCTGGAAATTTTCCAGTACTCCATGATTGATTGAAGATTAGGAGGAGCTTGTTCCTGGCTACAGGTCCAAGGTTCTTGATCATATCATTTGTGATGCCATCTTTTCCTGGAGCTTTTCTGTTCTTTAGTTTTGTTATGGCAGCACTGAGTTCTCTCATAGTAAGGGGTGACTTCATGCAGATATCTGGGTTTTGGTGCTTCAGTTTTTCTTTTACTTCCTTACGTACTTCTTGGATCCGTGCATGTGAAAGTGATGTGGTGCTTTCTTCCTTGTAGAAATCTGCCAGGATGTTTGCTGCCATCTTTCCTGTGTGGTATTTTTCATTTTCCTTGATGACAGTCTTACAGTAGCTGGTTGTTGTTTCTTCATTTAGTACTCTTGTCAGATTCCATAGCTTGCTTGAGTCCTTTTCCATGTTGAGACTGCTGGTCTTCTGGTGCCAGCTCCTTTGGATTTCAGCTTTCTTTTGTTCATTGAAGGCTTGTTTTATGCTGTTGTGCCTCTGTGTGTTCTCTAATGTGGGATTTTGCTCCATAGTTTCCCGTGCTTTATTTAATTCACTATGGAGTTTTCCCAGGTTGTCACTCCAGTATGGTTTGTAGTCTCGTCGTTTACCTCGTGGAATTGACTTCTTTGCTGCTTGGATGATTGCCTCACTGATGATGGAGATGTTTTTATTGATGTTATTTGAGTGGGCAATGTTCTGACAGAAATTGTCGGCTTGTTCTTTAAAAAATCCCCAGTTTGCTTTTTTGAAATTCCAGCTAGGAGACATATTGATTTCTCCTGCACTTCTTATCTCAGATATCTGTAATGTGACTGGTACATGGTCACTTCCCCCAAGTTGAGTATTTACTGTTCTGGTGGTGAGTCGATGTATGTCATCTGTAGCCATAGCAAGATCTGGTGTGCTCGTTGTTTTCCATACTCTGGAATAGAAGGTGGGCTTATCCTCTGGTTGGTTTATTAGAATTAGTTTATTCTCTACCATCCAATCTTCCACCTCTTCTCCTCTTGGATCTGTTGCGTTATAGCCCCAGCTGGGTGAGTGGCTATTGAAGTCACCCATAATGAGGTGTCTCGATGCTGCAAGCTTCACTTTGTGTAGCTCCAGAGTTGTGGTTGGAGGGCTGTAGCAGTTTGTGATCATTAAGTCTCCACTGGGCAGCAGTAGTTGGACTGTTATGTATTCAAGTTCATCCTCACCAGATCTGTGTGTCTCTACTGCTGGGATTGAGGTTTTAATCAGTGTGAGGATTCCTCCCTTAGTTCTTTTTGCCCTATCTTGGCGGAAGGATTGGTATCCACGTACAAAGAATCGTTGGGTATCTTTTAGGTGAGTTTCTTGGATGCAGATTATATCAATGTTATTTTCCCTGAGGAATTCTTGTAACTCCGGTTTCTTGTTCCTCACTCCTTCTGCATTCCATTGAGCCACTGTAAGATAGTGGGTTGGTTGGTCAGTTGCTCTACTTTGCCTTCCCCCGACCATTTGGTTGGCAAAGGCACCGGTTGCTTGGGTGGGCCCTTTCGAGGCTAGGGGCCCGGCTCCGCTCCTCCCCGGTTGTAGCTGATAGGAGCGACGCCATGACGTAAGTCGAGATTGTCGCATGACTCCATACCGCAAAAGCGTGTGTGTCCTAATTTTTCCCGGTGTCTGCGCCGTAGCTAACACACTCCGTCTTCGGCAGGCCGGGTTGTGTTTGTTGTTCAGGGTTGTCTCCCATAGCCTTTCCATCTCCCGGTGGTAGCTGCAAGGCAGCAGATTGGTTTGTTTACCGAGGTTTACCTTCCCCGTGGCTAGAGCTTATAGCGGCTCTTACTCGCTTGATGCACCCGTCGTAGGACATATGGGGGATTTCAGTGGGGGTATCAGTGCCACCTGTTACCCCTCCCCGTCCTGCTGGGAGGACATCGCCGTTTGGTCCGCGACTGCTTATTCGTCCAGCTATGCTGACTTTATTCGCAGCTGACACACCATATCTGGAGGTCGTTCCACTATCCGCCACCCGTGGACGCGCCTGGTTGGGGTCGGTCGCCCCTTTGCCAGGGTGTTAATTAATACCAGGCATGCTCCAGTCTACCCAGCGGTACTGTAAATGAGTAACTCACTCTAGTCCTGAGTTAGGGAAGGCAAAGGCAGCTGTAAGAAGTAGTTTCCCTCTGAGGCTCCAGGAGGAGCAGGCCCTTAACTTGGTCAATTCAACCGACGCAGGATGGTGTAAATATGGAGTGAGAGTGTAGAGTGTTATAAACGCGAATGATGGAATGTCCGTATCTTGACCAATCTAAAGCACTCATTCACTCATGTCTATAAGGCACCAATGCAGACTGCTGGAATCTCTTCATACAGTTTATTCAGACGCACATACTGGGACAGAACGAATAGATCATAAGTACATGTTGACACATCAATCTTCAGGCATGAATAGTAGATCCCATGTCATGGAACATTCAAATATAATGGGTGGTACAAAACAGCATTCAATGTTGTTATACATTATGGCCGCATCCCCTATCTGACTGAACGCGTCAGTAAAGGCGGATCGGTAAACAAATGAAGAGTTCGATGGACGAACCTTCTTCCCCTTGCTAAGTTCTTAGGTTGCTTATGTTCAATGTTTATATCATACTGTGAAACCACGATAAGGGGTTTTCATCTAAATGAGATCTCCATGCCACTGTCCGAATAGTAAGATACACGACCCGTTCTCTGGACAGTGATCTATAATGATGACAGGAATACAAAAAATGGCCTCCTTCCCTGAGCTTTCGCTCACTCGCCCAGCAGAAGAATAATCATCAGCCAAAGTTGATTCAAAACTTGAATAAGTATAACTTTCTAGAGTTACCATACAGTCCCTTTGTCAGAAGGTTACTTCATGAAGACATAAGCGCTGATGGAACCTGTCATCTACAACAATGTCTAGTTAAACGACCAACGATGCACGAAAATACGTTGCTTCATCTAGGTCTAACCATAAGGAGATCGTCAAAAGGGAGTGGATTTACCTTGAGTCCGAATAGTACATAATACAGTACATGAGGAGAGTCTCTAACACTATAATCTTGTAGAAACACAATCTCCTACTGAAGAAATCACTTCATAAATCATTTTCCACTCTAGAAAGGACCAACCCTGGAAATGCGTGACCAGCCATTGTAGGCGGCAATATCGGAACTCATCACGACTCGCCAAGACAACCAATACCTCCGCTAGAGCGGCATAAAGAATATAGTCCTGCCTACCCATACAAAATATACAATATAGGACTGAATCTACTTGCACTAATAATATGTAATACATATGAATTCAGGCCATAAACATTCTAAGAACGATCAATCTATTTTCTGGCTATGACAAATGATGAATGCCAAAATATAAGTATTCTTACGCGCGATCAATATCAAGAGAGATTATCCATATAATCAAACGTATGAATCAAACATGGATTATCTGGCTTTACAAAAGAAAGCATTTTCGTACCCAATTAAATACAACAATATATTTTCCATATTAAATAGACATATCGTACATTTGTAATCTGTGCATTCAAAAATATGTATGCAACAATATACAAAGTTCCAACCTGGTTCCTAGACCGAACCCCTTTAGCATAAACGTAACTTGCACTCTAGCGAAGATTCCGTTAAATACAGTTCAGCCATTATTTCCTGAGAAAACGTTAAACTACCAATAGTAGGTTTTCCTTGCATAAGTATGATCTCTTTATCATCACCTGATAATAAGGGCGTCCCTGTTCTCTGGTAAATGATCAACAACAAATAGCATTCCAAAATGGCTTCTAGTCTTGTGAGCCTCGCTCACTATAACGATGCACAATGAAGCTTCAATAAAGATTCAGTTCATGAACATAACTGTTTCTATAACATTCAGCATATTCTTTCCTCATAGTTGCTGCATATATATACATAATCAGTGCTGCTAGATAACATGTCGTTCTGACATACTGACATGGTGCAATTCAGGTAGCTGTCTTTCCATATTAGGCCTAGGAATGGAAAAAGTTCGGTAAACAGTTTTTTTACCTTGTCATAGGAAAAAAACCACTAGCAAACACAGAAACGCTCTTCTCCTTGCGTTATGGAATGAACACTAGGGAACTCATGGATTTAACCATCCCAGAAGAAACTATCTTCGTTCCCATAATCAAAAAAAGAGATCACAAACTCTTGGCAGGTCTCAGACATGACTTCCCGCCAGGCTTCGCCATCACCGAAGAACTCCCTAACGTATCTTCATGCGCCGAAGAGCACCTGACCCCAAAAATACAGTACAAGGAAAATAGTCCGACAAAGACATACAAAGATAACCCGATATAAGACCGAATCGTCTCCAACAGACACTGAGTAAACATAGACTCGGACTATAAACATCCCTGCATAAACCTAAGCAAGAATAATCTGTTTCTGACCGAACAGAGAATAGATCAACGGAGTCTAGATCCATCCGCCAAATCGATATTCAAAAGAGATCACCCATACAATAAAAGTATGAATTAATCATGGGTGATATAACTTTGACTATGAGAACATTTCAAAATAAATACTGTTCATATCAAATAGTCATACAATACATTTGTATGCCTACCTACCTACAGTAATCCGTGCGTCGAATAATTCCATACAAAAGAATATGTGCGCAACAGATTACCACACCCCCGGGGGAAAAAAATGAAACTTTTTTTTTAAATACATCTAAGAGCAACATACAATAGGCTCACAACGCACGAATAACAATGCGCAGATGATAAGCATTCCAAACAAATATAACGCCTAATGTGAGGCTAAGTCGTCATATGAAACGACAAGTGAGAATATATCTCAAGATCTCAGAGAAAGTATTTCTCTAAGTATAAATATTTCCAGAGAGGTGTCACCAACGCCTAATACACTACTGGCAATGCCACAATTTATACAATAGTTTATCCAATAATTTCATATTAGATATCTTAAGTTCATGATTACCAAAGAAGAAAACATTAAAAAGACCTGGCGGTGAATATACATCAATGAACCGCTAAGTAGTGATACAATCAATATATCATACATTACATATGTGTACATATTTTAATATAGAGAGAAAGAAAAAACCGTAGTAGATTTAAACCTGAGGATCTAACAGTTAGGTGGAATCATGTGGGCATCTAGACAAAATGTCTGCCATCACATTTTCTGAGCCACGGATAGCTCGCACCGAAAAATGAAAAGGCTGAAGAGCAATCGCGTATCGCGTTGATCTCGCGCTCTTCAGATTTTTACTTTGAATAGCTGTAAGAGCTTTCTGGTCAGTTTCTACAATGAAATGCGCGCCAAGAAGAAATCTTTGAAGTTTAAGAATTGACCAAACCATAGCCAATAATTCACGGTCTAGGACCGAGTAATTCTTCTCTGCGGCATTTAGTTTTCGAGAAATATACATCACAGGATGCAGAGTTCCAGAGTACTCTTGCATTAGTGCCGCTCCAATCCCTGTGGATGAAGCGTCACTACGAAGAACAAATGTCTTATCTTTAGTAGGTAACACTAAAATAGGTGCAGTAGAAAACATAGTTTTGATCTTATCCAAAGAGGATTGACATTCTTGAGTCCAATGGACTATATTAGGAGACCCTTTCTTTAGCAAGGAAGAAAGAGGTGCCATGATCGAGGACAGATTCGGATTGAATCGTCCATAAAATTGTATGAGACCTAAGAGACTTCGCACTTGCTTTTTAGTCTTAGGAATAGAAATGTTAAGTATTTTACTTGTATTATGGTCCTCTGTCTTTAGGAAACCATGACCGACACGGTGACCTAAGAAAGCAATTTCGCTAAAACCAATACAGGCTTTAGAGGGTTTCGCTGTCAGGTTATACTCGCGTAGAGTAGATAGTAATTCAACTAACCCCGAATAGTGATCTTCCCAAGTATCGCTGAAAAGACAGATGTCGTCTAGGTATGCAATGACATCTGACCGATAAGATAGGATTCGACGCATCATGCGTACGAATGTAGCTGGTGCGTTCATAAGGCCGAAAGGCATGAAATTCCATTGAAAAAGGCCTCTAGGCGTAGAAAAAGCAGTAAAAGGTTTGGCGCGTTCAGATAGAGGGACTTGCCAATATCCTTTAGACAAATCTAGTTTAGTGAAAAAATGAGATTTAGAAAGCCTAGTAAGTAGCTCTTCTAGTAAAGGCATAGGTTCAGCATCAAACTTCGTAACTTGATTCAATTTGCGATAGTCAACGCAAAGACGAATGTTATTGTCTTTTTTCCGAACAATAACCATCGGCGAAGAATATGCGGAAATGGATGGTTCAATTATTTTTAAATCTATCATTTCATCCAATTCCTTCTCAACCTGTGCTTGAAAATGTATAGGAATAGGATAAGGTCTAACTCTAATAGGATTATGGTCAGTTAGAATAATGTCATGTTCAATGACATGAGTTTGTCCAGGAATGTCAGTAAGGACATCCTGAAATGTTTGTAACATAACCGAAACTTGTCGCTGTTCTCCTAGAGATAAATCGGGAGAAACAGTAACATTTTTCCAGGATTCACTAGAATGTAGTGGGATCATCGGAAGCGGAAGATTAACATCCGAAAAACTTGTTTCCTCATCCTGTATTACGGACAGTGATGAGTAATGACCATGTTGGACTGGTGAATCGTCCGTTGCCTGGAAAATAGGCTGTAAATAATCCGGACGTTCATGGAATTCCGTAAGCATATTGATGTGGAAGGTTTTATGCTTTCCATCAATATCGACAATGTAGTCAACATCAGAAATTTTCGAGATTATATCGTACGGACCTTTCCAAGAAATAAGAAGTCTGTTTTCCCTACAAGGTAGCAAAACAAATGCTTTGTCACCAGGACAAAGTTGTCGTAAGGTTCTTTTCTTATTGGCAAATTGCCTTGCCTTCTGTTTAGCAAATTCAGAAGAAGAAGTTGCCAATTTGCATGCTTCGATAATCTTTTGTCTCAGCGCGATGACATATTCGTAAGAAGATTTTGTGTCATCGGTAATATTATCAGCGGTTATGAGATCATGAAGCAAAGACATAGGGCCGCGCGGTCGCGCGCCAAAGACAAGTTCAAAGGGAGAAAATCCTGTATGTTCATTGGGGACCTCTCTGTAAGCAAAGAGGGCCGCGGGTAAAACCCTGTCCCAATCTTGAGGATGATCCTCAGTTATCTTCCCTAGTAAGTTCTTAAGTGTTCTATTTAGCCGTTCGACCATCCCATTGGACATAGGATGATAGATACTACTCAAAGATCTTTCTATCTGTAGAGTAGACATTACTTGAGACATGGTATCCGATATTAGTTGGGTGCCATGATCTGATAATATTTCTCCGGGGAATCCCAGACGAGAAAATATAAGCCAAAGAGCATCTGCAATATCAGCTGTAGTAATGCTCTTCAGAGGAATAGCCTCTGGCCAACGTGTGCACATATCAACACACGTTAAGATAAACTGATGTCCTCTAGCAGATTTGATCTTAAATGGACCAATTATATCTATTGCCATTTTCTGAAATGGTCGAATAGGAATGTCTGCAGCCTGAATAGGTGCAGCATGGCGTGGACCTTTGGATTTAACTTCTTGACATACTATACAAGATCGACAATAAATCCGTATGTCTTTGTTCACAAAAGGCCAAAAGAAAGCCGCAAGAACTCTTGACTTTGTACGGGAAAAAACCCATATGTCCAGCACACTGAGAGTCGTGTGCGTGTTGCAAAATTTTAACTCTCAAATTCTTGGGAACAAGAATCTGAGAATGACTTAACTTAGCGGAGTCTTGCACCATACGTACAAGTACGCCATTCTTCATTGTAATCCAAGATTTACGCTTTGTATCTTTATTCGGATTACCTTTTGTTGCAAGAGTGAAGAATTTCTTTAGAGTCGGATCATCTTCTTGCTGTTTTATAAACGATTCACGAGAAATTACCAAGGGATCATCTTGGTTATGCACTTCATTATCTTCAGTAGGTGAAGATTGAGGCACATTAAGAGCTTGAGCTCTAGTGACTACCGCATTAGCAGTTTGCATATTTTGTTTTTCCCAAAAGGAAATTTGTTGCGGAGTGCATTCTTTGACTCCGTGAATACGACCGATGATAAGATCAGCGATCGGATTCGGCAGAAGACATGCGTGTACATCTCCTGTAAAGAAAGGAGTAGCAATCCTAATGATAGCAGTAGAGTATTTCTCTAAGGTGCCGCCAAATGTCACACATTTGACTATTTTTCCAGTGGCACAAGAAGGATCTACAAGCGACTGCCTAACACCAATTGTGGTGCATCCAGAATCAAAAAGAACTGAGACTGGATTGTCATTTACTAAACCTTTATGTAAGACAAGAGAACCTCTTCCATCATGCGCGACTGACGCAGGAAGAGCGGGAAGAGGATGGCCACAACTTAAAGTGGACACCGTAGTTGGTTCAAATAATGTTTTGCATTGGGGGCACTGAGATGCTCTCCCAAAATCAAAAGCGGAACAAGCCATATTATTAGCATCATTATTATCTTTAGTCTGCTTATAGGCTTCATGTGACTCTTGCTGTGCAGAGTTTCCATGATAATATGATTTATGTTTTTTGTATGGTGATCTACCTCGATTATTATTGCCTCTGTAATCATTATTGTTTCCTCTCTTGTAACCCCTATTTGGGTTTGAGTCATAGTTCTCATGGTTACCATCATCATATTGATTATAATGAGTATCGCTATAATTATGGTCTTGTTGTCTCCATGATGGATGACTTGGATAGTTCCTATAATGACTTCCTCTGCGGAAGTTCCTATAATTATGACCACCTCTAAATCGAGGTCTGTCGGCTCGTCTCCAGTTCTTCGAAGAAGAACCATGAAATGACTGGTTACCTTGGTTTTGATAACTATTATGGTTACCTTCTTTTTGATACCTATCATGGTTACCATTTTTATCAAATCTGTTTTGTGGTCCCTGAAATTTGTGTGAATAATTAGGGTTGTATGGTGTTGCTGAAGCAACTGGCATACTTTCCTTAACCTTAGCATTGCTAAAAGTTACGTCCGGATGTGCCGTGACGTATTGGGTACAATATTCTTCCATTTCTTTTAGTGTCTTGGGTTTACGCTCATGTAAGAATTCAAGGAATGGTTTACTTATGCTTGACATAATCTTGTCTATGAGCAATAAGTCCATAAGTGATTCATATGTCTTTTCTGTTTTGGACAGCTCAATCCAACGATTAAATGTAAGACGTGTCCTTGCAATGAATTCTGAGAATTCTACCCCTGATTCAGGTACCATTCTCTTAAACAACATACGGTAACCTTCCTCAGTCAATTGATATTTTTTTTAATAAGGCTGCCCTAATAACATCATAATTATCCTTGTCAGCCTCTTCAACCAAACTTAAACTAGTCAGAGAATCACCTTTCAAATTTTCTGATAACTGGTTAGCATATTGTCATTTATCCACATTATGAGCTCGACAGGAGCGTTCAAATCTATCCAGCCAGAATGTTATGTCATCACTGGAAGGATTGAACGCTGGTACCTTGACCTTGTAAGTAAAGGGTTTACCACTATTACCATTTGACTGATTAACATTACTCATATTTGTCAATTTCAATTTTTCCAACTCAAATGCTAAAAGTTCTTTTTGATGTTCATGTTCTCTTATTGCTTTTCTCTCCTCAGCTTCTCTTTCTAATCTCTTTTGTTCAGCATCTCTTTCTAATCTCTTTTCTTCTATTTGAAGCTTTCTCTCCTCAGCAGCAGCTTTTTTCTCATCAGCAGCAGCTTTTCTCTCCTCGGCTTGCATCTGCAATCTTAAATTCTCAGCATCTATCTTCTTTTGTTCAACTTCTGCTTTCCATTTACTTTCCTCTTTTTGCCTCTTCTCTTCTGACTTTAATACCATGGCAAATTGAGCAGTTGCAAACTCCTCTAATTCCTTACCAGACTTATCAAGGGATTTCCCTTGTGTAGTAAAGTATTCCAATGTAGACATGATGTCTAATAATGATAGTAATCAGTTGACACAAAAATGTAATCTATTTCCAAGTAAACAGGAACAAGTTCTCAATGAACTTGATTAATTAGCTCACTATCCCAATCTCTGTGGGAAACAAGCCTTACAAAGGTCTTGTATATTTCCTTGTACAAAAATAATAATAATAAAGTATTGGTCTATATTATAACATACGTGTACTCAACTATACCTCAAATCATATGTCAACCAAAGACATTAACAAAGTACAAGCATAAAAGACAATATGAAAACAATTGCAGAAATCAACTAAGTCAAATAGAGAAATCAATGAAAATAATCACAGAATCTGTGACGACAACTGCAATGGAATCAACAAGACAAATAACGCCACAGTGTATAGACATACTGGTGTATAGAAATAAATGACAGAAAAGGGGAGATCTACAAATACAAACAGATCAAACAAAACTAAGGAACACAAAATTATTAACAAAAACAACGAAGAAAGGAACACCTCATCACAACTAACAAAAATAGCAACAGATGTTGCCTGCAAATTTTCAATTAAGAAAATTGCCCCTACAGAACGCTAATATAAGACCAATATTACTCGGTATACCTTATACTAGTCACATATAAACATGTAAACATAAATATACATATAGCATAAATACATGTGTAATATAATAACATGTGAATGCGATGTGTTGCAGAAAAAATGTGTTGTGTAGAAGGCTCAGTTATACAGAATTATGGTACAGTTATTCTAATCACCATAAATAAACTGCCACTTTATTGAATTACAAATTCTGGCCTTAAATATTAAAGTTCAACACAATAGCAGAACATAAGAAGGTCCATCGAGTGTAGGACTTCTGCTTTCACATGTACTGTACTTGTTACAAAAAGTTAAATGTATGCTTGAAACTTGCTGTGATGTCCAATGACAAATGTCAACAAGCGCTGACCTAGATTCAGTATTAGTTTCATAGGTCACGTGAGGAACTGCCAATCAAGTGTAGGCTATCACTGCAGGTGTGTCGTATCAGGCGTCAGGGAAACGAACTGGTATCAGTAGCTGTCAACTTCCGGCAATGTCTACTGTGCAGGTTAAGCCCAGAAATCTGGCCTACCACATTGATAAAGCTGTATTCTGCTTCATCGTTACTGTGTATATATCAGAGCACGTTGTAAAGGTGTATTGGTGTAACTGGTCAACTCTAATAACCGAGCACAGTGTCAGGTATACAGGTCACCTTGCCCTGGAACACAATGAGGCCCCGACAAGTATGCATTGTTGAGAATGAGTGTTACAATAAATGTCAATACGCGAATGTGTAGACTGTTCTGTGGAGTTGACTGAAGGTTCAAACACTCATTCATGCGTATCTAGAAGTTACTGATGCAGACTACTGTAGACGTTTCAATAGTTTAATTTGACGCACACACTTGGACGGAATGGGTACAGTTACAGGAACACAGGTCGACATCAATAGCATATTGTTGACCCACGGTGTACAATAATAAATTGGCATTCATGTAGAAAATCACAATGGAACGTCAGTATACAAGCATTCAGAGTTCCATATCTTATATAAATATTCATCAGGCCTTACTGACTAATCATGTCAGTTAATATACAAAGTTCCAACCTGGTTCCTAGACCGAACCTCTTTAGCATAAACGTAACTTGCACTCTAGCGAAGATTCCGTTAAATATAGTTCAGCCATTATTTCCTGAGAAAACGTTAAACTACCAATAGTAGGTTTTCCTTGCATAAGTATGATCTCTTTATCATCACCTGATAATAAGGGCGTTCCTGTTCTCTGGTAAATGATCAACAACAAATAGCATTCCAAAATGGCTTCTAGTCTTGTTGTCGTGTGAAATTCTAATCCACATATATAAATTAAAAAGTAAATGTAAAGCCTAACAAATAACTTCAATAAAAGGAAAGAAGAATGGTAAAGAACAGTGCTGTCACAATGACTGTACTCGAAATCCCCCTTGTTTTCTAATTCGTCTGCAAATTATAACGTTCCACGTTGATAGTAAAAGCCTACTGCATCACTACACGCTTTCTTCAATAAAACGTGTACTGCCTTTCTAAGAAAAACCTTGAGATACGCAAGCTGACCTATATTTAATATTCCATTCATGTCATTTTATACACTAAGTTACCATAAACGAACGGACATATGGACTTAGGATAGAAAGAAAGGGAGGGCTGAAAGCCGGGACGCATACAACACTAAACACGCGTCTCGCTATACAATTACTACCATCACGCGTGTAAGGCCACAAGCACTAGCTTTTTTCAAATCGACAGTGATAAAAAACACTACCCATACGAGAGTTAGGTTTAAAAAACTTACAAAACGCTTATTAGGAAACATGACATTCTACTGTTTTAGGTCTAAAATCCTGACATTAGTCTGACAGTACAGCAGGACAGGTGGCGGTTCTAAACATAAAAAATAAAAAAACAACTACACGACTATCCTAGAAAATACATATTTTGAACGCAGCCCCTTAGCCCCATTAAATTTATATATTTGGGTTCCTTAGGACTTGCTGACAAATAATATGTTAAGTGTTACGCAAATAGTCTAGGAATTAACAAATTATAGCCAAAAGAAATAGTGAGGGTGTCAAACAACACCAAAATCAGAATCGCTCAGTGGCAGATTTTGACACCACCATTGTACGGGAAATAGGTCCCCATGTTAAATCCTATTTGATTGGAGCGCAATAAATGTAAGGCTAAACACGATTAGTCGGGCTACAAATACTATCTTTTGTTGTTAGGGGAGACGGAAGGAAGGGTACTTTTTTTCAAACGCTTGTGTAAACATGGCTCGATTGGTTAGACCCGCCAATATAGTCAATTAGGAGCGTCAGGTCAGCACCACATTTTCAAATAAACTTACTAAAGAACCAGTGCGTTGAGCGCCAGTGCATATTTTTCTAAATAAAAGCCTGGGACATCGGCAGATCGAAATTGTGCTATATTCATTGCCAGTCAACGTAACTGTGTATTATTCCATGAATTGTGGTAAGCTTGATATATTCAATATCTTTTTAATGAAAATCGAATGTAAATTGATAATTTATGTCTGTATATGTGTGTGGTTCAGTAGCGAACATGAGGCAAGGCCTATATAGTGCTCCAACCTGAACAGAAGGTGTCGGAGAAAAGTAAAACTACATGGAATTGCCAAACAGTACACTGACACCTATCTTATTGATTAGAAAGAAATAATGCTGGAATTGCAGAGGCGTAGTAACCATTAGGGAGGAGTATACTGGTGTAAATTATTTCAGATGAAGCTGACAGTTGGCCTACCGCTCTGAACTCAGTGTTTGTCATGTATTGTGTTCAGTCTGGAAATAGATTGTAAATTAGTTATGAAGTAGGAGGTACAACCTTCTTGTTTCAGGGACTGTGGTCCGAAAGTTATTGAGCAGCACCTGGTCTGAGATTTGCTGAATCTGGAGGCTGACAGCATACTCCTGGGTCCAGATAGCGACTAGTGAGGTGTCTCCAGAACACAGGGGAGTAATCGAGCAGAGGAGTCTTTTCCTGCCGCCATCACGAAAGTTAAGCCTCTGTGGCCAGTGGAGCTCAACATTATGTGTCCCCTCAAAAATTGACATTTTAGAAAAAAAAAAAGAGGGACAATACCTTGTTTAAATTGACAGGAACTGTGAACTTTTTCCCCATACTATTTCCCAGATAAACAAACACTTGAAGTCATGATGACAAATAACAACATAGCTTGAAAAACAAAACCAGTATTATCTCATAGTACTACTACACACTGACACACATAGGATAATATTAATAAAATATGTCACTACAATGTTCATATTTATAAATTCTGTACATATAAATTGTGATTACATTTGAATGTGATTCCTGGTTCACTTTGTAGTTGAATCAGGATATATAATAGTGAAAGTAATTAATACATAAATATTTGAAACTTTACCAGTGACTCATTTAAGATAGTCTTATAGAGTGTTAAATGTGTGTGAGTGTCACAGTGTTGTCAAGTGTGGTGGAATAAATTAAATTGTTTATCTGTCTGTTGTTGTTGTGATTTACACTTCATCATTTACATAACCCTAGACATTTAACGTAGTCATCACAATATTCCAGAATAATTCTGACTGAGTTATAAATGTGGTAGCAAGTAAGGTTATCTGTAAAACACTACACCTATTAGATACAGATACCTTCACAGCTGATCTCAGTCAGTACACTAAGTCCCTATAAATATTTATAACATCCCATTTTACCACACTTGTGAGCCTCGCACACTATAACGATGCACAATGAAGCTTCAATAAAAATTCAGTTCATGAACATAACTGTTTCTATAACATTCAGCATATTCTTTCCTCATAGTTGCTGCATATATATACATAATCAGTGCTGCTAGATAACATGTCGTTCTGACATACTGACATGGTGCAATTCAGGTAGCTGTCTTCCCATATTAGGCCTAGGAATGGAAAAAGTTCGGTAAACAGTTTTTTTTACCTTGTCATAGGAAAAAAACCACTAGCAAACACAGAAACGCTCTTCTCCTTGCGTTATGGAATGAACACTAGGGAACTCATGGATTTAACCATCCCAGAAGAAACTATCTTCGTTCCCATAATCAAAAAAAGAGATCACAAACTCTTGGCAGGTCTCAGACATGACTTCCCGCCAGGCTTCGCCATCGCCGAAGAACTCCCTAACGTATCTTCATGCGCCGAAGAGCACCTGACCCCAAAAATACAGTACAAGGAAAATAGTCCGACATAGACATACAAGCTGTAGTGGTGGTGACTGCTTGGGGCAGGCTTCATTAAGGTGATCAGCTGTAGTGGTGGTGACTGCATGGAGCAGGCTTCATTAAGGTGATCAGCTGTAACGGTGGTGACTGCTTGGGGCAAGCTTCATTAAGGTGATCAGCTGTAGTGGTGGTGACTGCTTGGGGCAGGCTTCATTAAGGTGATCAGCTGTAGTGGTGGTGACTGCTTGGGGCAGGCTTCATTAAGGTGATCAGCTGTAGTGGTGGTGACTGCTTGGGGCAGGCTTCATTAAGGTGATCAGCTGTAGTGGTGGTGACTGCTTGGGGCAGGCTTCATTAAGGTGATCAGCTGTAGTGGTGGTGACTGCTTGGGGCAGGCTTCATTAAGGTGATCAGCTGTAGTGGTGGTGACTGCTTGGGGCAGGCTTCATTAAGGTGATCAGCTGTAATGGTGGTGACTGCTTGGGGCAGGCTTCATTAAGGTGATCAGCTGTAATGGTGGTGACTGCTTGGGGCAGGCTTCATTAAGGTGATCAGCTGTAATGGTGGTGACTGCTTGGGGCAGGCTTCATTAAGGTGATCAGCTGTAGTGGTGGTGACTGCTTGGGGCAGGCTTCATTAAGGTGATCAGCTGTAATGGTGGTGACTGCTTGGGGCAGGCTTCATTAAGGTGATCAGCTGTAATGGTGGTGACTGCTTGGGGCAGGCTTCTTTAAGGTGATCAGCTGTAATGGTGGTGACTGCTTGGGGCAGGCTTCATTAAGGTGATCAGCTGTAATGGTGGTGACTGCTTGGGGCAGGCTTCATTGAGGTGATCAGCTGTAATGGTGGTGACTGCTTGGGGCAGGCTTCATGAAAGGTGATCAGCTGTAGTGGTGGTGACTGCTTGGGGCAGGCTTCATGAAAGGTGATCAGCTGTAGTGGTGGTGACTGCTTGGGGCAGGCTTCATGAAAGGTGATCAGCTGTAGTGGTGGTGACTGCTTGGGGCAGGCTTCATGAAAGGTGATCAGCTGTAGTGGTGGTGACTGCTTGGGGCAGGCTTCATGAAAGGTGATCAGCTGTGTAGTGGTGACTGCTTGGGGCAGGCTTCATGAAAGGTGATCAGCTGTAGTGGTGGTGACTGCTTGGGGCAGGCTTCATGAAAGGGGATCTCCTGTAGTGGTGGTGACTGCTTGGGGCAGGCTTCATGAAAGGGGATCAGCTGGAGTGGTGGTGACTGCTTGGAGCAGGCTTCATGAAAGGGGATCAGCTGTGTAGTGGTGACTGCTTGGGGCAGGCTTCATGAAAGGTGATCAGCTGTAGTGGTGGTGACTGCTTGGGGCAGGCTTCATGAAAGGTGATCAGCTGTAGTGGTGGTGACTGCTTGGGGCAGGCTTCATGAAAGGGGATCAGCTGTAGTGGTAGTGACTGCTTGGGGCAGGCTTCATGAAAGGTGATCAGCTGTAGTGGTGGTGACTGCTTGGGGCAGGCTTCATGAAAGGGGATCAGCTGGAGTGGTGGTGACTGCTTGGGGCAGGCTTCATGAAAGGGGATCAGCTGGAGTGGTGGTGACTGCTTGGGGGAGGCTTCATGAAAGAGGATCAGCTGGAGTGATGGTGACTGCTTGTGGGAGGCTTATGAAAGGGGATCAGCTGGATTGGTGGTGTTTGCTTGGGGGAGGCTTCATGAAAGGGGATCAGCTGTAGTGGTGGTGACTGCTTGGGGCAGGCTTCATGAAAGGTGATCAGCTGGAGTGGTGGTGACTGCTTGGGGCAGGCTTCCTGAAAGGTGGTCAGCTGTAGTGGTGGTAGGGGCGCCAAGGATCGAGAAACATCAAAACTGTTCCGCAGAAAAAAAGTAAATTAAACTTAATGAACAAATCATAAGTGAGAACTGTATGTTTTCTTTCAGCTTAAATCTCTTTAAATATTAGTTTAAAAATAGCGAAACATTATGTGGGAATATTTTCCCCCAACTCTCTCTCTATCCCTGTCTCTCTCGCTCTCTTTCTCTCTCTCTCTCGCTTTCTCTCTCTTTCTCTCTCTCTCTCTCTCTCTCTCTCTCTCTCTATATGTGTATATATATATATATATATATATATATATATATATATATATATATATATATATATATATATATATATATATATATATATATATATATATATATATATATATATATATATATATATATATATATATATATATATATATAGATATGCTTCTGAAAAACGGGAAATACCCCTCGTAGTAGCTGATAAAAACCATGAGGTATTTTCCAGTGTGAGTAATTACCAACGCTACATTTGAGTTGCCAAAGAACACTTTTTTGCCTTCCCTCCCCCAACTCCCCTACCATTTTGTCGCCCTGGGCAACTTCCTAGTTCGCCTAATGATAAAGCCTGCCTTGACTAATAATATAACGCGAGTTGTGCACTCGGGCTTTCCCAATTCAAGTTCCACATTGATTCGTGTTATTGCAAGTTATTTTAAGAGCCATTTTACACTGTTGACAAACATATTTTATTTCGAGTACCAATCATTTACTTATTTTATTTATCTGTAAGAGAGTGCTGCCTTTCGCTATCAGCAATAGAGTGTTCTTAAACCAATGTGCAGAGCTGTTGACCTTAGCCTTCATATCTTTGATTGCTCCAGCTCGTGAAAGATATTTTTGTTTTATGTCCCTTGATGCTCATAGTGTAACTAGATAAGAAGATTTCAACAAGCAATGGGCTAATGAAGTACAGTAAGTCAACCTGAATTATTTCTTGTAGGCGTTTTCCCTAAGCACAGCACACAAACATAAACCACGCCCACAAAAACAATTCGTTATTAAGGTAGAGCGGTCTAGCGTGATGAAACCCACGCATAGTTACATACCGGGTTTGGCTCGATACCAAGTTTTGGAGTTAATACTGCCACTAGAACAAATTTTCCGCGATACTGAAATCGAGGTACAAACTAAATTGGTAACATTGTCGTTCGTTATCGTGAATATTTGAAACATGATTTCTGTTTGAGTAAAACAAAATTAAAAAAAAAAAAAAATAGTAAAGACATGGAGTGGCTACTTATTTTGCGATATGACCTTTCATTGTGCATAAAAAAGGTAGAAACGGAAACATATGGATTGTTACTGTACCGGTATTTAAATTTTAAAGACGTTAATACAGTGTTTACACTTTATAGTATTCTTTTAAAGTTAAAATTTTTCTTCGTTTTGGCAAGGTGCGCCGCGCTCAACCAAGACACAGGGTCCGTTATATTTGAGCGCATGTCCAAATAAAAATACCTTATAGTCTGGTTTAAAAAAAAAACATTACTTATAGTACTTCACTTCCCCTAACACCATCTCCAGAACTATAATGCTGGTGACTCCAGAAGGAAAACGAAAGAGCGGCAGGCCAAAAGCAACCTGGCGGAGAACTGTGAAAGCAGAGATACAGCAAAATAGAGACAGTTTGTTGCTGCCCTACAAGCTGCCATCATGCGTGACGACCACTGATTACTTTGTTAGCCAAGAACCAAGGAAAAAAAAGTATTTTACTTTATTTAATTTATTCATTTGAGAAGGAGTGGTATTTAAAACTTAGAAGAGTTATTATTAGACTTAATTTCTAGTCTTTAAAAACATCGGCCCGAACAAAAGTTCGCCCAAAGTGACACAGTTTATTCCGGTTTTATAAATCACAGATTGCTTTGATGCTTTAGTTTTTATCTGTTTTCTAAAGATGCATCGAGGATACCAACATGCTGATCACTTTAAGAAAAGAGACACGCTTGATTTGAATAAATTCCTTATCTATTTATTATTATTATTATTAATATTATTGTCCAGCATTTTAGTTGCCCTCTGTGTCTTCTATCGTGGGGATTCAATAGCTTTTTTGTTTTTTAATTTGTTTGTTTTTCTGTCAGTGTTTCGTTGTGTACGGTAGGACTGGCTCTGCATTTAAGCGTAACATCTTATTAAATTTCGTTTTTCGTAGAACTTAATCTCATTCTATAACAGTGCAATATAAACCCATATTGCTTTCTGTATAATTATTTTGATATCGTGGGCCGTTTATTAATCTTCGCATTCAATGTTGATAGGATATTTGTATGAACCCATGGCTTCACCAAGTACAGTAGGCATGACACTTGGCTAAATTATTCAGCTTTTGTTTTCATAATTTTCGACTTGTTTGTCTGTGAATTACTTAGACCCAGTCGTTGTGAAATTGTATCTAGTATTGTTATTTTGTCCGGCAACTAGTGTTAATTATGGGATGGACTGGCAAGATGAACAGCAAAGTCCATATTGTCCAGAAGTTTCTACAGGATTAGTTGAATTCTGTTTATGATGGCTGATATGATTTTGTTTTCGTTATCAAAATCCATAGTTGATCAAATGAAAAATGACGCACCCAATCTTATATGCCAATGAGGTCTTCAATTTAGATTGTATTAGGAATTTTGCATTTCGTGTCTTTATTGTTTCCATTGTAAGATCCATAAACCTAGATATACCCTCTAGTACTCCATCCTTTATTCATTGATTCTCTGTTTATGTATTTTAATTTCCCTTTCATAATCTACAAATCATCTGTAAAATGGTGAACTAAATTCAATCATGTCTTCTATTATTATGCTCGATATGGCGGAGACAATAACAGAACGAGCAACATTTTCATATGGCAACTGCCATGAAGAATCGATTACCAAGTCTATGATCAGTGAGAAAGGATTGATTTGATCAGCAGTAGCTGAAGATCACCACATTCAGCGCGGCTAGAAGCCCTAGGACAGCTCAGCCATTTACTGAGAAACAAAATAAATTGTAGAATGATAAAACTGTTTTTCTTCTTTATGATGACCTTCTTCTTCCTCTTCTTCCTCGTTCGTCCTGAAAAGGACGTTGGTTGCGTTGTCTGTTTACACCGGAGCTGCGATATCTGCGCCTTTCGGCCGACACATCCGACTTCAGCATGGCATTTTTTTGGGACCGGGTTTGCCTTCCCTCTTCGATCCCTACTCTCTCAGCCAGACTGCAGTGATGCAGCCTGTTTCCAGGACCACCACGTGGAGGTGGAGTAGGGTCTTGGTCAGCTCTGGTTCGCTGACCCTCACGCAAGCAGTCAAGCTATGGGTCGCTGACTGCATTCTCTATTGCTGCATCTTTGGGTCCCTATAGATGACCTTACTACGTTCATATTATGAACGGTTTAGTAGTTTTAAAAAAATAACTTTCTCTTCATTTTGTTTAGGCAACACGGACACTATGATATGTAATACCATTCTGAACAATTATGGCTAGCGTTTCTTATATGAAACGCCCCAAATCTTATTTTGTGAGGCCCCAAAACGTACCGCATCAATTCTGACACAGACTCCTCGTGTGTCAACCTACCAGAGCCGGCCTTAGGCATGCCAAGATCTACTTCTACTTTTTTATATATTTTCCAATCGGACTACGGTCTACCAAATACAATTTTTCATTGTAGTTACTTTTACAGTTTTTCAATGTAAATAATTAAGGAACTCCACACGCGTTTGAAATGAAGAAACCATTTAAGAAAAAGAAAAATGTTTATTTTGAAGAAAAAAAAACATATATATATATATATCTTCTTTGATCCTTAGCCGCTGACCGTCAAAGCAGTCAGTGGCCATTACGCCTGGTGGCGTCTTGTAGGGCAACAACAAATTGATTCCACTTTGCTCGGTCGGCGGCCATCCTTCGTACAGTGCCCCAACTCTGGTTCATTCTTTGCATCTATATATACTGTATATATTTATAATTACACCTTTAAAAACGAAAGATTGAATTAAAGAATTTGAAAAATACCGGTAGTTACAAACTTTTAAATATCAGGTTGTCCACCTAAAAGCGCTCAGTGTCCACTTGTGAACCGCAATCAGCGTCTTGCCCACTCCTACAGTCTACATAGTAACCAGGCAAAATAAGACAGGACAGTCAGAACAAGACGTATAAAGACATAATTAAAGAATGACCACTGTGGCGGCTAACAGTCAAACGCTTATAGTTTGTTATGGGACAAGTCAAGCTAAGTGGGGTCTGCACAGTAATAGAAGTCTCTTATGCTTTATGTATCGAGAACCAACACCTGCTAGAAGTCCAGTACTAACAAACACGATTTAAAAAACGATTACTCTATTATTCCAACAATATTTTATTAAGATTCTCAAATGATCTATTGTCACGTCTTCCCATTGTCACTTTGTAACAACTGATTGAATATCGAGTAGTCGACATCGCGTTTAGTATTGCTTGCGCCCAGTAATGTATCGATAGTGGTCCGACACTCACTTCCCACAATTCCGCTACGATGTTGGAGAGACAGACGATTATTTGTTTACGTTAGTGAGCGTTGGTGAGACAGATCGATGAAATGCTGTGACTGATAGAGTGTGGAAAAAGTTTTTCATGAGCTTTTTTCAAAATGTCCCTTCAAGTGAACGTTATTGGAGCAACAAACGTTCCAAATCCGGAGACTATTGGAAAAAGCGATCCATATGCAGTGCTTGAATTCCAAGGTGAGTTTTTTTTTTTTTTTTTTTTTTTTAAATTAGTATTTTTTTCCCCTCACCTTGAAATTTAATTACTTAACCTGTATACACAAACCCGACACTTATGTGATTGCTGGTGTAAAGTTTAATGTTTTTTTTCGGTTTTGTGTCACATTTTATAAGTATAGGATTATGAAATTTCGTTACGGTATAGGCCTACTTCTACCGGCACGTGCCTACTTCTGCCGACACGGGAAGCATTCGTTTTCAACCAGAAGGTAGACCCGACTCCCGAACAAAATCCAATGTAGAGTAGGCCTGTTCTTTAAAAAAAAAAAAAAAGGTTTCCTTTAAAGTACAGGTAGCATTTTTTTCAGCTAAAGCTATAAGAAGTTTACTTAGGATTAATGCTTTTTAATCCGTGGTTTAGGAGAAGTAGTAACTAGATATATCGGAGTGAACAGCCTACCGGTTAGATGTCAGGATGACACAGAAAAATCATGGGGAAAAAAAAGAAAGAGATCTCACACACTAAGTTGGATAAAATGCCGACAATATAGATCTTTATATGATGATGAGGGGGGAAATAGTAAAGGTACAGTAATATCCATTCAGAAAAAAAAGCTATTACACTCATCTGGAAACGTTTTTTTGTTTGCTACTTTGTTTCCCCTCATGTTTTAGTTAGCACACATTTGATGAAAAGAAAAAACAAGAATAAGAGATAATGATGATGCTGCATTGAAGAAATTGAATGACAAAATTGATAAACAAGCATAGTATGCTGGAAATAGTAGAGAAGCTGGGTTTTCTGTGTGAATTAAAAATGATTTGGGACGTGTTTAAAATGTTACTCTAATATGGCAGGTTTACTCTATGTGCTGAATTAGACATCACTACATCAGTTATAACAGTTTGCAGCTTGCCTCAAGAATGCTTCATCGTATAAATAGTGGATGAAAGAAAGAAGTCTTTCTCTCAGTTAGTTACACACTTTATTGCACTGCAGTACCGCAACTATTTTTGAAGTTATTCATTTAATTGATAATGAACAAAAAAAGTTGGACAAGAAGAGATTATATGGTGTTGCAGTTGTGATCAATAACTTTCTTGCATTTAAACTAAACTAAAAGAGTGAGTGTATTTTATGCTGTGTGTGTGTGTTTAGTACATTCTTTTGCCCTTTAGGCAGCTTTAATGCTTATTTTTTTTTAAAGCCTAATTTTGTATTACTTGCTTATTTGTTGTTTTTATTTCGGTCTAGTCTTCTGTAAATTAGTCTCACATATGTTAATTTCTTGCTAATTACTTTCTGTCTAACCTTCTGTAAAATTGTTTTACATGCGTTCATTTATTGTTGTTTGTTTTCTGTCTAGGCTTCCGCAAAAAGACTGAAGTTAAAAAAGGTGATTTAAATCCAAAATGGAATGAGGTGAGACATTCTGCATTGTATTCTTGACACACACTAGGATTATTGTTACATTGAAATAGTAGAGCAAAAAATATATGTAGCATTTTTTTACATTAGATTACTTCTAATGTATAGATTATTATATATCATAGTATCAGAAACAAATGTTGGGTAATGGTCCCTGTTACAACAGTTGAATGACATAATGTTTATTATTACCATTATTCCTTTCTATAATTTTGCATTTAGATCAGTAAGGTAATCTAAAACTGTGATCAGATTAACAGTTATAATCAGCACAGAGATCTTAAATATGATAAGATTAACAAAAATAACCATTATCTGTGGGATTGTTTTAATAAAGATAAAAACTGAACTAATTCACTCAAGAGGATAAGGACAGTTAAGGCTAAAGCTAACTTTAATCAATTAGTGTGATAGAAATTAAGGCAAGGGCCAGTTTTTGGTGCACATGGGAGATTAACAGAATGTAAGTAATCAGTACGCAATTTTATTTTTATAATATATGTTTTGTTTATGCTTCATGTATAAATTTCCGCTGGGAGGACAACATTAGACAATCTTTGGAGGACCGAGGACTACGTCTTGTCCCCTCACGGTAGAAGGGGAACGACTAAGTAAGTAAGTAAGTATAAATTTATCTATCATTTTTTGAACACTTTGAGACATAACATTGTATAACAGCTTACGTGCATGTAATATTCTTGGTTCTTGTAATGGAAAACATATTTTTAAAATTGGAAGCTAGCGCTGATATTTGACACACCATTATTAGGGTATCTGTTACTGTCTTTTGATGTGAGTTTGAAATTTCCTATATGATAATTAACAACATGGTGCTGATTCTAGAATTTTAAAATTTGTTTAAATACAGTAAATGTGAAATTTGATTAAAATTTTTTATGAAAACATTGCTGAGGGAGGGAAACCCAGAAATGTCACATGTTTATAGTGTATTCTTCATTTGTGAAACTGGCTCCAATACCTTTTTTGATCATTTTGCTTCATGCTGTCAGTTTTACAGCAGTCCATTTTATTATTTACACATGTTGTGGTTCAGACAGACAGCTAAATGCAGAAACCTGGTTGGTCAAATCAGTATCCCGTATTAGATGTGCTGCTTGTATTGGTCAAAACTTGCCATCATTTTTGCAGGTCCAAGTGTTAATCATGGCCAACAGGCAAAATAACAGTTATAACATTTGCAAAGCACTGAGAATTTCTTACAAATAAAAAAAAAAGCAGATTGTTTATTTGTGCATGGGTGGGAGAGAGTAGGGAGTATTAAAAAAATTCGCAATAATTAGAAAAGTTTGTCATGCACTATATATTTTTTTTAAATATAATATTACCAGGTGCCATATTGTAGTTTTCTGACATAAAAAAAGAAACATAAAATAAAATTTTTTATTTACAGCTGCACTTTCAACTTTTTAAGTTCCCTCCCCCCTCTCTCCACAGTATATTTTAACAAACCATTTTTTAAAAAGACATGGATTTGAGTGTGTATGTAGACATATGTGTTTGTTGGGAAGGAAGCACTGTTTCCAACACATTGTAGATTACGTTTTTCTGATATATATATATATAGCAATTATCGTTCTTGACGTCTACGTCTGTGTAACGAACACTGAAACTCGGTATCTCCGTCTTCTCCATTTGCTCCCTGGTAATGAACACTTTTGTTCAGCAGTAGAGTGGTTAATGCGCTTGCTTCTTGAGACAAAGCTACCAGGGTTTAAAGCCTGGTAATTTCACGCCCCAGTCTACCCAGCTGTAATTTGGTAGGCTACCAAGCTCTTCTGCTGAGGTAGAAAAAGCAAAAGCAGCAAGAAAAGGAACCAGTCAACCCATTTCACACAGCTGAGATCTATTGTAAGGAAGTCTCAAACACTTCACATCCCACGGTAGTAGGTCTATCTGCTGTGGGACTACCTTTGCCCTTTTTTAAAAACCCTTCTAATATGTTCGCCCACCTTACTGCTGACATTAAAAAAAGCACACCTTAGCCTGTAGATAAGTAACAGTAACCGGCTAGCAGGACGTGTGTTTACACGTCAGCAATGATTTAAATACAGCTTTGTCCACACAAGGATGTAGCGTGTCGAGAAGGGCCTTGTCAGTGAACTCGTAGCTCAGAACCCTCATGTAAACTACCTGTTGCTGAATACATAACATGTAACAGCAGATACATAACATGTAACAGCAGATTGGAATGTCAAATTTTTAAGCGAGCGGGCAGCAGATGATTTAAGCTGCATATTTTCTAGGCTGATGAATAAAATAAAATTATTTTGCTTTTGGCCCGAGAAAATGCTAAGACCCAATATGGTGGGTTTTTCAAGATGCCTTTATTTCTTTCTTCCTGATACTTATACGAAGGTGTAGCTATTGTTCAAACGTGCTCATCTCTTTCCTGAAAATCTGCGAGCAGTTTCTGGACCTGATCTTCATTTTCTACAGTGGTGTTCTCTATTACATACCACTTTTGCTTTCTTCAGCGTGTCTTCTACGTCTTGTCCAACTTTGTTCCGTGAGGAACATGGTGCCTCCGCTGCATTGGTACCATTGCAGAAAGTCTGCGCCAAATTAATGCGTATGTCTCCTCCCTTCTCCCTCCCCGGCTTACTTTATGCATAAAAATTAGTTTACTGTTTCCGTTCCTGACGAAGGTATCACGATCATAACGGGGGGCTGTGATGTCTCGGTGTCAACTACGGCTGAATAACAAAGGACATGTAAACAGCACACGTTCTGATGATCCTATTACCTTTTCCCACTGTTTCTCCCTCCCCAAGCCACATGCTAATCGTACGCTGTTTACGTCCTTCTGTGTTCATTGTCAAAGAAGCTGGAGACACAAGCAGATCGCAAAATCTGATAACAGGGGTCAACGTGTCACGCTATTGAATAACTGACGTGAAGTTATTTTTTCTCTTGCGGGTTCTTTTCAACCTAGACCTGAGTCTGTTGATTATAACAATAAATAATAACCCCTTCAGTCATAATTGACTATGGGAATGCGCCATGAGGTGACAGCCCTCAGCTGTTTATTTTCCTGGTGTTCTTTTCAATGTTTTCTCCTCTCTTCTACTTGCCGTGAGAGCTTCTTTTCGCCCATTTTGAGGTGACGCCGTAGAGAGCATCGCCACTTGGTGCGATCGGCAGGTTCATCCTCTCACGTTGCTGGATTTATGTCCAGTGCCCTCATGTCTCTCTTGCACACATCTTTGAACCTCAGCTATGGTCGCTCAACTGTTCTTTTGGCTATCTGCCAGTTGTCCGAAGAAGGTGTCTTTCGGAGATGCGACCATCTTCCATGTGGCAGGCATGGCCAAGAGTGCGTAGTCTGATTTGTCTAAGCAGTGTATACATGCGTTGAAGGCCAGCACGTGACAACACCTCGACATTTGTCACTTTGTTCTTCCACGAAATACTGAGGATGTAGCGTAGACACTGTAGGTGGAAGGTATTGAGCCTTCTGTCTTGCTTAGCATAGACTGTCCATGTCTCGCTGCCATATATAAATGTGGCGGTGACGCAGGCGTTATATACCACAGCTTTGGTCATCGTTGTTAGTTTAGAGTTTCCCCAAACACGCGTTTTGAAGCGGGCAAAGGTGGCTGCAGCTTTGTCAATGCGGCTGTCAATTTCTGTGTCCATAGAGAGTTTGTCGTTTATGGTAGACTCCAGGTATTTGAAGTGGTGCACCACTACCAATTCATAGTTATCGATAGTGATAACTGGTGCAATATCCACACCCTGACCTAGCAAATTTGTTTTGTTCAGACTTATTGTGAGGCCAAAGTCCTTGCATGCTTGGGTGAAGCGATTCATCAAGCTCTGAAGCTCCTGTTGACTTTGAGTGACGATTGCAGCGTCTTCATCGAATAACAAGTCTCTTGTAGTGACCCTTCTGATTTTTGTTTTAGCCTTCAGCCTTGCGAAGTTAAACAGTCGGCCATCTGACCTTGTATGAAGGCATATTCCTTCAGTTGCATCTCTGAATGCTTGTTTCAAGAGCAAGGCAACTAAGATCCCGAAGCGGGCCGCAGTCAGAACGCAGCCTTGTTTAACGCTACTGCGTATGTCAAAGGGCTGTGGTGTGCTTCCAGCATATTGGACTGTTTCCTTCGTGTCTTCATGGAATGACTTTATCATTTCCAGCAATTTAGTGGGGCAGCCTATTTTCTGGAGGATTTTGACCAGTCAAATGCCTTGGTGATGTCTATAAAGGCGATATATAAATACCTTTTCTGCTTTTTTGATTTTTCCTGAAGCTGACGGAGAGAAAAGATCATGTATATTGCTGATCTACTAGCTCGGAATCCACACTTTCAACCTAGACTTAAATCTATTGATTATATCACAACGCAATTTGCCATTCAAAAGAGAGATAGAGAGAGAGAGCAAGCACTGTTAACTGGAGATACAAGTCCTGAAAAGGACTCATAGTATGTATCTGCTAGCATTATGAAGCCATCGAGTTCTCAAGAGTACTGAGGCGTAAAAACAAAGTGTGGAGCTTGAAACATAAGACTATAAGAGTGGAGAGAAGCCAGACTTTGCGCTGATGTAAGAATGAATATAAACGATGATATGTAATCGCAGAAGATTTATTTAAGTTGCATTGCTTTTATTGATAGTGGTTTTTGTGTTTGGTAAGGCTATTTCACCTCTTCTTATTCGTTATTTTTACCAGTGCTGAATTCTTTTTTATAGTCGTACCACAGATTAGTCGTATATCTAGGCTTGAGTTAATTGTCTTCTTAAGATTTATTGTTGTTAAACTGGGGCTGCTGAGCTTGTCACTCATTAGAAGCCAATGCCAAGCTGATTTCCTTTTGCATTATCTACGATGTATATCTAGGGCTTTCCTGTGGATTTTCTGCTATTCCGTGTACGCATGTATATACAAACAGACGCGAAGTAAAGACGGTGGTTGTAAAGAATTGCATTAAGGATAGAATAAAAAGAACTGGCCTGGAACAAGGAGACGAGTGTTCACTTCAACCAAAAAATGAAATCATTGTAGAGAGAACGGACAATCACGTAATAATAATAAAATAACAGAAGTAGACAGCTGGAAACCTTCGGGGTGTACATTTACGAGAAAATACCCAAAATACCATGCTCACGAAAGGTAGCCCAAAAAAGATTATGGTAGACTTTAATGGAGAAACTACACTCGAGGGAGTATTTTAAAAAAATCGTATTAATGGCAAATTGATTTACTGCTCAGATTTTGAGTAAGATCTACAGGACGCCATGTATGGCGTAGAAGTAAGTCATCAGCCATTTATGAAATTGCTTTTCAGTGTTTCTTCATACAATCGCTCTACACTCTAAATGAATTCCCATCCCCTACTTTCTCCATCCCATAAGCATGTAGATAATACTAACATCACGTAAGCTTCACTTTTTATGTGTAAATACGCTACCACATATAATAAGGTTTATCTGTGTTATAAATCCATTGTTTAACTGCTTATGATAGTACGCATTCCGGTGGCGAAAACGAGGGCCATTATTTCAGTGTTATCTAACGAGGACACCTAACTCCCGCATCATTTATATGCACAAGTGTCTGTTTCGTTCTCTGTGTTTCGCTTTTCCCCCACCATCCCTCCTATTGTATAAACTATCACAGTTTCAATATACTTTTAAACTCCTGCCCACCATAAAAAAGCACTTAACAAGTTTTCCAACCAGCTCACGCGTTCGTTTATGTTTGGCCATGCGCCCTAATATAACATACGACCTTGTCTCTAGGTTTACCAGGCCGTGCCTCTCGCCAAAATGAGGTTAAACTCCTAAAACTACATTACAATACACTTTAAGCGAAAATGGTTAGTGTCGCGAGAGGATAGATGGTTATTGAATTTAATATGATATCATGGACATAAAGGTGTATCAGATGATACCAGAATAGTGCCAGATAAGAGTCTGGTCTTATCAGTAATACCCCTTCTCTGAAAAGAGTAAGGGTGTATAGACAACAAAGGTAGGGTCAAGCTGTATAAGTTCCCAGAGAAGATGGTAATGTAGTACTCTGAGTCCTTATTTGCTACCTCTCCAGATCCTCCTCTGTTAATATGGTAGTTATTATTGTTATTAACTCTGCTAGGGGTAATTATTTAATTAAATTTACCAACAAGAACTGTAACTTAACTTAAAGAATTTAAGTAAGTCTGATGGTAAATATTTACAATTTATTTGTACAGTTACTCTTTTCTGTTTGAAAATTTTAAAAAGAAATCATTACAACATTAAATAAATAATAAAATGTTCAACAAAGTCTTTCACTGAATTAAAATGTCTATCACTATGGAGAAACTCTTGCTTGGTTGGTCTCTCTCTCTCTGATTAAGTAATAGTTAATTTCACAGTTCTGATTGAAGATCTACACTGCTATCGTCATCACAAAATGTTAATTTTATTTTTGGTGAACAGGGATATGCTGTACAGTTGCCTTTGTGAGCAACTTATCTGAGTCACTGAAGATGGCTCCCTCTGATGTTGGATAGAATTAATTTCTGTAATTCTTCCAAGTGGTGTACACGAGATGTCTGGCCCTCTGACATAGACCGGCACTGCATCCGTCGTAACCTCAGTAAGAGATGCCTCTTGTATATTTGTAGGTTTACAGGATAAAACCCTCAGGCATACACACAGACGAGCTGTTAATGGCTGCTTAAGGTCTGCTTTCCAAGTACAGAAGGCAAATCGCTTCCACTAACGCTTGCTTTCTTTTGCCGCTCTCTGTGGCTTTCAAATATTGTGACTGACCTGATTCTGTTAGACACGCGCTATAAATAGTGTGGCCTCGAGCGTCCGAGGTAGTCCCCCAACGAATGTGTTTTGAGTTCAGAAAATATTGGTAAATTTTGCCTATTGTACAAATCAGGAAAACTAAGATTTTATTTATCTACGTTATTCCTGGAGCGATTTTATTCATCTAAAGTTTAAAATACGCCCTATATTATTCTACATATTTCTAGTAAACAACCTTTTTCATTCCTAAATGCATTTTATTCTATGCGTACGTTACACAGCTAAATAATGGACTAACCTGAGGCTTCGATGCATTCAACTAGAGATCTCTCCCGTCCTATATCAGTATTTGTAAAAGTATTAGTACTTACGGGTAGAGCAACATCCCTAATATCGTTTTGGTAGCCTCTTCCAGGTGGTACTTCTTTCATAATGATGTAGTTAATTGTCCTTCGCTACTTGTTTGCACATATTTGGACTTCCATTTTATTTATCCAAGGCTGTAGTAAACACGGCATAACGGAGCGTTCTGATTGGTCTGTGTATCTTGCAGTTCTTACAATGTATGGCGCGCGGTGTGGTCAGAGTTAAGCAGAATTCGTGTTGTGAGACAGACGTCACTTCACGACATAAGCCTCCCAATTCAAAAGCGTAAACACGCTGTTGGAGCTTCTTGTCTGGATTCACAATCACGACATTCTCCCAATATGGGGTTCACTCTGCCTTCCTTCTCTCCTGGTTTCCTTCAGGTGGGTGCCTACTCAAAAAATCTGCCCCAACATTCTGAGATCCAAGGATATACTGCATTTTGTGTTAATAAACAGCACAGGTGCTGCTGCCTGTCTAATTGCTGATTATCAACTAATATTCACCTCTCTGAGTCTGTTCAACGACATGTCCAGAGATGATTGATGTTCCTCAAAAGTTCCGTAGTTATGAGGATATCATCGATAAAATTGGTGATAGCTGAGTTTCATAAGGGATCCAGTAATTTCCTCATCATCCTGGAGAAAACACTCGGAGCATTCTTCAACCCAAAAGGCAACATATAGAATTCAAAGGGCCCCTCCGAAGTGCTAAAGTCCAGTAACAGTCTGATTTCAGGCCCTACAGGAATCTGGTAATGCCCTTTACTTAGATCCACTAGTGACTCTGTTATATCCTTAAATTTCATATAATATAGGCAGAATCTATTTTCACCAGGGGGTTTCCTCAGCTAAACCTCACTGGCACGATAATATGATTCATATGGGGAAATGAATTTTCCTGCACCAAGAAATCAATTCTCCCTTTAGCATTTGCTGCATAATAATCTCAGTCCATGTCCGTGTCAATACTTCCAATGGACCGTGTATATGGGCCGGCCAACTACCACTGTTACCTGTGCCCTTTCTAATGCTAATTTAATAGCCATATAATGAGGTGGGCTGAACATCAGTCCAATTGTCCACTCTCCCACTACCAATTTTTTTGGGGTTACCCCTCAGTTTCAGTTTCAAAGTTGGCTGACTAACCATACTTCTATTTTTAGCCAGTTCCAGGAATTCCGAGCAATATTGTGTCGGTGCGGGATGGGTTGTTTCCCCTCTCTGTACGAGACGGACAGTTGCCATGGTAACTGGTTTATTGGAAGACTGTGTGTGAGAAGGGGCTGTCCTGTCCACTATGTCTACCTTATTTTTAATTTCAGACCTATGTTCGCCCCAATGCGTTTCTAGGTCCTGTTGACTTTCCCCACGTGTGAGTGTATCCTTGTTACATTGTGCACAGGCATTCACATAGCGAGCTATGTCTTCAGCAATACCTGGCCAATAATATGTCACAAATGCTCTTTGACAGGTGGTACCAATTTTTCCATGTCCACCGTCTGATACAACATGTGCTAGCTCCAAAACTTGTTCCCTATAACTTAATGGCAGTACTAACTGTCCATGTCTATTGCTCCTGCTCCAGCTTTCCTGTAAAGCAATCCATCCTTCAAATAAAATTGTTCTTTCTTTGGGGGGTTATGGCTTTTTGGCAACTTGCCAAAGCAAGGTCTTAATGTGCTATATTTAGCTTGGGCCTTTTTTCATCTTTCTTGGATGAATGTTTAGTGGAGTTCCCTCCTCCGTCCTAGGGCTAAACCTGGAATGGAGTGTTGCCATGATCACAGGTTTTCTAGGTTCACCCAAGAAGACATATTTACTTCCTATCACCAGCGGGTACATAGGATCATCACTTACTGCTGCACTTATCACTCCTTCCACATAGCGAGTCCTAACATTGATCTTTGCCATGGGAAGTGTCATGGTGGCTGTTCCTTTTAATGCCCCTTGTATCTCCACTTTTTCTGTGATGTGTTGATCAGGGTTCACCAAGGATGCACTCACGACTGAGTCAAATTCCAATCCTGAATCATAAAGGCACATTATCTTAGTGCCGTTATATGTGTTACTTCTTCACAGGTGGGGGGATAATGGAGATCTATCTGACTGTCGGTCAGTTCCTTCCTTCCCTTGTACACTGTTCTCATGCATGCAGCGTAATATGGAGGGATTTTCTTACCACATTCAAGTGTATTGTGGTTGTTCATTTTGCAAAGTTTGCACCACTTATCTCCCTGTCTATATGGTTTCTTATCTTGTACCTGAGGGTTCCTGTCCCTATGATCAAATCTAGGTTTGTCATAACCTAGTTTGTATCTGTGTTGTTGTTGGTCCCTATTATCAAACTCATTCTGGTTTGGGGTGGCCTACATAGCAGATACAGCCGTAGGGGAGTGAAGTGTTATAGACTTGACCATACTAGGTCCAGCATCGACAGTTGGGGTGACCACAACTCTTCTTCGCTGCCTTTCCCGTCCTTAACTCAAAGAGTCAGGTACCCATTTACAGCTGGGTAGACTGGAGCGTGTCGGTACCGTGATTCGAACCCGGCATCTTTGACGCGAGAGACCAGCGCTCTAACCACTCTGCCATTCGGACGATAACCAGTATAGATAACCATATTTCAAACTGAAATGCCATACCATTGACTTTGGGCAAATTAAAATAACATCGGTATATACTTAAATAAATGCGTCTTTTTTGTGTGTGAGTAAAATCTGGAGCATGATACTTATTTATTGCTTAATGCAGCTAATAATAACAATAGCCCCTTCAGTCATAACTGACAATGGGAATGCGCCCTTGAGGTGACAGCCCTCACCTGCTTATTTTCCTGATGTTCCTTTCGATGTTTTCTCCTCTCTTCTGCTTGTTGTGTGAGCTTCCTTTTGCCTAAACTGAAGTGGCGCCGCAGATAGCAACGCCACTTGGTGCAATCGGCAGCTTCATCCTTCCAGGTTGCTGGATTTATGTCCAAATGCAGCTACACGTGCTATTAAGCAGTAACTGCTTAATACACTGCCAAAGAGTTTCCATTAGATGGGGCATTGCCTGTTCTGTACAGAGATTAACATTGTTTTGAACAAGATTAACATTGTTTTGAAACAAGAAATAAGATTAACATTGCACTGAAATAAGAAATAAGATTAACTATAGCATTGAAGCAAGAAATAAGATGAACGATGCTTTCATGTTTTTTAAAAAGTCACTCAAACTCGCGCCACCCTCGATATTCCCTCCCACAAGGATGAACATGCAAGTTTGGAAACCACTGCATTAGAAAATATAAAGCAGCACAGGATGCAGAGGGGGGAAAAGGGGTGGCGGGAACTTCGTGTTTACCTAAGTCCCCAAGCTGCTTGTGTCGTCTGTGTTGATGTTGAACATACTGGGAACAATAGTAGGCGTGTAGCACACATCCATGTGTTACCCGTATTTGATTTCAATTACTCATATTCTCTTGTGTCCATATCATACTACACGTGTTTTATTTTCCCGTTTCTAGGTTTATTATTCTCCCGTTCTAGGTTTATTATTATTATTTCTATTTTTTAGAGTTACTACTAGGAACATGAACACACTCAGTTTGGTAGCTCCGCTTGTGTGACGAGGATACCACCCGCGGACAACGACAAAGTTGTTGACATAGACAGAACAACTGCTTATGATCACTTCAGAGAGGTGTCTATGTTTATACATTCTTCTTCATCCTCTTCTTCTTCTTCGTTGTTCCGATCCCTTCAGACTCTGTCGCAGACACGATCTGTTTTCATTGTATCTGTCTGTTTTGGTGTTTATCATTTAATAGTTCTTACATATGTATCAACACTCTTACACTAAGTATTCTCAGTGCGAAATATATCTGCAAAGTGAGTACACTGAACGAGTTGAGTCGAACATATTTCATTTTTCTATGTCGATGTATCGTAGTCGTCATTTCCAGTTTTGCTGCCTGTGGAGCATGGACTCATTACCATAGCTGGTTCCGCTTGAAGTTTGCAGCAACCACATTCATGTCCTTTTTCAGCGGTGGTTTCTGTAACTGTCTATTGTTCGTGGTGAGATTGTCGGCCTCATGCATACCTCATATTAGTCCTGTATGTGTGTTCGCTACGTTTCCACGTAACGTTTTTCACGGATCTGTTTGTTATATCAGGGTGCATTTTTATATAGAGTGATGCATCTTCTGATTGTGTATGCTGTATGTATTGTCATATATTATTCCTTCTGATGGTACTTTTCCACTTTAAGTTGTTATTGATGAGGTTAATGTGCCGGTCAGTAGCTCCACACATGTTGTGATCCCAGGCGTAGTTTCTGGCATGGTGTTTTCCGTTAGTCAATAAATTAGTAAATAAATAAATAAAGGTAATTAACAGGTACTCGTTGGACGTAAAGGATGACACTAGACAACAGACAAGAAAATATAAGTGATAGGCTTACCGGGAATCGAACCCAGGACCAACCAAACGGCGCCATCGCCTTGCTGTGACATTACACCGTGAAAGGACACTCAGCCAATTTTGCACCCCCAAAAAGTGCATTATTGGCTGAGGTCATCCCAAGACACTCACACAACTATGGTATATAGGACCCGTGAACGGCTCAGACAGTTTAAAGACACAATCACTAATATAACTTTCCTATCAGCAAGTATAGACAAAATAAAGGCCGAAATACTTGTGTCCAGTAATGTGTAGTGGAAGACGAATAATACATAATAGACGGGTAGGTTAAAGTCACAAATGAGTGAACTCTTAAATAAATAATGAAGGAAATCTTGACTCCTGTGAACAGTAAATAAATAAATGAAGGTAATTAACAGGTACTCGTTAGTCAGCAGTGTATATTTGTCAGTCCTACCAGTGTGCTTATTAGCTTCTCAGATGTGAAAGTTCACTATCAAATATTGGTGGCAACATGTCGCACCTTACGACATGCCTGATGTAGCAAGTGGCTTATTCTTCCTTTGTCTCCGTCTAGCGCCTCGGGATCGCCGAGCAGTCGATGTGTAGTATCAGGTAATGGCTGGTGTATTCAGTGTACATTGATGAGGAAGATTGTGTGTGTCAGATAGATAGATAGGTAGGTAGGTAGCTAGGAAGGTAGGTTGATTGATTCATAGGTGGGTGGATGAGAAGGAAATAAAAACTTATCAAATTCAAGACACATGAGATCGGATGACATTGGGAAGTATGATTGCCAACGCCTCTTAGAAAGGCACTTGATGGTGATGATATCATCATTGCGTTCCTTACGGAGCATGGAGCTACCACTGCAGCTGGCCCCCTTGCAGGAATCACGCACCAACCATTCACAAGCTCATATAGCAGTGGTTGTTGTGCCAGCTTGTTTTACATGATAAGGTTGCCATCCGCAAGCCTTGAGGAAACAGTAAGCCTTTTTTTCTTTGTCTCTTCAGAGACTTCCTGGAACTACACGTGGCACAATGCTGATATATAGTTTTTTTTTAAAAAAAGCTGATCGTGTTGAGTTACTTTACTCGCTCACCCCCGATCCATTGTCAACACACTTCGTCTCTCTTATGACCTTAAGGTCTTGTGCACATATGGTAACCTGTTTGTTTTTGAGGTGCACACATTGAGTAACCAGAAAAGTATGCATTTTCGTAACGATGCCTTGAAGTGGTGAACAAATATTATTCAAGCTGTGACCTCACTACAGGCACACATTTTTTTTTCTCTGCTCACAAATCAAGGGTTCGAGATCTTATCCATATCTTGTGGTCCTGGTCTTTGTTGTGCATATCTGCTTTTATGTTGTAGGTTGTTTCCTGTTTCATTTTTCACGTTGTCTTCTTCTTCTTCTTCTTCTGCGTTCGGTTTGTAGTCATGCTAAATCTGCAGGCCTGTCGCCAGGACGAAGTCCACAGTCTTTTCCAGGTCGGCGCGGCAGCCCCATAGCTTCTGCTGGAGCTCATCACCTTTTGGCCAGGTCGCACGTCGCAATTTATCATGGGTTGGACAGTTCTGGAGAATGTGTTCTGGAGTCTGGATATCAGTTCCACAAGGGCATTCATTCGTGTGGGATATCTTGAGGCGATAGAGATGTCCAAGTAATCTGCAGTGTCCAGTTCTCAGGCGGAAAATTGTCGTCTGTTGGTGTCTGTTTAGGTGGTGGATTGGGTCATCTCTGCTGTATATATCCCCTTCCTCCTTCCACTGATTTTTGTACTTGTTGTGGATGATGGTTTTTGCTTCCCGATAGGGCAATGGGTGGCTGTATTGTTCCATTTTACTGCCGCTTCTTGATAGAGCATCTGCTTTCTCATTACCAGCGATTCCACAATGGGCAGGTAACCACTGAAGGGCAATGGTTGATGACCTTTGGATGATGTTAAGCTCAGATCTGATCTCATTCATCATGTTATCATTTCTGGTGTTTTGTATTGATTCAAGTAATGATCTGCAGTCAGTGAAGATTACTATCTTAGCTTGTGGCTGCTGTTCAGGTCTGGTGAGGATCTTCAGGGCTTGCAGTAGTGCCATAGCTTCTGCCCTAAAATTGGAGGAGATCTTTCCAGTTGGGAAGGCCTTTCGGATGATCTTTCCATTTAGGAATCTTATAAAAAATGCCTCCTCCACCGTTCTTTACTGCCCCCCCCCCCCCCAGCAGATCCATCTGTGTATGCATGTGTCCACTCCTTCGGGTTGTACTTTTCTTCAATCATTTCTTGAGCCAAAGTTTTTTAGTTGTTGAGGGGTCAGGTGGCCTTTCTTTTTTATTTCAGGGACTTCTGTGATGATAGATATATTTCCATGGCAGTCGTCTGGCTCCTCGTAATCAATTAACATTTCAATCTCAGTAGATCGATTTGGGAGGAGGTCTTCATGGCATCGATGCAGATGTTTGGAGATGTTTAGGAAGCTGGTTCTTTTCAGCCTGTTCTTTGTCACACTATGGAGTTTGGCATGCATTGGATGACTTGGCATTCGTAGAAGCTTCTCACTGTGAGTGAATACCTTTTCCTCACGTCTGTCATCAAGAGAGCGGATGTTGGTGTATCGCTCCATTGCCTGGATTGGAGAAGTCTTCATCCCTCCAGTGATTAGCCTAAGGCCTGAATTTTGCACTTTCCCTAGACATTCTGTGTTTGTTTTAGATGCTGTGGCCCAGGCTGACATGCCATATTCAAGTACAGGTCTGACTGTGCCTGTATAGACTTTTTTTAGTATGTTGGTATTTGCCCCCCAACTTGTGCCAGCCAGTTTCTTCATAATATAGAGCTTTCTTATTGCTCTCTGTTCTACTGCTTTTATGTGCGGCTTCCAGGTGAGTCTCTTATCCAACTTGACTCCTAGGTATGTTGGGTTTTCCTCGATTGGAAGTTCACTTCCATTTAGCTGCAGTTTGATCGTTTCTCGGCGATTTGACAGAGAAAAGCAGGTTGCTACTGTCTTGGAGAGGTTTATCTGTACTCCCCAATCTGATGCCCATTTACCGATGGTATTTAGCGCTGCTTGCATCCTGAACTTCGCAGTAGGCAAATGTTCAGCAGCACACCAGGCAGCAAAATCATCAGCATGAAGAGCCCTGGAGATATGCCCGGACAGTTTCTCTGCAATATCATTTATATATATGATAAAAAGTGTGGGGGAGATAACTCCTCCTTGTGGCACACCCTGTTGTAGAGTGATGCGATGGCTCAGTTTCCCGTCAAGTTTTACTCTTGCTGTGCGGTATCGAAGAAAGTCCCGTATCCAGTTGAACATTCTCCCTTCAATTTTGCTGTTGAGCATCTTAAGGAGGAGTCCTTCTTTCCATACCTTATCAAAAGCTTTTGTCAAGTCTACAAAAACCGCCAGCACTTTCTTTTTTCTCCTGAAAAGCATTTTCTACTTCCTGGGCTAGATATACTAGTTGGTCTTCGGTGCTGCGATTTTTCCTAAATGCTGACTGTGTGTTATCAAGCAGATGGTTTTTTTCCAGATGTTTCAGTAATCTTGAGTTCACCATTCTTTCCATTACCTTACCCAGACAGCTCAGTAGGCTAACTGGTCGGTAGCTGGACTTGCTTGTTTTCTCCTTTTGTTTCTTTCTGATGGGAACAATGATTGCTTCTCGCCATTGATCTGGAAATTTTCCAGTACTCCATGATTGATTGAAGATTAGGAGGAGCTTGTTCCTGGCTACAGGTCCAAGGTTCTTGATCATATCATTTGTGATGCCATCTTTTCCTGGAGCTTTTCTGTTCTTTAGTTTTGTTATGGCAGCACTGAGTTCTCTCATAGTAAGGGGTGACTTCATGCAGATATCTGGGTTTTGGTGCTTCAGTTTTTCTTTTACTTCCTTACGTACTTCTTGGATCCGTGCATGTGAAAGTGATGTGGTGCTTTCTTCCTTGTAGAAATCTGCCAGGATGTTTGCTGCCATCTTTCCTGTGTGGTATTTTTCATTTTCCTTGATGACAGTCTTACAGTAGCTGGTTGTTGTTTCTTCATTTAGTACTCTTGTCAGATTCCATAGCTTGCTTGAGTCCTTTTCCATGTTGAGACTGCTGGTCTTCTGGTGCCAGCTCCTTTGGATTTCAGCTTTCTTTTGTTCATTGAAGGCTTGTCTTTATGCTGTTGTGCCTCTGTGTGTTCTCTAATGTGGGATTTTGCTCCATAGTTTCCCGTGCTTTATTTAATTCACTATGGAGTTTTCCCAGGTTGTCACTCCAGTATGGTTTGTAGTCTCGTCGTTTACCTCGTGGAATTGACTTCTTTGCTGCTTGGATGATTGCCTCACTGATGATGGAGATGTTTTTATTGATGTTATTTGAGTGGGCAATGTTCTGACAGAAATTGTCGGCTTGTTCTTTAAAAAATCCCCAGTTTGCTTTTTTGAAATTCCAGCTAGGAGACATATTGATTTCTCCTGCACTTCTTATCTCAGATATCTGTAATGTGACTGGTACATGGTCACTTCCCCCAAGTTGAGTATTTACTGTTCTGGTGGTGAGTCGATGTATGTCATCTGTAGCCATAGCAAGATCTGGTGTGCTCGTTGTTTTCCATACTCTGGAATAGAAGGTGGGCTTATCCTCTGGTTGGTTTATTAGAATTAATTTATTCTCTACCATCCAATCTTCCACCTCTTCTCCTCTTGGATCTGTTGCGTTATAGCCCCAGCTGGGTGAGTGGCTATTGAAGTCACCCATAATGAGGTGTCTCGATGCTGCAAGCTTCACTTTGTGTAGCTCCAGAGTTGTGGTTGGAGGGCTGTAGCAGTTTGTGATCATTAAGTCTCCACTGGGCAGCAGTAGTTGGACTGTTATGTATTCAAGTTCATCCTCACCAGATCTGTGTGTCTCTACTGCTGGGATTGAGGTTTTAATCAGTGTGAGGATTCCTCCCTTAGTTCTTTTTGCCCTATCTTGGCGGAAGGATTGGTATCCACTTACAAAGAATCGTTGGGTATCTTTTAGGTGAGTTTCTTGGATGCAGATTATATCAATGTTATTTTCCCTGAGGAATTCTTGTAACTCCGGTTTCTTGTTCCTCACTCCTTCTGCATTCCATTGAGCCACTGTAAGATAGTGGGTTGGTTGGTCAGTTGCTCTACTTTGCCTTCCCCCGACCATTTGGTTGGCAAAGGCACCGGTTGCTTGGGTGGGCCCTTTCGAGGCTAGGGGCCCGGCTCCGCTCCTCCCCGGTTGTAGCTGATAGGAGCGACGCCATGACGTAAGTCGAGATTGTCGCATGACTCCATACCGCAAAAGCGTGTGTGTCCTAATTTTTCCCGGTGTCTGCGCCGTAGCTAACACACTCCGTCTTCGGCAGGCCGGGTTGTGTTTGTTGTTCAGGGTTGTCTCCCATAGCCTTTCCATCTCCCGGTGGTAGCTGCAAGGCAGCAGATTGGTTTGTTTACCGAGGTTTACCTTCCCCGTGGCTAGAGCTTATAGCGGCTCTTACTCGCTTGATGCACCCGTCGTAGGACATATGGGGGATTTCAGTGGGGGTATCATTGCCACCTGTTACCCCTCCCCGTCCTGCTGGGAGGACATCGCCGTTTGGTCCGCGACTGCTTATTCGTCCAGCTATGCTGACTTTATTCGCAGCTGACACACCATATCTGGAGGTCGTTCCACTATCCGCCACCCGTGGACGCGCCTGGTTGGGGTCGGTCGCCCCTTTGCCAGGCCACGTTGTCTAATTTCGATTATGTTTGCTGTACATTGACAGAGTGGTTAGGGCGCTGGTCTTTTGTGCCGAAGGTGCGGGGTTCGATTCACGGTATCGGAACTCTCCAGTCTACCCAATTGTAAATGGGTACCTGACTTTGCTTGTGAATTAGGGAAGGAAAGGACCGTGAGGTGGAGGTAACTGGTCGCCCCTCACCTCTCGATGCTGCACCTAGTATGTTGAAGTCTCTTAACACTTCACTCCCCTACTGCAGTAACTGCTATGGGACTACGTTTTTTTTTTACTGTTCTTAACACTCTTGTGTTACTAGGGCCCGATGAGGAATCAGACAACGTTAACACTGTAACCTAGCACGCATGTCGTAAGAAGCGACTAAGGAGGGTTGTGCATGGGGCCGACTACCCCATCCTGTAGAAATATTAAGCCACAAAAACCAACAAAACAATATGGACAATGCTACTAACGAAAATAATTCAATTCAGCCATCCAAGACAGAATCAGACAACAACAACCACGAAGCTACATACTTTCATAAATGGAGGCTTGCATAGAATAGAAGGATTGAAGTTTTATGGTAGGGTCATTACAGTGATAGAAGGTGTGACAAAACGGGGCGGCCTCTATTGATCTTTGTTTCTCTCCGGCAGTATCGGGTGTTTCTCTCCGGCAGTATCGGTACATTTGTGGTACTGATTTTTATTATGTGCTCTCAAGTATCGCACTTTTCTTTCTTTCTCTCTTTCGTCGTTATTATTCTAAGTACCAGATATTTGATTTTATAAAATCATTCGACACTCCTCTCTGTGATGTCACCTTTTTGTTACCCGGTCATCCTGGCTTGCGGTGAGCAACTGAGATAAGATAGTCGCCGGCGTGTTTAGATTAAACCGCTGATAAGACGACTCGTTTGGTAACCCAGATGGGCAGGCACGGAGTTTTTGCGTACTCATACGACAGATAACGAGATTACTGTCTGTGTGACACATGTGGGCAGACAAGTGTGACATAATCGCTTCCGGGCCGACTTGTTATGACAACATTACATTCTAATAAAGTAATAAGTATTACAGATTACACATGTTGTCATGTGAGTTCCCCGATCTGTCTAAGTTTGTATACAAGGGCATCGGACATCATATTACCATACATGGGAGAGTTGACCTCTGCTTACGTTCAAAATTATCCGATGTCTGAATATATTTGAAATCACACCATATCCGCATGATTTGAAATGATTGGATCTTTCTGATTAGATTCATAACAACAATGCGTGGAAAGATAGGAATATAGTCTGACAATTTCACAGTTTTATTTCACTGCTGTGACAGAAAATTTTGAGGATAGAGTAACAGCCTTGATGAAAGAATAAAAGATGATATCTAGAGGAAAATCTTCCAGACTGCAGGTTGAATGCACTGTCTCTCCTCGGGAATTAGTCCACTAGAAAACCTTACCTAAAAGAGAACTCTGGTGAAACTAAACAGGATATTTTCTAGGCGATAAATCCTTTATCTGAAATCCTACAAAGAACTATGTATAGTACATATAGTTGGATAAGAGATTTGGTGCCCAGCCACATTAAAAATAATAAGTGTTTATTCAATTACGGCTCTGCCCACAGGGTGTAGATTTTAATTACTAAAAAAATTATACAACCCAATTAATTATTACAAGAAAAATAACAACAGACTCTGTTATTTAAAGTTTACAAAAATGAAGATAGATTCTCTCATACTTGAAATGAAATTTACAGAATGATGATAGATTATATGTTCAAAAATTTACAATGATAAGTTCTTATGTGTAGGAAACAAAATTATCTGTGGTTCTGAAACATGTCAGAATAAATTTAACATCATTTAGACTGAAATAGCTTTTCTGTGGTGGTTTTGCTGGCACTGTAAACTACTCATCTTCGATGTTGCTGAATTTATGTTGTTTAGTTGCCAAGGGGTTCAATCTGTCCCAGCACTCCAGGACCAGTATGGCAAGTACTTCTAGTAAGGTTTTAGAGGATGACAGGAGCTGCTTCCTCTGTCTTGACACAGGGCTCATCACCAACTGGGATGGATTATGTCGGCCCTCGAGAACACTGCATATGGTTAGGTCTCCTTGTAGGACAACCTGGTAGGATTCGCTCAACTAAGCCAACCTACTGTTTTAAAATGGACCGGGCTCCCTCTGTATTTCTTGGGAGCAATCTTCCAAGTCGGTCTGTCAGTCTATGCTGATGCTTCATGAATGCGCCTAAATTTACTCCAAGGTTTGCCGGGTTTATTCCTGCTAAATTTAAATGGGGGGGGGTTGACCTGTGGTTACCCCTTGTCCCATCACACACACACACACACACACTGGCATAGGTACTTGGCATTCTCATACCAGGCGATAAATGAACTCGCGCTGGTTGCTGAGGTCAAAAGTCACATGGCAATACGACTGCCTGCCAGTTTGCTAAAATTGTAATTATTCCCAGGGGAAAACCCATGTTACTAAACAGTGGTCAAAAGTTCATGGCGAGGAGTCGAAAGACTTTTTACCAATAAAACCGTGAACAAAGAGAAGGAGAGAACTTAGATTTTAGACAAGTGGAGAATTTTATGGAAAGAGAGAGGAATTAGTGAACTCGTACGAGGAAAGATATAACAGAGAAAAGAAGGCGATTACTTCATCACAACTGTGAATTTCACGCTCGCCAAGACAACATCAGACCTCGGCCAGAGTGAAGACTAGATTCATAATTCCTTTTTGTTAACTGGACCTTTTATTGGAGAACCAAATAAGACTTACAAAGCACAGGAAATCTCTACATTTTAATAAGGAACACCTGGACTAGGAAACTGAAGAAACACACGGAGTCAGGGAATCTATTATCAAATTAAAGACACACCAGACGCGTGAAGAGACCGACTCGTCTCTTTTATTCATCTGAGCAAAAAGTCTGTGAGTCAGGATTGGCATATTGGTGGTACCAGCAGAAAGTACTATCTCTGGAACAAAAAGGGAACCGTGGCCTAAGCTTTAAGACGAAAAACCCACGTGGTAGACTCCACTTGACATTTCTGGAAAACGAGCTAACATAGACAACCTTGATCAGAGACGATTGTGAGCAGAGTGAAAAGAACCAACCCATAAGAAGGAGCAGAACCGTCATTTGCAGCTAAGTTCAAATATATGCTGCCACTTGAATTTCTTGTAATATCTCACATTCCCTAAAGACTGTGATTATAACTTTTCTTGATCCATAACTATTCAAATTATTTCCAACTGTTAAAACCTAAAGTGATTATTAAATTTTGTTATTTGTAATGTTACAAATTTAACTTCGATTTAATCATTATAAAGTTACTGCATGTTTGTCTCAGTCAAATTACTACACACGCTCTAAACAGAGCTATACTAGAATAATAGAATTCCACTGAGTAAATCAGGGGTGGGGGCTTAAACGAGCTGAAAGTAATAAGTGCTTAAATCCTTCACAAAAGCGTCGGCAGAATTACAGAGTTAACATACTCAGCCAAAGCAGTATTGTTCTCGCTTATTCTGAATATCACGACTCCCTTTGTAATAGAAGTGTCATCACCCTTCTATCTACATCTCTGCCAAGAAAGAGTAATCTTGTGCGAAGGTAGATACCTTTGAAGCCCATATTAGATACTCGAGTTTTGGCCACAGTTGGAACACTACTGCAAAGCAGGGGAGGCAATACCGTCACAGAAAGATTGAAGTGGTAGGGCAAGATCAGTAATGTGATAGAAGGATTGAAGTGGCATGATGATCATTAATGTGGAATTGATAAGAGCCAGACAAGTGTCAGTGCAACAGGAGATGAGAAGAGGATGCTGGAGACACACACGAGGAAACCTGTTAATAGCATTACCAGGGTAAGACATATAGAGGGAGACCGAAGAACCCATGGAGAAGAGAGGTAGGGATGATGGAAGAACTCATGGAGAAGGGAGGTAAGGATGACCGAAGAACTCATGGAGAAGAGAGGTAAGGGCGACTGAAGAACTCATGGAGAAGAGAGGTAAGGATGATGGAAGAACTCGTGGAGAAGAGAAGTAAGGACGACCGAAGAACTCATGGAGAAAAGAGGTAAGGACGACCAAAGAACTCATGGAGAAGAGAGGTAAGGACGACCGAAGAACTCATGGAGAAGAAAGGTAAAGATGACGGAAGAACTCAAGGAGAGGAGAGGTAAGGATGACCAAAGAACTCATGGAGAAGAGAGGTAAGGACGACCAAAGAACTCACGGAGAAGAGAGGTAAGGGCGACCGAAGAACTTATGGAGAAGAGAGGTAAAGATGACAGAAGAACTCAAGGAGAAGAGAGGTAAGGACGACCGAAGAACTCGTGGAGAAAAGAGGTAAGGACGACCGAAGAGCTCATGGAGAAGAAAGGTAAGGGCGATGGAAGATCTCGTGGAGAAGAGAGGTAAGGACGACCAAAGAACTCATGGAGAAGAGAGGTATGGATGACTGAAGAACTCATGGAGAAGAGAGGTAAGGACGACCAAAGAACTCATGGAGAAGAGAGGTATGGACGACCAAAGAACTCATGGAGAAAAGAGGTAAGGACGACCGAAGAACTCATGGAGAAGAGAGGTAAGGACGACCGAAGAACTCATGGAGAAGAGAGGTAAAGATGACAGAACTCAAGGAGAAGAGAGGTAAGGACGACCGAAGAACTCATGGAGAAGAAATATACTATATCCTTTCATCCTCACATTTACTTTAAGCATTATTAAAGCATTTATCATTATAAAAATAATATTACATTTGCAATAATCATTATAATTAAAGTATGTTTTTAAAATAAAAAAATAAAGAATTACAACAACAAAATTAACGAAAAAAAATAATACTAATAATGATAATAATAAATTTAAAAAAAAATAAATAAAAAAAAATAAACAACAAGACTGATAAATATCGAATTCTTCATACAGTAAATTAGGGATTTGAGACATATTCAGAGGTGTGTTATAAGAACTCGTGAAATATTCAAACGGTCTGCTACTGAATGACTCAGGGACTCGGTGTTTTTTCCAGTGCGCGCGAACAACTTTACGAGAGGTGAGCAGCTTTGAGTCTCATAGCAGATACTGCTGCAATGATAGATTCATCAAGATGAGTGGAGAAGAAAGGTAAGGGCGATGGAAGAGCTCGTGGAGAAGAGAGGTAAGGACGACCAAAGAACTCATGGAGAAGAGAGGTATGGATGACCGAAGAACTCATGGAGAAGAGAGGTATGGATGACCGAAGAACTCATGGAGAAGAGAGGTAAGGATGACCAAAGAACTGATGGAGAAGAGAGGTAAGGACGACCAAAGAACTGATGGAGAAGAGAGGTATGGATGACCGAAGAACTCATGGAGAAGAGAGGTATGGACGACCGAAGAACTCATAGAGAAGAGAGGTATTGATGACCGAAGAACTCATGGAGAAGAGAGGTATGGACGACCGAAGAACTCATAGAGAAGAGAGGTATTGATGACCGAAGAACTCATAGAGAAGAGAGGTATGGACGACCGAAGAACTCATAGAGAAGAGAGGTATTGATGACCGAAGAACTCATAGAGAAGAGAGGTATGGATGACCGAAGAACTCATGGAGAACAGAGGTATGGACGACCAAAGAACTCATAGAGAAGAGAGGTATGGATGACTGAAGAACTCATGGAGAGGAGAGGTAAGGACGACCAAAGAACTTATGGAGAAGAGAACTGTTCCTCATACATTGGGCACCTGTGCAACAGGTGTTCAGTAATCATGTTATCGGTGTCACAGTTACACTCATCAGTAGTTCCCATCTTTAGCTTGTTGAATTGATGGTATCTCAATATGTTGTGGGCGTGTGCGGAGTATGAATACCACCTTCTTACTTCTGCTGAGCTTCATACTTATGCATGTATCAAGATGAGGGTATCTTTCCAATTTCCTATGCCAGTCTCTCAGCATCTTCTTTGCGGGGATGTTGCAGTGAGATGGTATCCACTATAACACAACTCTTTTCAATTGCTGACATAGTTTGGCGGTCGGAGTGGCAAAGAGGTACGACGTCCGCCTCGAGTTCTAGAGGTACCGGGTTCGATTCCCAGTTGAGGGAATATATTTTATGGAAATTTTTTTCCAGAACTAGTGGTCCTAATGATGTCATAATACCCCCTGGTTTCATGGGTAGTGAATTCGGATGCATAGCCTTCTCGGATAAGGGCGAAAAAATAGGAGGTCCCGTGTGCAAGTTCCCCAGCAGTTGGAAATCGTAAAGAATAGGCCTATCAGGCCGCTGCCCTGGCAAAATTTAAAAATTAGAAACTTACCCACAACAATAATATTTATAGAATGTGTGATTCCTATATACACACATTGGGATCCTCCTTGTGTGATCTGTCGTAAATTTATTTTGAGAGAAAGAGTCTTAGAAATAGTAGTCCGGTTTAGAGTGTAGAATGATGGTGAAAAGCTCAGTGATAGAAATGTAGAGAGTAAATAGTTGCTTCACAGAGTGCTGGAGGAGAGTAAAGACAGACTTATTTACGACAAATCGTTTCTCTCAATCTACTCTTCAGGCTCACCTGGTCAAACAATTATTTGCCAGTTTCCAGACACACATCTGCGCTCACACCGATTTGGTGCTTCAAACACACAGACGACGTGGATACAACTATCTTAAACAAATAGGGGAAATCTTGGGCTTTGGGTAGTCCAACACAGTAACAATTCAGTTTATGTTGTTTATTAAAGTTAAAAAACAATCACTACAATAATCATGTGTTTACAGCAAGAATTATCAAAATTACAGAAAAATGCAAATAACAAGGTAGGGAGGGGGTGAAGAAGATTGGTATCGACTAAGCTCGTCCCGCTTATTAGACAAAGATAAACCCAGTCCAAAGATAGATAGTTATCAGGAACATAGGTAAGTTAACCTAACAGTGAAGTTAATCACTCTGAAAGAGGTGTTACAAAATTAGGTATGGGTGGTAGAAAAAAATCCTGTTCTTCCCAATTGTTCTTCCCTTTACTAAGCAAATGAAAAGGAGGGGGGTTTTAAACAGAGTTTATCAACTATCCCACTTAAAGGAACAATGCAGGGTATACAGAAAAATATATTACCAGGTAAGCAAGTTAACAAAATGGTTACAAAAAAAGATTAAATTTCCTGTCATTCATACACGCGCGTGAGGATCCACACTCATATATTCACACACTTACCGATTGCAGCCTCAGACACTCTAATAGAATTATATAAACAGCAATTACACTCTTGATACATGAAAAGGTCTGGTACTTCCGTGTCCTGCCCCAGATGTTGCGAGGTTTGCTGATAGCAACTATTCTCACTTATCGCCGGACTTGAAGCCTAAGAGTTATTGTGTTTTATTATATAAAAAGGAGTCTATGGGATGGCACTGACACAGTTCGACACAAGGGTGAAAATGAAGTGGTCTCTTTAATCTTCCGCTATGGTAAAATTCCTTCAATGCGTGATGATAGTAACTGACCGGTAAGTTTATTAATCCAGTGAGGAAAAACTTAAGCCGTCACAGTTCAGGAAAATATGTACTCTCTCACAGTAGGGCAGTAAATCAAGTATCGCTACTGGCACGGTTCAACTTCCAGTTTATCTTACAGATTTGTAATGTTAATATGATGATTGTTCTTTAAATAGTCTTGGGTAGGCTTTCTTTCATGTAATTATGATAGCTAGGTCGCATCGAACCGCCACAAGATTAACTTTAAAAAATGTTTCATCAATATGTCTGGAAGTTCTTAAGAGGATTTCTTTATTGCTGGGATCGCAAGGTTACGATCACTCTGTATGAAAGAAAAAGAAACATGTAATATACCGAAAAATCAAATAACATTCTAAAGCGCGATGAATTTCCCGTTAAGACTATTCATAGATATATATATTCGCGTATTTAATTATGTATTTAATAAAAACACTGCGCGAGTTCTAATGGTTAAAACACACATCTATAAATATATGACTTAACTAAATTTATTAATTATAAATTCCTTCGTGACTTTAAAAGTTAAGCATTACAGCCTCTATTATCTTTTGGAAATAATATAGCAGATATATCATTACATTTACAGGTGGAACTATTGAGATGGTTTATTTTAATAGATTTAAATTAACACAAAATCCAGTGAAATAGAATGAATGAACTAAACCACTGATCACTTTACACAATATATATTTTACCGTTTTGCACAGAAATAGAATTCACTGCAAATATATATAAAAATCCAGGGGAAAATCTATAACAAGATTTCAAATATAGCTAGTGCTTCTATCAAGGTCTGGCCAACGAGTGATAAAGTGTATTTCTTCGTGGTCTGTATATATCTAACTTAATTGTAAGATGAGTGGGACATGTGAATTTTTAACACCTTTTTTGATCTCAGGACACTTTTGGGGATCTGACCGCCAGACTAAAGAGAGATGCTGCCCCTGGTCTTCGTATCTCTGCTCGCTGCTGCGATCGGTTCTGTGTTTAACACCGAGATGCGAAATACCTGCAGGAACTTGCGTCGCTCGTTTCAGGGACCACTACTGTCTTTGATCGTGGCGCTAGTCTTCCTGAAATCCCCCAGTCTGTGTCTTTGATCGTGGTCGCTACTATCTGTTTGATTCTGGCGCCGCCCCCTCTGGGCCAAGTTAATGAAAATACTGCATATGATTGCTCAAGAGATGACCATGGGCGTGATTTAATCTCTCCTTAAATCAATGCGATGACCAGAATGAACGGTAGATAAACTGTCCACATATTAATCAGCAAACGTGTTTGCCCTCTGTGTGGAACGATTGCATAGCTAATGAGTCCAGGTGAAAAGAAAAATCCCGTTTGACGAAAAGTTACAATATTTGGGGGCACTGATGTTATCCAAAGGGGTCGTTACGAAAGTTCGTACCATATCATCCAACACTTCAGGGTCACTTCAGGGTCAATGAGTTCGTCTGTCACAATCGTCCCCTCTTTTGAGACATGAAAACCTCTTTTCATGTTTGATTTGTGACAGTGAAGCTGCCCTGATCGGTAGCTTTAGGATGATTGGTATCTTCAACTTCCTCCTCTTCCTCCGTAGTCCAGTTTCTACTCAGGAAATCAGCCCCGACATTCTGTCTTCCGGTAATGTATTCCACTTTGAAAGAATAAACGCTTAAAAGAAGGGCCCAACGCATGACCCTTGCGTTAAATTCTTTATTGGCACCAAGAAATGCTAACGGAGCGTGGTCTGTTTGCACTGTGAAAGATGTACCATAGAGAAACTCATGATGGCGTCTGATACCGTCAATCAGAGCGAGGGATTCTCTTTCGACTACGCTGTAGTTCCGTTCAGCTTTATTTAATTTCCGACTGCCATAGGCAACTGGAAATAGCATGTTCAGGTCACTGTCCTCGGCTTGAAGCAGTGTTGACCCGATGCCCTGACCTGACGCGTCGACCCGTAATACAAAAGGTTTCTTGAGGTCAGGCAACCTCAAAATGGGGTATGCAGACAACTGTCCTTTCAAAGTGCTGTATGCGTGTTCGCACTTTTGATCCCACATGACCTTATCCGGACACCCTTTCTTAGTGAGGTCAGTCAGAGGTGCTGTCAGTCCATTGAAGTTCTGGATGTACTTCTGATAGTATGCACATAGTGATATGAAGGAACGTACGTCTTTCTTCGTTCGGGGTCTTTTTGCTGCCACTATTTTCTCCACGTTCTTCTTAATAGGCCAACTGCATCCGTGAGAAATAGTATGACCCAGGAAGTCTAACTGTTCAAACCCGATGAGACATTTGCTAGGTCTGGCTGTGAGACCAGTTTCCTGTAGTCTCCTGAGGAGCATAGCAACCGTAGCAATATGTTCTTCGTAGGTTTCCGATGCAATTAATATGTCATCCATGAAATTATGGATATGGGGACTTTGCAAAGGTTCTAGAAGCTTCCTCATCATTCAGGTGAACACTCCTGGTGCGTTATGCAAACCGAACGGCATCACATTAAATGTGTAATGTCCTTCACTAGTGCTGAAAGCTAACAAAGGTTTAATTTCCTCCTTGATTGGTATTTGATAATAACCTTTACTGAGGTCAATCTTGGAGAAAATCTTTGCCTTGCTAAGCTTGGTGAACAACTCAGAAACAGTTTGGAGAGGTTCGGGCTGGAATTCCGTTACAGCGTTTAGCAGCCGGTAATCTATACACAGCCGAACTTCCTTATTGGGCTTCTGCAACAGCACTACACTGGAACTGTAAGGAGATGTAGACTCACTGATAATTCCTGCCTGACGCAGCTTGTCTATTTCTCCGCGAAGTGCATCATCTTTAGCGTACGGGATAGGGTAAACTCTGGTTCGAACAGGGGTCTCATTTGTTAATTTCATGTCAAATTCAATGAGATTTGTTCGACCAGGTACATCCGTTAAGACGGCACTGTACTGTTTTAGTAGAGCCCTGGTTTCTGTTTGTTGTTCTGGTGAGAGATTGTCGCCGAACTTGACATCTTTAAAGGATTCTGTGGGTTGCAATGGGTACTCCATGCAACCATCATCATCTTCCTCGTCTTCCGTTGCTATGGCGACGGCCAGGAGATGCTCGGAGGATGGCACCGGTCTTTCCAAATATTTCTTAAGCAGATTTATGTGGAAGACCTCCTTTCCTTTGATGGAGATCTTGTAATTGGTACGTGAGATCTTTTTAAGGACAGTAAACGGCCCTTGCCATCCGATGCGAAGTTTATTGCTTCCGGTTGGAAGTAGCAACAAAACTTTCTCCCCTGGTTGTAGTTCTCTCTCTTTTGCAGCTTTGTTGTATCTTTTAGCATGTTTAGTGCGGGCTTTCGTAAGGTTGGTAGTAGCTAGATCCCATCCTAGCTTTAGCCTTTCCTTGAGCTCAGATACATACTTGCTCGCAGAGACGACTGTCTCGTCAGCCTTTTGGTCTGTCAGGGACCGAAGTAAGGCTTCTAGTGGCCCCTTAATAGGTCTGCCAAATAAAAGTGTAGCTGGCGCGAATCCCGTAGACGCTTGGGGTACCTCTCGGTAGGCGAATAAGGCAGCCGATATATATAGGTCCCAGTCTTCCGGTTTCTCCTGACCCAGCTTACGTAACATGGTGGTGAGGGTGCCGTTAAAACGTTCCACGAGCCCATTTCCGGCCGGATGGTAGGGACTTGTGTGGATATGTTTGGCCCTCAAGATCTTAAAGATCTCCTCCATTAACAGGCTACGGAATTGGGATCCATTGTCCGTCAAAACTTGTTGAGGGAATCCCAATCGTGTAAAAATTTGCACGAGGGCTTCTGCGACATGCTTGGAATCTGTGCATGTTAGCGGTATAGCTTCGGCCCACATTGTGCAAGTGTCGACTAAAGTCAGGATGAACCTGTTCTTTCTTTTGGTCCTTTCCAGGGGTCCAATGATGTCGACAGCAACCCGTTCAAATGGAGTACCCACTATTGGCATTTGCCTCATAGGTACTGGGGGTGTCAAGTGCTTTGGTGCTACCCGTTGGCACTGGGCGCAGGATTTCACATACCTGATAATGTCAGAGTTCATTCCTGGCCACCAATAGTGGTTTTTTTATTTGCTGAATAGTGGCGTTTTGTCCCATATGTCCGCTAAAGGGAAGAGAGTGCCCCATTTCTAAGATCTGGCTTCTGTACTGCGTCGGTACTAGGAGCTGGTTATTCCCCGTGTCCGGGTTGCCCGTTCTATGATACAATACGCCGTCCTTAGAAAAGATGTCTCCGTTGTGTCTGGGGTCCTTAGCCATGGGCAGTTTTCTAAAGCAGGGCTCCAGAGTAGGGTCCTTTTGTTGCGCCTCCTTCAGTTCATTCGGCAACAAATTTGGCGCAGGCTCCCTCTCCTTCTTGGCTTGCCCTCTTGTGGTTACCGCTGCCACAATCGGCTCCTTTGGTCTCCCAATAAACACATATCTACATCCCAGGATAACTGGGTAGATAGGATCATCCATAATGGCCGCTTTAATAACCCCTCTGACAAAGTCAGAGTGGATTTCTACCAGTGCGATAGGAAGCGTCCTGGGTGCATCACTCCTGAAAACTCCACTAAGTTTGACGGTTTCCTCTGTCTCCTGACCGGGTTTGACTAGGTGCCTAGCGAAAATACAACTAAAGCTTAGTCCAGTGTCAAAGAGACAAGTAGTTGAGGTACCATTCAAAATTACAGTTCCTCGAGTTGAGGGTCGGTCCCCCTCAGGTTGAGAATCACTGACATTGACTCTACCTTTCGAGGCTGTATGCAAACATCCGATGCGGTTTGGACCGGTTTGTTTGCCCTGATCAGACGTTCCTGGTGTAGGGGTCTTCCCTTTTCCTTGACCTTGGTGGCCGCGCTGCTACATAGGCTTGGTGGGTTGATCAGAATTGTTGTTAGGGGGGTATCGGGTTTTGTAGAATTTCGATTTTTCCTGGGGAGGCCTCTGGGTATTATTTTCTCGTTGGTTATAATTCTGAGAGGAATTAGAGGAATAGGATGACTGCTCTAGATTTTGTTTACGAGATGGCTCATCTGTGGGTTTACGTTTAGTGCTGGGAAGTTCGGCCATTGCATTGGTATAGCTTTCTGCCTTATTGAGTATGTCCTCAAGCCTGACTGCTCCCTGTTCAGCTTAAAATCTACGGGTTTCGTTTGACAAAGTTGACTTTATCTGTACCACAAGAACAAGTTCAAGTAGTCCCTCATATGTAAGAGGTAGGTCAGATAATTCAATGCACTTTGTCAAATAGCCAGTGAGACGTGAAGAGAACTGCGGGAATGTTTCCGTGCTCTCTTTCCGGCTGTTTCTGAACATTTGCAGAAATTTTCGGGCGGTCATCTCAAACCGCTCTAGCAAGGCCTTTTTCATCATGTCGTAATCATGTTGGTTGGTTCCCAGCTTTGTATATACGTCATAAGCAGTACTTTTTAATGACGTTGAGAGTTTAAGTGCCCAACGGGAACTGTCTAACCCATACAGATTTGCGAGCCTCTCGAATTTTTCTAGATAGCTGTCAATTTTTTCATTGGGGCTAGGAAAAGACTCTAAAGCAAACGACATCGCAGTTAATTGGGCAGAATGAGTGCTCGAGAGATCCATTGACTGAGACTGGGGCGAAGACGGCTCTCCGTTATTCGAAGTAGAGGCGTTCCGACTCTCTAAAGCCTTAAGCGCCAGTTCATGCTGTCTTTCCCTCTCTCTCTCTTTCCCTGCGAGTTTCCATCTCTGCCTCAATTTTCTTGTTCTCTGCCTCAATTTTCTTCTGCTCCAATAGACGATCTTCCGCTTCTTTCCTATCTGCCCTCTCCTGTGCTTCTCTCCTCTCTGCTCTCTCTTTCTCTTCCTTCCTCTCAGCTTCTGCTCTTTGTTGCTCCGCGTCATATATTTCCAGTTCCTGGTTGACAAACCGGTTCGCAGCTTCTGCGTCTAGTAGTGCCTCTTTCGCTTCCAGCCTCAGGATGGATCTCATCTTTATCCTCTCTGCCATTGTCAAAGAATAAGATGTAGTATGACTAGAGAATAGTGCGAAAGAACAAGAAAGGAAAAACTCAAAGCCGCTACGAGGAAAAAAAAAACACAAAGTATAAATTTACTTGTGTTACCTCCTGTTTGAAATGTGCAAACTTATCGCTGCTATTATTGTCACTTAAGACTCTTAACGCAAGCGACTATGCCACTAAAATGGTAAGTTACACTAGAAAAGAATCTAGCCTACTCTTACTAACAGTAGAGAAAAATTTATATTAAAACAATTTAAAAGGAAAAATTTTTTTTCCCTAAAATGTTTAATTCTCCGTCACAAAACTCACCCCTGAAGTCAATTATATGAGAAGAGACGATGTTAACTAGACTTAAAAAGTCAGGACAAGGCGTCTTTAACTCTTTTTAACTTCAAAAACCTTTTTCGATTTTTTTTCACACCCATCCAAAAACCTTTAGTGACTGTAAAACCAATCACGCAATCCCAGCAAATCTTATAAAGAAAAAAATTTAATTTTCTCCGACAGAGGATAATTTAGCTAACCGAATTTATGATTATCCGTACTTTCTACTGCTGTGGAAACAAAACAACCTGTAAATATGCTGTGTAGACGACCCAAATACTAAAAGGCGTTGTCTAGGGATGTAATTTATTATTTATTTATTTCCCTAAATCCCAAAGACAGATCACTCACACTCTATCTAGTTAGACCCAGACTTAGATCAGACTCAAAATATCTTTATCCCGGCTATGCGATTGCCTCAATTGTAGCTCAAGATCCAATACCAGCCCACAAATATTGTCGTAAATTTATTTTGAGAGAAAGAGTCTTAGAAATAGTAGTCCGGTTTAGAGTGTAGAATGATGGTGAAAAGCTCAGTGATAGAAATGTAGAGAGTAAATAGTTGCTTCACAGAGTGCTGGATGAATTCGGATGCATAGCCTTCTCGGATAAGGGCGAAAAAATAGGAGGTCCCGTGTGCAAGTTCCCCAGCAGTTGGAAATCGTAAAGAATAGGCCTATCAGGCCGCTGCCCTGGCAAAATTTAAAAATTAGAAACTTACCCACAACAATAATATTTATAGAATGTGTGATTCCTATATACACACATTGGGATCCTCCTTGTGTGATCTAAAGGAGGAGATCGGAGCACTGATGGAGTAGTCCGTGTGCAATGAAGATAGTCCTTCAAACCAAACCAAACCAAGCTGACATAGTTTGTATAAGAGTATGACTCTTAGGTCATCCGGGTCTGCAAAATTATGGCTTTTCTGCGCTGCAATTACCGACATCGCGTCAATAAAGACAGCTTGTCTGTCGGTGTTTTCTCCAATGAAATGAAATGAAAAAAGCAAATTAAAAGGGAAATTATATATAAAAATGACTGCTAGAAAAAAAAAAAGATAGCCACATTTCAGTGATCATACACAGTGATTGATAATGGGTCTGGGAAAAAACACAAAGATTTAAGAACAAGAAACAAGAAGAGTGGAAGATCTGGAATAGCATGGCAAGGCTGATACAGTAGTTGGACAACTTCAGATGTACCGAAGTTCTTGAATGACGGACAGTTATGGAGAGAATAGATTGTCAGCACTACAACGTATACCACTACAGTGATGGTAATGATGGCATTTCTGTTATCTAGTTTTCTACTTCTTTAATTCCTACGAGTGCCTGCAACATTCCACTTTAAATGTATGTTTATGATAATGGTGGCACAGTGTTTTGTTCAGTATTTGTTCTAAGTGAGCGTCGATTGACAGAATGGTTAGAGCCTTGCTTCTCGAGACAAGAGATAACGGGTTCCAAATCTTGTATCGTCTTGCTCCAGTATACCCAGCTGTAAATGGGTACTTCTTGAGTTAAGGAGGCTCAGGCAATGACGAAAGGGGACCAGTCACTCCTGCCACCTATTAAAGCTGATGCCTTGTATAGTGACACATTTCACACTTCACTCCCCATCAGCAGTATCTTCTAAGGGAGTGGTTCTCAACGTGGACCATGGCATATTTCTAGTGGGTACACAGGAAGTGCCGTATTTCTGGTAAAGTACCCCTTTTTCCAGCTAACGGTGAATATGACCACAGAGGTAAATAAGGCTCAGAAGTGGGCCTTGAACACAAAAAAAGGCTGAGAACCTCTATTCTGTAGAACTTTTTAAAGAAGTTTTTTTCAAACTAACAATTCTCTGGAACTACCATTACTTTTATGTTCTAATTAGTATAAAAGGTAAAATAATCGTTCTGTAATGTTAAAGGCGTTGAAATGGTACGATACAGTCACCACTGTGGAACTGATGACAAAAACCAGACAAGTGCCAGTGGAGCAAGAGATGAGAAGAAGACATTGGCGATGGATAGGACACACATTGAGGAAACTTGTTGATAGTATTAGCAGACAGTCTTTATTTTGGAATCGGCAGAGTAAGAGAAGCCAGAGGTTGACAGAAAAACAAAAACACGGAGAAGAGAAACGGAGATAGAATTGAAAATGAGAAAGACATGGAGAGACCTGGAGCTGATGACACGCGACAGGGAGGGCAGGGCATACGTTTGTTGAAGGCCTATATTCCTGGGGGGAACCGCGGTAGCATAGTGGTTAGTGCACTGGCTTCCTTGCTCAGTGGTCTATGGTTCGATCCCCAGATAAGGTGGGATTTTTTTAGGCCGCAAACGGCTCCTGGGTCGACCCAGCCCCAACTGGGTACCAGAGCAACTTCTGGGAAGGTTAAGGCGGCCGGCGTGATGCTGACCACATCACCTCTAGTGTGCCGATGGTCAAGAAAATATGGGCCTAACACCATATTCTCAATGGGCGTGTAACGGGATCCTTTACCTATATTCCTGGGGGAGCTGAAAGGTAATCATAACAAATATTAGAGACATAAGTGATTGGACATTAGGACTGTGCATTGGCAAATTATTGGGTGACATGGCGCTTGATGCATACGTGTATTAACGGGGCACGAAAGGGGAGCAAAGAATAGTAGCACTGTACCCTACTAGGCATGTCGTAAAAAGCTACGAGGGGCGTTCAGAAAGTAATGCACCACATCGTTTTTCCGAGGAGCTGTTTATTCAAAAAGCATGAAATTTATACACAATATACATTGATATGTCATGTAAACATCGGTACTATTCAACATAATCCCCATCAACTTGTACGGCTTTATGCCAGCGCGAAACAAGTGCATGTATTCCTAGCCCGTACCAAATTTTGTCTTGATCGTGTAGCCATTTCTTCGCTGCATGAATCACTCCTTCATCATCTTCAAACCTTGTCCCACGGAGTGCATATTTAATTGGACCAAATAGATGAAAATCAGAGGGTGCCAAATCGGGACTATAGGGTGGATGGGGTAGTACAGTCCAACCCGATTTGGTGACTGCTTCCCGTGTTGCCAGACTTGTGTGAGGGCTCGCATTGTCATGAAAGAGAAGCAGGTCTGCTGGATTCTTGTGCGGCTGAACTCTGTGAAAACGTTGATTGAGTTTGTTCAATGTCTTAATGTAAGTTTGCGAATTGATTGTCTCTCCTCTTGGCATAACGTCCACAAGAATCACACCTTCAATGTCCCAAAAGACAGTGATCATGACCTTTCCAGCTGAAGGAATTGTCTTGAATTTCTTTCTTCTTGGTGATTGCGTATGATGCCACACCATTGACTGTCTTTTTGTCTCAGGTTCAAAATGATGTGCCCAGGTTTCGTCACCTGTAACGATCTTAGCCAAAAAGTTCTCTCCATCAGTATTGAAACGCTCCAACAATTCAGAAGAAATTGCTTTCCTTTGCAATCGGTGGTCATTTGTGAGACTTCGAGGAACCCATCTTGCGCAAACCTTAGAAAATCCGAGAGTTTTTATAACTGCATTTGCACTACCAATGCTGACTGACAGCTGTAAGGCCAATTGTTGAGTAGTGATTCGCCTATCAGTAAGAATAATGCCCTCAGTGCATTTCAACATTTCTGCGTTGGTGGCTGTGGCAGGACGTCCACAGCGCGGCCGATCAAGCAGCTCCGTATCTCCACTTCCTGATTATCTGAACCCAGCGACTGACTGTACTCCTGTCGACTGCAAAACTTCCATACACATCACATAGACGCTTGTGAATATTCACAACAGTTTCTTTCTCTGCAACGAGAAATTCTATCACAATTCGCTGTTTATAACGCAAGTTGCTAACACGCTCCATTTCAACGGTTTAGGGCAGCCGTATTATTTGGCCGGTTGCGGTGCAATTTGGTGCACACAATTGGCACATGCCATATTTGAAGTGTGCAAAATTTCATACTTCTATCTTCATTATTATCTGAGAAAAACGATGTGGTGCATTACTTTCTGAATGCCCCTCGTACTAAGGAGGGATGAGTTACCCCATCCTGTAAACAATATTTTACCACTAAAACGTCAACAAACAATATGGATCAGTCAAATACAGAATATAAGTCAATTCAGACGTCCAAGACAGAAGAAGGTTCTGTGGAAAGGAAGTTCATGAAGCTGACAAAAGTGAGCAGGTAGGTAACTTAACGTGCTCTTGCTAGCGAGCTCTTCACTTTTTCATGTAGCATACGCTCTGCGTACCATCTTTACTTGGAACAGTTTCAATTTACGAACTTTATTGTTGTGAATTCAGAGTTTGATGGGTAATGATTTTTCGTTTTCCCATTACTCATGTGAAGTACTGTTTACATAAGTGTTTAATTTGCAAGTCTAATAGTATAATTGATATTTATGGTAAGTGTTTTATTTGGAGGGAAAAAAATGCAGAACTAGTCTGTCCCCCAGCACATGGTTGCACCAAAAACATTTGAATTTATGTTTTTCTTTATTCATTACTTTTTCTTAATCTTTCGCTTTCATATAACCACATCTGTTTCTCTCTTAAAGTTTCCGGTCTGCGTGAAACTCCTCTTATGGCCATACAGGTTTTCCGCCAACGGGGTTGGTGAAGGCCCTGCCGTGGATCTGCTCTTCTTGCCGATTTGACACTTCTTTGATTACGTGTTCTACTGTTTGCTTTTCTTCCCCACGTGGACAAATATGTGTCTGTCCGAAGTTCATTACTGGTAAATAGCGTTTTCTTTAAGCCAGCAGTGTTGGCTGTCTTATGACAGAGACGAGAAAAGAATTTAATGAAGTTGTTGGGAATTTTAAATTTAGGGACGCCTGTTGTGTGAGTTGCACATATTATCACTGTTTTAGCCTAACATTCACTATGTCTACCGTTATTCGATATCTTCTGTTGCGTTCTGTCGATGCACGTAGTCCAACAATGTTTGATTTTCATATCTATGAAAACAAGCATGTATTTTCATGCTTTGATAAGAGTAGCCAGCGTCAAATGTTGCGTCACTGTTTCACACTGCTGATCTCTATTTTTCTAAGCTTCCACTCTTCCTTCTTTCAAACTTTGAACTTTTAATTTCATCGCCACGTATTGCTGTTTCTTCATCTTTGTCTTTTAGTTCAACTCCTGGGCTTATGCCTTCAGTCAGTTTGCTCCACGTCTTGTTATCCTGGGTAGTTCGCTTCAGTTCTGTCCTTTTCCTTTGTGCTTCTAATTCTCATTGGATATTGTATATTATTCCCTCTTCATTTCTTTTGAAAGTTCGACCTCGGAGTTCTAGATCACGGACCGTTATATGATACTAGACGATGACTTTCTCAGTCTGTGTTCTGTTATTTTGTTTCGGATCTTTCTGTTCGGTTGTCTTCCCCGTAGCTGTCAGCGTGATGTTTTTTTGTCTCCATAGAGAAAGGGAATGATGATGATGACCCACTCACTGTATATGAACCGACTGCAAGAGTAAGGCTGAGCCATCCATTGTTGGCGGCCGCGTTATCGCAGACTCTCTAAGATTTATAGACTATACGTATCGATCTAAAGCACTTTGTTATTTACTAACGTTCTAAACTGAAACTGCACAATTGGGATGTGAGGCTTAATTTACGAACCAGGAACAGTACCCTTTGTGTTGTACTTCGTTCCCGTATACTCAGAGTAATACCCCAGTGAACGTTCGCGATATCTTTGTACAGAGACAGTGTCAAGTTGTTGTTGTTATAGAGCCCGCAGCGTTTGAGCTGTCGCCCTTCGGCCCACTGCCATGGACTCGTGCATATATCACTGCAGCAATATAGATAAAGTTGGAGGAGCAGACACTTTTATGATAATAAAACTACAGAAGGTGAGGTCTGTCACTGCATTGGGAAATATGCGGAAATCGATAGAGATCAAGCCTAACACAGACATCAGAATTTTCAACTCAGATGTTAAGATAGTGATGTTGCATGGCACTGAAACACGTAGAACAATAAAAGCAACACGACATACTTTCACACGGACGTTTATAGAGAATAAAAGGACTGAACTGGTATGGAAGGATCACCTGTGTGGAAATGATGGAGAGAATAAGATAAAGGCCAATGAAACAAGAGGTGAAGGAAAGATGTTGGCGTTTGGTAGGACAAACATTGAGAAAGGCACCGTACGGCAGTCCTTTTTTCTGAAATCTCCAGAGCTCAAGAAATAGAATGCCTAGAAACACGCGGAGAAAGGATATTGGACACATACTTATATATTGCGCTCGTGCATCGCGTTGTCTTCATCACTGCTTTAATCATAAGTAAATAATATTTGTTTATAATTTTATATATATTTTTGGAAGCAAGTTATGAATAGCAGTGCTAAATAACGCAAAACTCATAAATAAAATAGTTACACAAATGTACCATGGCAAGTGAGTAGGTGATCACGAGAGTAACAAAGCGGTGAGGACAGGCATAGTTTTATGGTACATGAATGTTGTTTATCAACCAGACAGAACTGCACAAATGTACGTATGACCGCTGCTAAAACTATTGTTGAGCAGTTTTCAGAGTACTAGATGCTGCTCGTATTTTTTGTCCCTTAAAAAAGGACTCTTAGAACAATAATTTTTTTTGGGTTTACAAAAAAAGAAAGAAACATGCAGTGTTATATAGGATCAGTGGGAGCCGCGCTGGTGTAATGGTTACCACATTGCGCTGGCGATCAGGTGTTCAAGCCCGGGCGTGAGCATTTGAAGCAGTGTCATCGACCGGGATTTTGACTGAATAACCTGAACGGCTCCTGAGATAAACCCTCTGTGGATGGGAAGGAGCGAAGCTCCTGTCTGGGTTGGAAGGAAAGTCCACAGGCTCCCCAGCCTCACAATGACATGTCATTGGGCCGAAGGGCTGAAAGCCCAAGTGCCGCTGGTTAAGGAAAAAACATATATAGGATCAGTAAGTACCGAATGGTGGGCCAAAGTTTTTGGAAAGTCGATCCGCTCTCACTGCTACAACTATTGAAGAGGGAAGAGAGGTATGCGAATCCCCAAGTTGGCAGGTACCTCTTGATTAAACACATGTAGTGGAACAGGCATGGAATGCCGACCGATATAGCCATCGTACTTGAACCAATAGATGTTCACATTCATTCATTTTTGGGTCGAACCAGCTGTCACCGAAACAAGTCATGGCTTCGTGTGTATCCAGCAGAAGCAAAACACTAACTGCTTCCTGTTATACGAAATTGTTCTTCTTTCCAAGATCGTCAGTGTTCAACTGGTATTTTCATATCCTCAAAACTTATTCCATACTAGACCTAAGGGTCTTTTATATTTGGACATGCGCCCTAATATAACCGACTGGGTTGAACGGGACGCGCCTCGCCACTACGAGGCAAAACTTTATTTTTTTTTTTTTTAAATCCTCAAAACTGCAGCTAATATAACATCACATCGCCATTTCTTGGCCGTAAATACAAGTTTAATTTAATTTAAATTTCCACACAGATTGCCTATGTCAGGAGATCTACACGTTACTTATATTGTATGAGCTGCTTGATATCTTCACCACAGTACAATATTACAGAGTGATCGAAAAAGTCGCGTTCTATTTTTAAATGTTTATACCCTCATTTTTATCTGTTGCATATACAAGAAACCAATGCCAGAACAAGGAACAATGCCAGAACAAGGAACAATAACTGACAGATACGTTTGATTATTTATTCCAAGAAATATAATGAAATAAAATCTGAAATGGCCATAACCTGACGTTACAAGAGACAGCAAAATTAGCTTCCGGCTTTGAAGTCACGTGTTGTCGAACAGACCAGATCTCACGTTGAGTTGTCATGTTAATATGATGTAGCATTTTATATAATAAAATGGCAGCTAATTCTCTATATTTTGATGTTTGTTTCGTATAAATTTGTTGGACAGGAACGAAGAAATAATAATTTTAACATAGGAAGTGAATTAAAAATTTTTGGGCCACCCTAGAGGGAGGGGGAACCAGCAGAGCCATTTGTCCCGAGCCTCTACTAACATGGGGGCCTCACCTCACATGGGGGCCTCACCTCCACTTTTTTAAATTTTTACACTCCTTCCTTTACATTGAAATATTTTTTTTAATGGCCTTGACCTCATCTGATCTCGTGAAGAGCCTACGTTTAGTCCATTCCACCCACCCCTTTCTTTTTCTATTATACTTATACACACTCCAGATAATGTTTTTAAATTGTAAACATCCGCCTTTGTGCTGATGCAGCTTAATTTATAGCCACTTGTCGTTTCTTCAATCGTTAAATATGTATCGTCTTTGATGTCGCGACCTGAAGGCTTATTGTAAGATAATGTCCACGTGGAAAATTAACTGTACCAATTTAAAGTAGAAAGAACCTTATAAACACTCTATATACCCAAATTATAACCCATATGGGGTTGAACCAGGTATCCCATGCACAAAACAAAATTCAATGGTTGGTGCAAGGTCCTAAAATCAACAACAGCAACAACCTTATAAACATATCAGTTGTCCGTTCTTTGATTACCCAATTCGGAGTATTGATTATACAAAGTAGTTTAGTGTATACTAAAATCTTCACGATCTTTTACTGTAATTTCTACATACGTAGATACCTAAAAATAAAACATTTACGGTATCAGGCACCATTCATACCCATAAGCAGTGTTTCTTTACCCTGTAGAGGTCCCACACCCCTTTACAGCATCTAAAGAAACTTCGCACCCCTTTACAGCATCTTAAGAAGATTCGCACCCCTTTACAGCATCTTAAGAAGCCTCACACCCCTTTAAAGCATCTTAAGAAGCTTTGTACCCCTTTACATCATCTTAAGAAGCCTCGCACCCTTTTACAGCATCTTAAGAAGTGTTGCACCCCTTTGCACCATCTTAAGAAGCTTCGCATGCCATTATCTTCTAGCACAAAATATGCCAACAACCAGAAAAAGAGATACAAGTATGTTTTGGGAAAATGTTATTTACAGAATGTGACTAAGATTCCGTATTGAATTCATGTTGTCAATGTTCTATTTTGTACAAATACATTTGAGGTCTGTGTATTATATAATGTTAATGATGATTCACCTTCTAAAATAACTGGCAGGTCTAGCACCCCCTGAAGGTAGGTCATGCATCCCTGGTTATGAAGCACTGCCCTAAAATAAAACAGTAATAAAATTAGTATTGAGTCCATTTCACAGTAGAATGACACTCTTTGACGTATCGCTGTGTTATAAAACTGACACGATAACAATTGTTATTATAGTTCTTTTTCTTTACATTCCTTTTTTTTTTTTACAGTAGTCTCCTTTATTAACAATTTATATTCCGTAGTCCATTATTCGTTTTTATAAACACGTACATTTTAATTGTGTTTACATCACACACCCGGATTTCTCTGTTTACAACACTCTTCGTCCTTGTCGCTCCCAAACTTTACGTACATACAGGTTATAATTACCGGATCTTTACACCCACGACTCATTTTAACACCGCCACTCGTTTTCATTTACTTTCGCTTACCTAGCGCGGAGTTGGCAAATTCATGACTGAATGTCCCGGGGGCATGAATGTGTGTAGACCGTGTAATAGTAGTCCTGTCATGAACCTTTAGATTGATTGAGTGATTCACATTTGTCAACTATGTATCTCTCAAGCATGACAGCACACGTTGAGGACACGGATCTCTTAAGGCTTCTTAAACACACTGTGTGTTTGCAATACTTTATACGTAATCTTGTCACAGTAGCTTCAGCCTTTGTTTCGCTGTGAGAGGAGTAAACGCCAGGTTAGGAAGTTCACAGACAACTTGCTGATATTGTGCAAATGAAACGTGAATATAGCAACAATGAACACACTTACAAACTGTAGGTTGTTGAACGCAGTATATGGACCCCATTTAGATTTGGATTATATACACACAACTGTCGTCATTTATATCAAATACACGAGACCTAAGACGCATCAACAGTGAGGAATGCAGTTAGCGACCCATAGCTAGACTGCTTGCGCCAGGGTAGCGAGCCAGAGCTGACCAAGACCCTACTCCACCTCCAAGTGGTGGTCCTGGAAACAGGCTGCATCACTGCAGTCTGGCTGAGTGAGTAGGGATCGAAGAGGAAAGGCAAAACCGGTCCCAAAAATGCCATGCTGAAGTCGGATGTGTCGACCAAAAGGCGCAAATATCGCAGCTTCGCTGTAAACGGACACAACGCAACCAACGTCCTTTTCAAGATGAACAAAGAAGAAGAAGAAGAATATAAAATACACGAAACTGTCATTGTTTGTATGAAATGCACGAGACTGGTTTTGTTTTTATCAAACTCATGACACTGCCCATGCTTGTATCAGTTGCAAGAGATTGTGGAATTCATTCCCCTTTTTGTTTTTTTATGGAACACGGCGCCACCTTTCTAACTGGCCACTAGCAGGAAGCCGGCACCACAACAGCATTCATGTGTACTTGCAGTTATGGTTTCTGTAGACGTTCGTTTAACATGACGAGGTTACCAGCTCCATGCACAACCTTATATTAGCCACCCCCCCCCCTACTACATACAGGAGGAGACAGTTGGCCTATTCTTTCACTGTCTCCTCAGAGATCTCCTGGAACTAGCAGTTATTTGTGTTCTTCTGCCTGTTAAATCCTTTATTTGCTTGAACATTCATTTTGTTGTCTTTTCTGTGCCTCACTTTGAGCTCTCTGCTGTTCTGGCTCAGCGAGGCTTCTTTTGTTGTTTTTCATTTGTTTAATATTTCTTTATTTAGTCTTTCATATTCTATTTTTTCTTGCTGCTTCATTCTTCTGCCATCCATCTCTCATTTCCAGTCCTTTTTTTTTTGCAAGTATGATTTTTTTTTTTGGTATTGGCATCTTTAACATTTCCCATTGTGTATCTTCCCGTGCAGTTATATCTATTCTGTATCGTAATGTTATATATCTGGATAATTTCCTTCTCATATTTAAGTAAGGCTGAACCTAGCTTGATATTTGTAAGCCTTTTTTACTGTCTTCAGTTTCACGTTATAGACTTCATTTATTAGGTCCAGCTTTTTGTATGAGATGTGGTGGCTGGTCCCTGTAGCGAAAGATTTTTCTAGTGTGATGATGGTGGTAGAGAAGAAGTAGAATTTCTCTCCAGAAAGTATGAAGTCCCAGTGCCAGAGAAGTACACTGGTATCACAATTGAGTTACGGCTGTGCATACTCTGAGCTGGACAGCAGATTTAGACTTCAGAAGTATCCTGCGCCACTTTCGCTATAGTAACCCTATGTGATAATATTATTAAATTAGAAAAAGTAACTCAAACTTTAACAGTTACAAATTTAACGAGTCAAATGAGTACAATTTCATAATTTATTATGTACATCTATCTAGCCTTGTAATGAGAAATGGATGTTGGAAAATGGTAAAATGTATGATTATTTATATTTACAAAGTAAAATAAATAATAGTAAAAAGTCTTGGATGTTTCTTCCAATGAAATTATAAAGTATGTCACAGTAGTTTTGGTATCTCTTGCTATCTAGTCTCTAGCTTTTCTCATCATTGACAATCGTTATTGAACGCTCACAGTGTTTGTAAGATTGGATACACGTAAACTCAACTTGCATTACGCCACGTCTGTTCGAGGTTTCTGAGACACATTGGTAATCAAGAAGACTTTCCTTCAGCCCGCCCTATAACTACGGAGGACTAAGGTGTTGAAGATTGTTTGACCACTAGGCTCCAGTTAGCAGGATCAAAGGTCCTCAAGTCTTTAGTTGGTACTTGATCACGAACTCGATCAGACACTCGATCATGAGCTCGATCATGAGCTCGATCAGGAACGATCATAAAACCTGGAACAAAATGTAATAGGTAGCTATGGTGTTCCAACAAGCTCACCCACTTCTGATGTTCACGAGTGTCGTAGATTTTATCAGATAGGTAATAGATGTTTATAGTCCTGTCTGAGCAGAGGTGATAGTGATGACAATGTGAAAGTAAGGGGTAAGAAATAGTTTTATCACGAGGTGATCGTGTAAGAGAAAGGACAGTCTCTGGATATAATAATTTATCTAATCCAGCCTATCTGGACGACTAAATTTAAATCAGACGCACTTTCTCTCCTTGTACGAAAATACAAGTTACACTGCACTCACATGCACACAATTCTGTGACAAATACGCACGAACGTGAAAACAAACTATGAATAACATATATTGGATAGGCGGTTGACCGACACGATAACTAAAAGTTTAATAAAGTTTATTATCAATAGAAGATCACAACAATAAGCATACACATCACTAGATCATGGTTTACAGACATTTAGGGTCAAATTTAAGTTTTGCCAAATCCAGCCCCAGACTCGAGTTGCGCCGGGAGTCGCTAGAGTCTGAATTTAGAACATATATAGTTCCTATGTTGTTTAGCCTCAGGTGGCTGAGACGCTAGGTTAAGTTACACAAATGTTGCTGACAATATATTTCGCCACAGCTGGCTGATGAGATTGATAACTCAGGTTGATCAACCTAGATTTTAGGAAAGAAAATATAAACATTTAACCAAATTATCAAGATCATATCTAACACCTATATATCATATATATAGAACCTCTACACCACTCCGTTATAAATTAGATTTAAAACACACGTGTCTAGCTCATCCTATCGTTTTTAACGCGTGATATGAACCCAAGGGAGTTAAAAAACTACATAAAATGGATAGAAGTAATTAATATATACCGTCAGTAGACAGTTATTTAATGTATGTACTAGTCAATTTAAAACATCTCTTACTGGGAAATAACGAGTAATCAAATTCACTTTACGGCTGAAAAAAGATTTAGCTATAAGTTATTTAATTAGCACAGAAAATCTCAGTGAAATATAATGAAAACTATAAACACACTATAACACTTAAAGGAAAGTATATAAATTACCGCAATCTGAAAAATGAAACACTCCACGAAAATCTAATAATTTTCACTCTGTACGAGAAATCTAAGATATCGAGCTAGTGAATTTCAGATAGATTTCTGAACAACTGATCATGGCTATCGGAGAGACATGGTATATATCCGTAAATTCCGTTCTATCGCTCTTTAATGCGAAAGTCACACCTACTGCCAGACCCGAGCCCATTTGCCGTTCGATTCTTGAATCAAAGGTAATTTTACCACCTCTGCCGCAGACAACCTCTCTGGCTTGACTTTCATCATCTCCGCCTTGCCGAATATCAGCTACGCAATTAATTCCCCTGAAAGTTTTACAATCCAAGGTCCGTCTCAGACTTAACATCGCCCCTGATCAAAGAATCTATTACGCCATGCTCCGCGCTCTCTCTGTTCCACCGTGCTTATTTTCCAACCGGCTCACGTGTTAATTGCACTAGTGAATCCTTCGTTCCTGTAGCAAAAAAATAAACTAGATGGGGAGGGGCAAAAGTGGATGATCACTGCTGCACTATTTCCATCTGTGACAATGAGGCGACCATGTCTTCAGTGTTTGTATATAAATGAGTGATTCATGGTAGTATGTTACAGAGATAGCATGATAAGATAGTGTCTACTGTGCAGAAGATAACAAAATACATGAATAAATCACATGTTATGATACATGGGTATGATATAACCTTTGCCTTCCACTTATGGATGCCAAGTCACTTATGTACTTGCTGGTATGTCGTAAGCTTCCAGGCAAGAACTAGCCATGATATATTTGGCTAACCAATTAATTGTTATGCTTCCTGACAATGCCCTTTTTATTATGTCTGATACAATCAAATCGTAAACAAAATCTGAAATAAAAGGATATTAGTCACACAAATAGTTGTAATAAACTTACATACCGTCTAGGATTAATAAGCGCATGGTGAGGCTGTATTTGCTGAAGTATATCTGCCCGGCATGCAGCGTGAAAAAACATTTCTTGCAGATACTGTCTTCCAGTCTCTCACTCTGGCGTCTGGATTTTGTGTGTGTGATTTTAAACGGGCCGCTCTGTCCTTATATTTGGGCGACTCTCCCGTACGAGAAAGCACCGTCTTGAGTCCGCTTAGATTTTTGTTAAATCTCTTGGTTTGAGGCGATCTGTGCTTTTTCTGTACTTGTTTTCTCTTCTTTTCACGACACACTTATATCTTTCCTTCCTTCCTAGGTATCTTTCCATTTTCCCAATAGGAAGCGTTCATTCTATCAAAGTTTTATCGAAATCCGCTGAGGTATGAATTTATAATAAATTTTTAAAGATCATGAGCTAACTATTAGCAGATGTGATGACTATGAAAAATATTAATTATTTTTAAAACTACTTACATTTGAATAATATACTTTTGGAAATTACTCATACCCTGCCATCCAGGCAGATACTGGGCGATTTCGGAGGTACCCATTAGAGCTGGGTCGGCTCAGGAGCCGTTCAGGTTATTCCAGTCCCAGGTCGACGACACTTCTTCAAATGTTCTCGCCAGGGCTCGAACCTGGATCACCCGATCTCCAGCGCAGTGTGGTAACCATTATGCCAGCGTGGCTCCCAATTAGTAATGATAATGAGTAATATCCGCTCTGCAACAAGCCTGTAAGCAAGCTGTGCCCCTGCTTCATATTTTATTGCCCTCTTTTTTTTCCCAGGCACAGTTATTTGTCAAACTTGTACCTTTACTATTCTTGCTGTTTCTGCATATTACATTTACTGTAAGCTGTATTCTTGGTAATAGTTTTCTTTGACTTGTATTTCTTTATAATATTTTAGTTAACTCTCTCGTTCTCTCTCGCTGCCTAAATAATGCTTAAAGTAAATGTGAGGATGAAAGGATACAGTATGCATGATGAGAGAGAGAGAACGAACAAACGTTATTTTCGAAGGGTTAAGAATTAGGCGCGCAGGCCCGTCTAACATTCTGCCCTTCCACTCTCATTTATCTTTCATACTACGAGTCGTATATCCTTTCATTCCCACATGTTACTTTAAGCATTAATTAAAAGGCATGCAACATTATAAAGTAAACATAGCAGCATTCATTTACAGTATGCAATCATAATAAAAAAATGAGCAGGTTTTTTTAAAAAATAAACATGATAGTAATTGAAAAAAATAAATAAACAAATAAGTAAATAAATAAATACAAAAGAAAATAAAATACACAAAATAATAAATAAATAAAATATATACATTCTGTATACCGACACTCACTCATGCGGTCAAACCGTCTACAATTAATCTGCCATTTTGAACGTGTCATCAATCATCAATACAAAAATTACATAAATACATTCTCGCTTATATCCATACATTCTTGGTGGAAAATGAAATAATAATAATAACACATTCTTACGCACTTCTGTAGCAGGAAAAGTCTGAGCAGTTTAAAAAAAAAAAAAAAAAAAGTAAATCTGCTTATTCTCATAAACATCATCCCATTTAAGCAAACGAAAACATTCACATTTCTAAAGTACAGTGGTATGCGGGTACATTCTCATACATTACATTACATAATAATATTACATGGATATAAAACAAATTATTCACATAAAATAAAATAAAAAAACGAGGAAATGAAATATTGACCTATGGATGAGATGTTGACATGCAAATGCTGTTTCTATGGGGGTAGATAATCAGTGTTGAGGAAGTGTTTGAAAAGTGCTTTGTTAAATGAATATTGTGTAGGTAGGCTTATTAGATGATGTGGAAGGCTGTTCCATAAGTAGGCTCCAGAGTAGGCTAGAATCTTTTTGAACAGGTCGATCCTAGGTTTGGGCAGACGTAATTGTTGTCCCTCTCTTCTACGTATGAAAAAGAAGAGACATCATAAACAGTTTGAAAACAAGTTTGATCAAAGCTATGCACGTAGATTTCTTTGGGACTCACCTATGCATAGACTTGGAAATGAGAAAGTACATCAAGAAAGCTTGCAATTTTCACGGAAGACAGTGTCACCAAAATTTTAGACTTGAATGAAGAGGACTTACTTTTGATGAGGTTTGCATTAAAAAAATTTGTGTGGGGTGAAACTGAAGGATCAAAGTGTCAGCTGATAAAATGCGTGTGAGATGTTCGCTCATTTTACAAAGAGACTGCGATCCCTATTCTTAGGAATCCCGTTACACGCCCATTGAGGCATATTGGGAATATGGTGTTAGGCCCATATTTTCTTGACCATCGGCACACTAGGGGTGATGTGGTCAGCATCACGCCGGCCGCCTTAACCTTCCCAGAGTTGCTCTGGTACCCAATTGGGGCTTGGTCGACCCAGGAGCCGTTTGCGGCCTAAAAAAATCCCACCTCATCTGGGGATCGAACCATAGACCACTGAGCTAGGAAGCCAGTGCACTAACCACTATGCTACCGCGGCTCCCGATCCCTACTCTTAACCCTTTGAAAATAAAGTTCGTTCGTTCGCTCTCTCTTTCTCGTTCTTTCTCACTCTCGTTCTCTCTCTCTCTCTGGCTGTCTGTGTAAGTAGAGGGCGGGGGGGGGGGCGGGGGGTGGGGGGGGGGGGGGGGGGCCCTAAGCAGTGACACGCATATATGCGCCATTGTAGATATTCTCATTTGTTGAGCTGGATGAGTTTTTTTTTAATACACCCCCTCTTTTTGTTTACACACACATTTTCCACCTTTACACACACAAAAACATTTTCAAATAACACACTAATGACACTAAGCTTACAACACAGGTTGTTATTTCGTGCTCAAGAAAACACTATTATATACTTTAGCTAAGACAAATTGAGTGTCAACGTGCTAGGCCAGGGTTTCTTAACCTGTGGTCCACGAATGGATTCCCGGGGGTCCGTGTACACAACCTACAATTTAAAGTGTAAAATCTTTTTTATTATGCTTTTATGTACATTTTTTTCCAAGAATATAGCCTTCATCGGAAAATCAAAGGGGGTCCATAGACTTTATCTGAAAATAAAAGAGGTCTATAGCCTTCATCTGACAATCAGAGGGGTCCATGGCTCAAAAAAGGTTAAGAATCCCTGCGTTAAACATATAGTGCACCTATACACAGACAGTAAATGAGATAAAGCGGTTATAAACAGCGCTGCAGAGTAGAACCCATAAACTACAGATTACATCATCATCTTCCTATAAAAATAGTATACGCTAAGTCGTGGATGATTTCTGCTAGACTATCACCGTATTTCATGTCGAATAAGGCGACTACTGTGAGGCTGGTAGTGGTAGCCTCATTATGTAAAACATAGTGTTATAGAAACTACTGCTGTAAGAGCATGTGAATGCCTGGTGCCAGGCTTGGGGCTGTTTATTATCGGGAGCTATATTCCGTAGTTGTTATGGTGCCGTGAAAAATGACAATGGCTATTGAAGCACTTTTTTGGGGGGTGCGGAAGTGGCTTTGTCCTTTCACGATTTACTTTCGCAGCAAGGCGATGGCGCCTTTTGGATTGTTCCCTGGTTCGATTCACGGTGAGCCTATCACATGTTTCTTTTCTGTCATCTGGTTTTCTTCCTTTCTGTCTAACGAGTGCCTGTTAATTACTTATATTTATTTATTCATTTATTTACTCTTTGCAGGCCTCCGGATTCCGTCATTATTAAATTATATGAAACCTTTCACCGTGATGAAGCTTAAAAAAATGTTGTCTTTCCCTATACTTCATTCCACACATACTCACGCACATACGCACGCAATAACACAGTCTCCGGACCTCTCTTTATTTGTTTAATTGTCCTCGCATTGTTCAAGAAGATCGAAATTTTAACTTTGATTAGTGTATACCAAAGATCCACCCCTTGTTATGTACGTTCTCTTCGCGCGAGTCGCTAAAGCCGACATGGGATTGGCACCCTCATCATGTAACAATAATTGCCACAGAAACTACTGCTTCAAGAGCATATGATTGCTTTGGTGCAGGTTTCCTGCAAATGGGCCAGCAACAGTGGTGGCTTCATGCCCCACAAGGAGCCAAAATTGGCACCAGTTAAAGATGGCATTAAGTCATAGGAGTAACAATGTGACTTTCTTCTTCACACCCACCCTCTTTACAAAATTAATAAAGTTATTTGAAAAGCCAGTGGGCATTGTGTGTGTTAGTATTAACAAAAAATGAAACTAAGTTGTACTTAAAAAAAGATATAGTTCCACAGCAGATACTCTCGTAGGGGAGTGAAGTGTTAGAGATTTTACTGCACTAGGTCTCAGCTTTATGAGCTAGGTGACTACTTCCCTTCTTCTTTGATTTGCCTAACTCTAGAACAGAACTTACGGTTGGGTAAACTGGAGCATGATTCTGCCAGGTTTCGAACCTGGTAAATTTGTCTCAGGAACCGTGTCTTGATATAATGCAGTATCCACCCGAGGTTTCACGGAACGAAGTCAGGGGTTCCACAGAACTGTGCCAGGGGTTTCACAACATATCGTTCTATAATCAGACAGGCTTTTAAAGATCATCATCATTGTCATTTGCTCACCTTACGTAACATTTAGCCACCACTACAGCTGGTTCCATTGTCGGAAGATTTCACCGAGCAGTCGCATGTTCCTGCAGCGGGGATTTCTACGAAAATTTGTTATGGTTGATGAGGTTGCCGACCCCATGCACAACCTTCATATTAGTCGCCTTGTACGACATGCCTGAGGGTGCAGTAGTCTTATTCTTTCTCTGTCTCTTCACTGACTTACAGGAAGTACAGGGGGGCGCACCTTAGAATATTCCTAACTAATCCCCGCGGAAATTCCTGACCACAATTGATACTATTTTCTTACTTTTGTTAACTGTTACATTACAACTGTTTGTGTGTGTGACATGGGCCACAGGTTAAGAAATCCTGCATTATGGTTGCTCTCCCCACCACCACCACCCAATTTTCTCATGTGTGACAACATTTAAAAGTAAAGAAATATAGCATGTGCTGACAATCGAGGAAGAACTCTTAGGTGTGTTTATGAAAAAATTACGACAGTAATTCAACAGCTGTGCAACAACAGACACGCTTAAGTTTCTTATTGACAGTAAATCTTATATGGACTTCATATTTGAATGCCAATTGTCACCTACTTAAAACTGTACTCTGTTTTGATATTAGACCAAAAAGTACCGTATATAGAACCCACTGCTACAGGAGCACGTGAATACTTTGGGTGCAGGCTTTCAGAAAGGGGCCAGTTACCGTGGTGGCTCCGTAAGGAGTGAAAGGGGAAATAATGATGTATAAGTCTATATGTATATATACGGTAAAAGTAGTCCCAAGGCATATGCTGCGTAGGGGAGGGAAGTGTTAGAGATTCACTATACTTGGGTCAAGCTTTTTGCACTCTTGTCGACATTTTCAGGAGGACGTACCGTGAATGGTCTTCACCGCGTTAGTTTTCTCGGCGCTGATGAAGTTTCGTGAAAGTGTTCAACTCCTGATTTTATCGCGACTTTGAGCGATGCACTGTGTGGCTGTGAGTGTAGAGGGATTACCGGAACAGACGACGTGTTGTAATTCAGACTCTATGCATGTTTTTTTCTTTTTTAAAGCAGGCCTCCATGGCTGAAGCACAATGTGTAGTTGTCAAAGGCCGTTTTTGTTCCAGCTGTGTGTGTATGTGTGCGTGCGTATGTATGTATGTATGGGACGGCAACTTCTGATGATCAGATTGCTGTCTGCTGTAACGCTCTATATAGTGTTTCTGAACTTCATTGTTTTGTTTTTTTGTTTTTTTCCGTACGCCCGCTAATACTCGAGGCGAAATCTCAGGTTATTTTTAATGTCTAACCTGACATTGATTTTTACGTGAGTATCCAATTTTCTTGTACAGAGACAAGTGTCCCTCGCCATTCAGGCAGATACTCGCCGTTTTCGGAGGTACCCATTAGAGCTGGGTCGGCTCAGGAGCCGCCAGTCCCTGGTCGACGACACTCATTCAAATGTTCTCGCCAGGTCTCGAGTTAATCCAGTCCAAATCCCGGTCGACGAAAAATCCTCAAATGCCGTCGCCCGGGTTTGATCTGAATATCCCAGTCGCCAGAGCGGTGTTGTAACCACTACGCTAGCGCGGCTCCCGAACTTCATTGTTATAAAGATTAGCGTCTTCATATTCTATGCCATATACATATATATACACACTCACACAATTTCATTAAGTGATAAATGAATATCATGCCTTATTCTTTGTCATCAGACACACGAGTTTCAGCTGGTGGGCAATGGTCTGTCTGATAAAGATGAGCTGATTGTCACCGTGTTTGACTGGGAGAGAGTTGGCAGAAACAGGTTGGTGGTTTATTTAAGTCTTATCTTGCCATTATTAACATTATATGTGGGTAATACTTGTGTTATGTGATAATATGAGAAAAGTCATATGTTGTTTCTGGGAGATCTCTGGAGAGACGAAGAAAGAGTAAGACTCGTGCTCTCCTCAGGCATGTCATAAGAGGTGAATAATATGTTGTGTATAGGGGCTGGTGACGTCATCATGTAAAACTAATTGTTGTAGAAACCACCTCCCAAAAGCACATGGACGCTTTGATGCTGGCTTCCTGCAAGGGGATCAGCAGCAGTGGTAGTTCCATGCTCCATAGGGAACAGAATGGGAAAAGAATAATAATAAAATGGGCAACGCATGGATATTAATAAAGTAAGGTTAAACAAAGAATTATACAAACTATGTAGTGACCATAGTTGATAATCAGTATCGTACATTACAACATACTCAGACAACATGGATATATGTCCAGTGAATAGATGCTAACAGAAGGGGAAACTATTAAACACAGAGATTGAAAATCTGGCCTTTTTTGTGTTATAGTGACTTTATTTATGCATCTGTTTTCTTTTAATTCAGAACATTTCTTCAGCTTTGTCCATTTTCATACACATTGCCAGCAGCCTTTATATTATGTATGGCTCTATTATGTTGTTGTAGTTCTTTTGTTTTAACTTCTGCGTCAAAGAAGCGTGGAGTCGTAGTCCATTATCTCCGGGCGAAGCCAGAGATGGAGTCGGACTCATACCAATTTATGAAGTCGGATACATGTTTTCACCTACGTCACAACCCGGACTTGCAGCTATTATCAGATTAATTAATGATTGTTAAGCCTTTGAGAGTTGCACAAAATAGTAAAACTCTCACAGGCTTGTGAAAACACAGTCACAGAGTGTATGATGTCGAGACTATATAGTCACAGCAACAACCTTTCCGCCGCAGATCAGGCAGTCAGCTAGCAGTACTTTTCAGGACTAACAACGGGCAAGCATCAAGGAGAATTTAACACACAATATACCCCAAATATAACCGACAGGTTGAACAGGATATTACAGCAATATAATTGACGCAAACGAACGAATTTCACCACAGAAGCCTGTTTTCAGGGAATCGGTATAAGATGACGTCACAGTGCACCTACACCTAGCAGTAGCACTACATTAGGCATCAAAGGGCTGCATGACTATGTGGGAGATAATTTTAACAAAACCAGAACCGAAACCTTTTTTTATGGATGCTCTCCCTTGCTAGTCAATATATTTTTAAAAATCTTTGTTTCGAAAACGTTAGTTTCTGCAAGAGTAATTTTTAAAAAAAAATGTTGTTTCTCAAGTATAAACGTATAAATAATCTCAGGTGGCCCCAATTTTCCCCTCCTTATTTGTTTATACAATACTAAACCTACCCTCTGTCCTTTACTATTCTCATTCTTCTATCATTTACTAGACATAGTATTAAAGTCTTTATCTTGTGTAATCTGGCCTTTACTGTTAAATAGGAAAACTGCAGAAGTGATTGGGTCGTCCTTAGGTACATATCCTGGTTACGTAAGGAGATCGTGCTAAATCTCTGTCCACGAAGCACTATTTTTGTGGCGCCTAGATGGCGGAGAGGATAGTAATGATTCACCGCGGTGTCGTTTGGAAGGTCCTGGGTTCGATTCCTGGTAAACCTATCACTTCTGTTGTTTTTCTGTTGTCTAGTCTTCTACTTCTTTATTTCTCATAAGTTCCTGAAATATACCTTTGTGTATTATTTATTTACTGTTTCTCAAGTGGCAAGCCCACACCCGTGCATCCAAATTAAGAATTCAAAGTACCCACAATCTTAATGACAGGATAGTATTTTCCTAATTTAGAGTGAAAGAAGAAATAATGTTCAATTCTATGAGCCCTTAGTGTTCTTTTGTTACTGACAAACTTGTTCTCTATTTCCCTGTCCCTTTTGCTTTTTCTTCAGTTTCATTGACAGTACTTTCAAAGACTGCAACAGTGACCAAGTGCCTGAAATTGGAAAACTTGAAATTAAATTGAAGAGGGTAAAGAAGGCATTGTCACAAAATATCAAGCTAGATTTATCCCTCTTTGAATGAGATAATGAAATGAATGAGAGATTCATCAGTACCATTCATAATAGATACTTTGGCATATAAAATATAGAGAATACAGATGAACAAAGAGAATTGCTGAAGGAATTAATACATCAAACAACAGTATAAATCTTACCAACAGTGAAACGAGCTGGAATGAAGAAATGCATGACAGATGAAGTTTTACAGTTAATTGATACAAGAAGATATAAAGATGCAAGAAAGAGAAGGATTTGAAAAAATATATAAAGAATTATAAACAAATACAAGACAGCAAAAGATGACCGATTAAACCAGAGGTGCGGGGGAATTAACATATGGCCAAAAAAAAAAAAAAATCTGTGTACAGGCAAATAAATGAGTTAACAAACAAAAGTTTCATGTGTATTATAAGAACATGAATAGAAAGAGCCGTAGAAGTAAAAACAGATCTATATTTAGACTTTTGCAGTGGTTCTTAAAATCTGAGTTGCAGGCAGTTGTAAAATCAATGTAAGAATCTGCGAGATCATTATTGTGAAATTTGAGGTTGATATAGCATTGTAATAATTCTTAATCTTAAAAAATCACTTGATGTTTCTCTAATTCTCACTTCTGTAAGCCCAGGATCATTGAATTTGTCACATCAAGCAGTAGCAATGTCTCCTACCCCCATTCCCTCACAACCCCCAGCACATATCTCACCATGTCATGTTCTAAGCAGACGTTGTACACAGCTCTGGTAATACAAAATAAACAAACATGTACTTATTTTTGTCCCAATTTTACCACTTACTTTACTTATTCCTTTGTGCTCTGTGTGGAGCCACTACTGCAACTGTACCCCTTGGAAGAAGCCTGCCTGAAAGCATTTATGTACACTCACTGAGGTGGTTTTTGTAGCAGTGTATTTTTTATGTTGTTAAACTACATGTTTTTGTCATACATGTTTTTATTCTTGTTAGTTTGCCTGCGAGTTCATTATTTTGACTTCATACATGTGGGTACTGCCAAAGTCCCTCTTGACACTAACATTTTTGTTAAATTTCAGACAAGTAGGTACTGCCAAAGTCCCTCTTGACACTAACATTTTTGTTAAATTTCAGACAAATAGGTACTCCCAAAGTCCCTCTTGACGCTAACATTATTTTTTTGAATTTCAGACAAGTAGGCACTGCCAAAGTCCCTCTAGCAGAGTTTGTGAGAGGAGGATCAAGGGAACTCAGTGTCGCGCTCCTCGATGCCAACCAAAGACAGTTACAGGTATTTAACAAATTCATGGTGAAAAGCTATATTTGTTGTTGAAATTTTTTGTGGCTTAAAATGTCTACTTTCTTCTTCTTTGATCCGTAGCCGCCGACCGTCAAAGCAGTCAGTGGCCATTACGCCTGGTGGCGTCTTGTAGGTCAACAACAAATTGATTCCACCTTGCTCAGTCGGCAGCCATCCTTCGTACAGTGCCCCAACTCTGGTTCATTCTTTGCATCTCAGCCTCCACAGTCCTCCACCAAGTTGTTTTTGGTCGGCCTCTCTTTCGTTTTCCTTCAGGGGTCCATAGCATAGCTGTTCTTGTGATGGCATCGGGGTCTCCTCTGAGGACATGGCCAACCCAGCTCCAGCGCCCACCAGCTATGATGATGTGCATGTCCTCTTGCTTGCTCCGAGCAAGCAGATCCCGGTCGGTGATGGCACTCGGCAAAAAAACTTGGAGAATTTCTCCTAGGCATGCTGTGCGAAAAGAGGACAATCTCGACACCTCCTTCCCTGCAACTCCAGCCCCCCGCGCCACAGAGAAGCACAGAAATCACACAGCTCTGATACAATCCTAACTCTGCGCTTGTGCCGCACCGAGAGGACCTCCAGATGCCGATTAGACCAAAAAAGGCCGCTCTTGCCCTGCTCACCCCGCCGCCGATGTCCCCGCTTGCTCCGCCGTCCTGTGTCACCACGCATCCTAGGCATGTGAAGGCATCTGTCTGTTCCAGTTGCTGATTCCTTACTGATATGGGCTCAGGGCTGCTCACACCGAGCGTCATGACCTCTGTCTTCCCTAGGTTGATGTCCAAGCCCACCCGCTGGCCATACCCACCAAGTCCATCCGTTCTTTCCTGGATGCGTTGATGCGAATGCGCCAGCAGTGCAACGCCATCTGCATATCCCAGATCCTCCAACGTAGAAAATGCAGTCCATCTCATTCCTCCTGGATTGCCCTCTGTTGTCCGGCGCATCACCCAGTCTATGACTGTTAAAAATAGAGTGGTTGATAAGGGGCATCCCTGTCGCACTCCTGTCTTCACTTCAAAGGCCAGGCCGCTCCGCCCAATGCTACATGCAAAGCTGGCACAAAGGCTTTCCATAATTGACACCACACAGCCCGGAATTCCACAAGCCCTCGGCACCCTCCACAAACTGTCCCCATGTATGCTGTCAAAAGCCTTTTCAAAATCAACGAAATTAATGTACAGCTGTCCCTGCCATTCCGAGCACTGCTCTATAATGTTCCTGAGGGTAAATATATGGTCTACACATCCTCTGCTCTTTCTAAATCCTGCCCGCCCTTTCCTCAGCCAAAATGTCTACACAACCTTGGTAAACAGCTTGATGATCTGTAGGGTGTTTGACAAGTCACTTCCTATGTTTAAATCTTTATATCCTCACTTATATCTGCTGGGTATACAAGAAAGAAAAGTCAATACAAAGAGGAATATTTGCCATTTGGCAATTAAGTTTTATTTATTATAATTTTTTTTTTTGGTATTTCCAAAAACATACAGTAGAACTCCATTTATCCGAACCCCAATTATCCGAACATCCAATTATCCGAACACTTTTTTTAGAAAAAAAAAATCAGGCGCCACCAGTCACGTTAGACTACATTTCTGAATCTTTTGATGCGGCAAGCTTCAAATGTGTGCGAACAATTTGTAGAGGATGGGATGGGCTAATGGTCGGTCGCTTACGTACAGGAAGTCAGTTAGATCATAAAGTCAGTTAATATCTGGTTTACCAATCCAGTGTACGTGTGCGTTCTAGGCAGAACACTGGCTAAACAGACAGTTCAACTTAAAATAATTGTGTCTGCTACTACAGCAGAATAATTTTGGTGTACACGTATTTCTCTGTGCGATATGGCATCTTCCAGTAGGCCTAAAGCATATAAAAGGAACCGCAATGTTTTGTCAATTGAAACGAAAACAGAAATTATCAAGAGACTAGGAAAAGGTGAAACTGTGTCTTCACTTGCGAGGATTTTCAATGTTGGGAAAGCTACCGTCTCTGACATCAAAAGTAACAAGGATAAAATTATGAGTTTTGCATCGAAATTGGATAGTGAAAATGGGTCGAGGAAACGTAAAACCGTGAGAAATGCGAAAGATTTTAAATTGGAAGAGGCTTTGTATATATGGTTTGTGCAAAGAAGAAGCAAAGGGGAACCTATCTCTGGCTCTCTATTGTGTGAAAAGGCACTTCAGTTCAACAATCAACTTGACGGTCCTCCTGACTTTAAGGCTAGCCAGGGATGGTTAAGACACTTTAAATCTCGTCATGGCATACGAGAATTGGAGATTCAAGGGGAATCTTTATCTAGTGATGCAACTGCCGCTGAAAATTTTAAAGAAACATTCTTGGCTTTTTTGGAAGAAGAAGGTTATTCACTCGATGATGTGTATAATGCCGATGAGACTGGCTTACACTGGAAATCATTGCCTCAAAAATCACTTGCATCTCAGCGCGAAGCAGCTGCCCCTGGGTTTAAAAAAATGCAAAGAGAGAGTAATAATTTTGGTAGCCGCGAATGCCAGTGGAAGTCATCGTTTACCGGTGCTAATGATCGGCAAAGCCAAAAAAACCACGTTGTTTAAAGAATGTGACATGTCTCCCATTGTGCTACAAAGCACAGATGAGTGCTTGGATGAATAGTGAAATATTTCTTGATTGGTATACAAATCAGTTCATCCCAAATGTGAAGAGGTTGAGAGAACAAGAAAAGAAAACTGGAAAAGTAATTCTTCTACTGGACAATGCACCATCTCATCCAGAGACGGATACATTGAATGCAGTTGATGCAAATTTTAAAGTAATTTTTCTGCCTCCCAATGTAACAGCACTGATTCAACCAATGGATCTGGGTGTTATAGCAAAGCTTAAAAAGATGTACAAGAAGGAAGTCCTGCGTCGTTTATTGTTGGCTGAAGATGAAGAAAGTGTGGTGGCGTTTTCCAACAAGCTTAATCTCAAAGACTACTGCTATATGTTAGCTGATGCTTGGACCACCCTGTCACAAGATAATCTCAACAAGGCTTGGAATAGATTGCTTGGGAAAAAAGGAGGAAATGAAACTACTGCAGTGGACACAAATGATGATTGTATAAATGAAGTTGTGGAACTGTTTCAAGCAATGCCCGGATTTTCGGACTGTGACAAAGATGATGCACACATGTGGCTAGAAGATGATAATGATTCTGGTTTTCAGTTTTTGAATGACGAAGAAATGTTGTCTTTTGTGCAAGAAGAAAACCAAATACATGTAGTGACCGATGATGAAGACTCCTCAGAAGTACATGATGTACTTGTAGATTATGAAGAAAACCCAAAACGTCGACCAAGTCCTGAAAAGGCCTTTATAGCACTAGAAACAGCGATGGCTTGGTACGAGCAAGAAGATGACAGCTGTCCTACACAGCTTCTGCTGTTGAAGAGAATGCAGGACTTAGCAGCCAAAAGGAAACTATCCAGTTTGGTGCAGGTAGCAATATACAATTGAAGGGACAGACAATGATATCATAATAAGAATACAGAAGGCTAGAGAAGCTTTCATTGCATTGGGAAATATGTGGAGATCAAGAGAAATCAAGTCCAACACAATAATAAGAATCTTCAAGTCCAATGTCAAGTCAGTCCTATTGTATGCCTCTGAAACATGGAGAACAGCAAAAAACAACAACCAAAATCGACAGACTTTCATCAATGGGTGCTTGCATAGAATAGAAGGATTGAAGTTGTATGACAAGATCACTAGTGTGGAACTGATAAGAACCAGACAAGCTTCAATGAAAAAAAGAGATGAGAAGAAGACGCTGGCAGTGGATAGGACACACATTGAGGAAACCTGTTGATAGCATTACCAGGCAGTCCTTGTTCTGGAATTCACAGGGTAAGAAAGGTAGAGGGCGACCAAAGAACACATGGAGAAGAGAACTGGATACAGAGATGAAAAGGATGAAGAAGACATTGAAAGTAATTTAACTGATGGCACAGGACAGGAAGATTTGGCAGACGTTTGTTCAGGACCGTTACTCCTTGGAAAGTTGAAGGACAAGGATGATGATGTTGAAAAGCAAAGCTATTACACAAGAAGCTTTATAAATGCTGGAAGTGGAGTAATAAGACTAAAAGTTGAGAACAATGGACAGCCAGTTCTTCTTTTTTTATGTACTCTACCTTGTGGCATAGGTGACCATGTCTCTCCCTTACTTCCAATCTCCAACGTTGTTTGTCAATTTGGTTGTTGAGTTCTTTCCATGATATAATGTCAAACTGTCCAATATCTTCTCTCTTTGTCATGTTGTGTCTCATCTTCCTTCAGTCTTTCCAGTTGTCACAGTATATTCCAGCTGACTTCATCTCATTATGTGTCCAAGGAAAGTGGATTTCTTCCTGTTAAAGTGAGTAATAAACTGGTTTCAGAACATCCTGATAACTTTGTTCAGCTGTCCATGATATTCTTAACACTGTTCTGTAAAACCAAATAATAGAGGCCTCCAGTGCTTCTCCTGCTTATTTACTGATTATCCATGACACACTTCCTTATGACAGGATTGGTGGTATATAACACCAAACACTCTTTTTTTTGGCCATTGACAAAGAATGTCTATTTAATTTGGAAGATAGAATAGATTATAACGATTGTGATTGTTGTAGACTTTAAAAACGTCTTTGTCAACAGTAAAAGGTAGAATAGTGTAGCAGTTTAATTACACTGACTAACAAAAAAAAACTTTTTTTTTCTTTCTCTAACATTTCTATGTTTTTCTGGTCAATTTTAATGCGCTGTTTTTAAATCTGCAAACCGTTTTTCTCTATCAGGTCGGGATCTCTAGAAAAACGCAATTGAAGTTTTTTAACAACGCATACAGTATTACAACATCATTCGTACAAGAAGTATAACAGTTATGTAGGCTTGAATTTCTTTGCAGTCGACTTTCGTCGGTGAATGGCATGTGGTACATCGCGATGAAGCATCCAACAATAATCGGCAAGCATGGTCACACTCCACCGTCCTTGAAAACGTGACTCCATTACGGCGATATCTTGATGGAATCGTTCTCCATGTTCATCGCTGACTTCGCCAAGGTTGTCAGGGAAAAAGTCAAGATGCGAATCGAGCAAATGGATTTTGAGGGACATGTTACAGCCTATAATTCTGTATGCATCTATGCACTGCTTAACAATATGCAACATAGTCAACAGATTTGTGATTTCCCAGAAAGTTATCGACGATCGATTTGAATGCCATCCATGCGCGAAGTTCACTACCATGTAACAAGTTCTGGAATTGTTTGTCTGCAATAACTTTCCTAATCTGAGGTCCTACAAAGATACCTTCCTTTATCTTTGCATCGCTAACTTGCGGAAACTTTTCTCGAAGATAAGTGAAAGCTTTGCTCGTTTTATCTAACGCTTTTACAAAATTCTTCATGAGCCCCAACTTTATATGTAACAGTGGTAAAATGAAGCTGTCTTTGTTAAATAATGGCTCGTGTATTACATTTTTATACCCGAGCTGCATACGATCCCGGATAGGCCACACCTTTCTTGCATAATGTTCCTGTCTGTTGCGGCTGTCCCATTCACATCGGAAGCAACAAAATTTAGTATACCCAGTCTGCATGCCCGTGAGAATTGCAATGACCTTAGGTCTCCACAAATCCGCCATTGGTAGTCATTGTACTTTATTTTTTCCAAACGTATAGCCATATTGTCATAAGTTTCTTTCATATGAACAGAGTAGGCGACTGGAATTGATGAAAATAAATTTCTGTTATGCAATAACACGGCTTTTAGACTAGTCTTGGAAGAATTGATGAAAAATCGCCATTCGTTGACTATGTGCTCATGACCGTTTACATCTTTGCAATAGCAAATGTCATCATCCATCTCAAAGTTTTGAACAAGTTCTCTGTGTCTATGACGAAATTTAGATATCGGAGTATTGGGCGCTAAAAGATTCCATTCTTTGAGTCGCGAACCGAGTAATTCCGCTTGTCCTTTGGTAAGAGCGAGATCACGTATTAGATCTGAAAGTCCTGAATGGTTAATTAAGTAAACACCATCATTCACCGACCAACGGGCTGATCACCCGTTTGCCAGTCACTTCGATTACGGAAACAACAGCAAATGGATTGATTTGCCGTTGCCCTAAAGACGCCAATAGGCGTGATGGGAAACAATGGCAAAGAAAACCTATCTGCTGTTGCCCTAAGACGCCACTAGGCGTAATGGCCACTGACTGCGTTGACGGTCGGTGGCTAAGGACGGAAGAAGAAGAATCATTCACCGGTATGTAATCGGAGTCAGAATTAGTTTCTAAAGCAGGTAAACTATCACTTTCTGATGGTTCATTCACGTCCAACGGATTATGTTCTGATGGTACTTGGATCGGACACGTGATTGGATCATGAGGCACTGGTTTTGAAACCAATTCAATATTTGAATAAACCACAGACTTTCTAGTTTTAAAAGTGAAACCATGGATATTTGTCAAGCAGAAGTAACAATCAGTAGTGTGATTTGTATGTTCACGCCATATTACTGGCACTCCAAAAGGCATCGACTTATGCTTCGGCGATTTTCGTAACCAACCTGCCAATGTATCGAACAAACTGCATTTGGCTTCCAAGATTTATTTGCATCATCAACTTTCGAATCGAAATAAAGTTCATATGCTTTCTTTAGTAATGGTGTAAAGTTTTTTCTGGTCAACACGATCGGTAAAATATCCGCACACGTAACAGAACAGATCAGCCGAATTTCTACAACTTCTAGAAGCCATATTTTGCTCAGAATTATTTCAAAATACAGTAACTATTTGAAAAATCGCGTAACATATGACATGCATCTTTTAGCAGTATAAAAAGTAGAATTATGTTGCTTTTTATTAATTTTTAATAAGTTATATAGTAAAAATGAAACGGAGCAAATAACGGTTTCCCAAAAATATATTTATTCACAAATATCTTAAGAACCCGACGTGATAGAGATAAACGGATTTCAGATTTGAAATCAGCGCAAGAAACTGACCTAAGAACACTTATTCTTATATAAGAAAGAAAAATGTTGTTTGTCAGTGTTATTAGAGAATACTGCCAATAATTTCATAGAACTAGAGCCATAGTAGCTCTGAAACATAAAAAATATCAACTAAGAAGTTGAAGTTACAGACTTTCGTATGTGGGTGCTTACTTAGGATAAAAGAATTGAAATGGTATGACCAGATTGCCAGTGTTGAACTGATGACATGGACCAGACAGGTGCCAGTAGGAAAAAAAGATAAGCAGATGCTGGAATGGATAGGACATGCACTGGGGAAACCTGTTGATAGCAGTGAAAACAGGTCCTTGTTCGGGAATCCTCACGGTAAAAGAGGTAGAGGAAGACCAAATAAACACTTGGAGAAGAGAACTGGAGAAGTGGAAGTGGTAATGGAGATATGGAAAGATGTTGAGTGGATGGCACAGGATAGGAGGACTTCATGAGAATTTGTTGAAAGCCTATGCTCCGTGGGGAGCTGAAGGACAGTGAATAGCAGTACCAGTTAAAATATTTTCAAGGGGTGAAGTGACATTTAAAAAAATTGTTTTAAGACAGTAATTTCTTATTTTTGTCCCCAGGCATCAAGTTTAGAGTTGATGATAAAATGTACACAGCCACCTGGGGCTGGAGGTGGTGCTGGTGCAGATCCAAGTCAAGGTCAGGAAACAAAAAATTGTACTTGAAATTGAACGTTTTTTGCAAGAATACCAGAATGTTAAAGGCCTTAATCAGACAAATAATGAGTGAAGTGGTTTACTGTTGCTACAGAATGTTTGGTGTTCAAGAAAATATGTAAAGTTTTTTTCTGTATAAGAGATAATATGTGTTTATCTGTGTGAGTCAGTGGTTTCTGTAGCCATTTTATTGTCTTTTCTGCACCTTTTGTTTCACTGGTTCTGTCCCTCAGGTCTCCTTTGGTCAATATATACCTTGTACTGATACCATTTTAGTCCTTATATTTTGTACAAACACACTTGCAACGTTGATTCTTTTTCTTTTGGGGTGGTTTTTTTTCCACTAACTTTTCAGAGGCATACAAAAGGATGGACTTCCACTTTTGAGTTTAAAGTTCTAATTTGTTTAGGAGCTCATCTCTTTTGATTTCCATGTACAATTATTTATTATTATTATATTACGATTATTTATCATTTCCATACATTATTATATCAGTGCAACAAAATCCCATCTTTTCTTCTGTACATTTAGTTTGATACCATTTTCCATATCATAAACTTTGAAAGTGTTGCTACCAAGCAAGTTTTTTTTGAGTCCATATTCTGAAGAGTGTTTCTCCAAGCACAGATAGGATACAATTTGCAACGTATACTCTGATAGTTTTTCCTCTGTAAATTCTCTTATGGCCTGTCCTCCAGTATTGTCATTTTATCCTCCTCCATCATGTTTGCAAAGTACAGATCATCAGTTGTTTTGTTAGAGTCCAATGAACATTTCTAATTGATTATGCTGTTTAGCAACCACTTTTTTAGCCAGTTGGTTATGAAACAGTAACAGGAAACATCCCTGTTGCACTCCAGTTCTTATCCCTGTATTCTCCTAAAATTGTTATTCATGAAGAACTGCATTTGTTTGGCTTCATACATTTTTCTTAGCGGGTTAATTATTTTTTGGGATACTCTTTAATGCCCCTTCAGTTTCCAAAATACATCTGTGTCATAACTGTCAAAGACTTTTTCATATTCCACAAATCCAGTGAAAGGTAGATTCCATTTAAGGGTCTTATGGTTTTTTTTTTGTTTTTTGTTTTTGTAAAAAAAATTTTTAATTTTCGGTTTTTTGTGTGTGTGCACAGTATAGCTGTCAGGCCTATACAGGACAAGTGTTAACAAAACTCTGTCAGTTTATATGATAGCACCTATTTTAATCTGTCAAGGATGACTGTGTTTAAAATTTCTCCTGGCACTGATAATTTTGTTATTACTGGATCAACAATATTTCTAAGTACTGTGTGGCTCCTGGGGGTTTCTTAGTAAGAAAGAATAGGAACTATTCCTCCCTCAGACGTGTCTTAAGCGTTGATTAACATAACCTTGTGCATGGCTCTGGCAGCCTCATCATGTTAAAACAAATTGTGACAGAAACTATCACTACAAGAGCACATAATTTCATGAATGCATGTGTCCTTTAATGAGGGCTGCAAGCTGAATAAGGAATAGAAGTAGAAGAATATTAGTGAGTGTATTCATTATTCAAAGTTTAGTAATATTTTTTTAATTCAAAGCTAACACCAGATGTGATCAGACAATGTGGTGTTGATGTGTGGAGTGTTAAACTATTTACTTTTTTATTTCTTTTTGTTGTATACATATGGCTTTAGAGTTTAATATATGTGGGTGTTACAGTTACATAGCATTCCACAAGCATTTTTTGGGAACATTTATTTAAAATTATTAATTATACACTTAAATGGCCAAGTACAACTATAACAACATTTTCTTTGAATGTTTAAAATCAGTTGGTACTCAAAATAGTTTTAACATTTTTGTGTTTAATAATTAAAAAAAAACGTGATAAAAAGGGAAGTCTATTGCTACATTTTTATGTACCCTAAATGGTACCAAAATTTCTAAGATCTTTAACAAAAATTGAGTTTTATTGCTGTTTAAAAAAAAAATTGACACAATGTATTTCTAGGGGAGGAATCAGTTTGCTTACTCAATATTGCATAATATTTCATACTTAATAGGTAATTTGCATACTTTTTTTGCAATTTTTAAATGTATTTCTATACATTCTATAAAGTACTTATTTAAGTTGTCAGACATGTATTTAAATAATGTGTTACTTCTGCAGTGGTGGCAGACTAAAACACCAGTGTAACAATGTGATAATTATTGTCATGTTTAAACTAACAATAATACATGGTCATGCTTTGATTTTTGTTTCATTTTTAGTTCTTGATAACCACGATAAATATCAGCCGAAGAGAATTTAAGGTTTATACTTTTGGAAATTACAGATCTAGTAACCGTGAAAGTAATTTATACATTATAACTATATAAAACACCAAATTCATTTTGAAAAATGTTATATAAAGACTTAAGCGCTACATTGACAATAAATTGTGATAATGTTTAAACTGACAATAGGCACTGTGAATTTGCTTTATTGTGGGTTCTGGATCACAGTATGGCACATCATCATTTACTACTCTGTGATCAAAAATTTCCTATTGTACCGGCAAGTCATGAAAGTAATTTATAAAAATATGACACTTTAAACACACAAAACAGTAATGCAAACACAAGAAAATAATAGGTAATTTTAAAGATGGCGGGCTACATGCCAAAATAGGAACTTTTTTTTTCGGCAGTGATTCAGTTGCCTTTAAACAGCTGCATCTCACATATTATTTGTGCAAGTCACAAAAATTTGCACCAGCAATAGATCATTCATTTTTGAAAATTTTTATTATTATTTGAAGTGGGTTTTATCTGGTTTACACATTCTTTACTCTACTGCACGATGTATCCAGTTTGCGTAGTACATCAAATTTTCGCCAGGAAACTAGAGGTGGGTTGGGAATACTAAATTATGTGTTTGTTTAGTGGTTCACAGTTTGATACATCAGACCTGTGTTAATGTTGGTGACTGGCAGAGGAGATACTGCAAGAAATACATATTTATATACTGGAGGATGTTCAGTGCCATTAGCATGGAAACCAGCCCATATCAGTATAGAAGGAAATGACATAGCAAGTAAAAAAAGGATTGATGCAGTTGAAATCAAATCAAAATAGAATTGAGAGTAGCTGAAATAAAAAAGGTTAGGCAGTCCCAAAGCAGATAATGCTGTAGGGGATGAAGTGTTAAAGACTTCACTATACTAGGTCTAGCTTCGAGAAGTGGGATGACCAGTTCCCCTCGTTGCTGCCTTTGTCTTCCCTAATTCAAGAGCAGGATCAGGTATCCATTTTTAACTGAGTACACTGGAGCATGACGCAACTGTTCTTTTTTAACCCAGTACCTTTGCTGTGAGAGGCCAGCGCTGTAACCATACCACTCTTCCTCTTGGACTGAAATAAAGGGCGTAATAAAAAAATGTGACAAAAGAATTGGCAGAGAACTGAGATCCTAAATGTGAATGGTAGAGACACAGAAATTATTCTAAATGCCAACACTGACATTTATATATGTGGATGTTGTAAGAGTATGTATAATTTTCTTTGCTGTTTTTGTGTTGGCCTGTCATATTGTTTGTTTGTCTGTTAGTTTGCATGAATGAGACAAGGCTTTTATTATTATGTTGTACTTTGTTATAGAGAGTCCTATTGATAGAGTGGTTAGAGCATTGGTCTCTCACAGCAAAGGTGCCGGGTTTGAATAACGGTCCCGACACGCTGCAGTATACCCAGCTGTAAATGGGCACCTGACTGCTCTTTGACTTGGGGAAGGAAAAGGTAATGACGAAGGTAACTTTTCACCCCACCTCTCGATGCTGGACCTAGTATGGTGAAGTCTCTAACACTTCACTCCCCTGTGGCAGTATCTGCTAAGCGACTACCTTTACCTTTTACTTTGTTATAAATGGGTGCCTGCATAGAATAGAAGGGTTGAAGTGGTGTGATAATAATGTCAAACTGATAAGAACCAAACAGTTGCCAGTAAAACAAGAGATGGGAAGGAGATGCTGGAAATGGATAGGATGCATATTGAGGAAACCTGTAGATAGCATTACCAGGCAGTCCTTGCTCTGGAATCCACAGGGTAAGAGAGGTAGAGGGAGACCAAGGAACACATGGAGAAGAGAACTGGAGACAGGCATGAGATGATGAAGAATACATGGAAAGACCTTGAGCTGATGGCAGGGGACAGGAAGACGTGGCAGACGTTTGCTGAAGGCTTATGCTGCTTGGGGAGCTGAAGGTTATAAATGAATGAATGATTTTTATAGTGCTATTCTGTCAGTGAACCCCTATAGATGGGACAAGTGCTATTTTGTCAGTGAACCCCTATAGATGGGACAAGTGCTATTCTGTCAATGAACCCCTATAGATGGGACAAGTGCTATTCTGTTAGTGAATCCCTATAGATGGGACAAGTGCTATTCTGTCAGTGAACCCCTATAGATGGAACAAGTGCTATTCTGTTAGTGAATCCCTATAGATGGAACAAGTGCTATTCTGTCAGTGAACCCCTATAGATGGGACAAGTGCTATTCTGTCAGTGAATCCCTATAGATGGGACAAGTGCTATTCTGTCAGTGAACCCCTATAGATGGGACAAGTGCTATTCTGTTAGTGAATCCCTATAGATGGGACAAGTGCTATTCTGTTAGTGAATCCCTATAGATGGAACAATTGCTATTCTGTCAGTGAACCGCTATAGATGGGACAATTGCTTTTCTGTTAGTGAATCCCTATAGATGGGACAAGTGCTATTCTGTCAGTGAACCCCTATAGATGGGACAAGTGCTATTCTGTCAGTGAATCCCTATAGATGGAGCAAGTGCTATTCTGTCAGTGAACCCCTATAGATGGGACAAGTGCTATTCTGTTAGTGAATCCCTATAGATGGGACAAGTGCTATTCTGTCAGTGAACCCCTATAGATGGGACAAGTGCTATTCTGTTAGTGAATCCCTATAGATGGGACAAGTGCTATTCTGTTAGTGAATCCCTATAGATGGGACAATTGCTATTCTGTCAGTGAACCGCTATAGATGGGACAATTGCTTTTCTGTTAGTGAATCCCTATAGATGGGACAAGTGCTATTATGTCAGTGAACCCCTATAGATGGGACAAGGGCTATTCTGTCAGTGAACCCCTATAGATGGGACAAGTGCTATTCTGTTAGTGAATCCCTATAGATGGGACAAGTGCTATTCTGTCAGTGAATCCCTATAGATGGGACAAGGGCTATTCTGTCAGTGAACCCCTATAGATGGGACAAGTGCTATTCTGTCAGTGAATCCCTATAGATGGAGCAAGTGCTATTCTGTCTATATCAAGTGCTATTCTGTTAGTGAATCCCTATAGATGGGACAAGTGCTATTCTGTTTAGTGAATCCCTATAGATTCCTATAGATGGGACAAGTGCTATTCTGTCAGTTAACCCCTATAGATTGAACACGTGCTATTCTGTTAGTGAATCCCTATAGATGGGACAAGTGCTATTCTGTCATAGATGGGACAAGTGCTATTCTGTTAGTGAATCCCTATAGATGGGACAATTGCTATTCTGTTAGTGAATCCCTATAGATGGCCTATTCTGTTAGTGACAAGTGCTATTCTGTTAGTGAATCCCTATAGATGGGACAAGTGCTATTTTATTCTGTCAGTGAATCCCTATAGATGGGACAAAGTGCTATTCTGTTAGTGAATCCCTATAGTGCTATTCTGGTTAACCCTATAGATGCAAGTGCTATTCTGTTAGTGAATCCCTATAGATGGGACAAGTGCTATTCTGTTATAGATGGAAGTGCTATTTTGTCAGTGAATCCCTATAGATGGGACAAGTGCTATTGTGTCAGTGAACCCCTATAGATTGTACAAGTGCTATTGTGTCAATGAATCCCGATAGATGGGACAAGTGCTATTCTGTTAGTGAATCTGTGGGACAAGTGCTAGTGTGAACCCTATAGATGGGACAAGTGCTATTCTGTCAGTGAATCCCTATAGATGGAGCAAGTGCTATTCTTAGTGAATCCCCTATAGATGGGAAAGTGCTATTCCCCTATAGATGGGACAAGTGCTATTCTGTTAGTGAATCCCTATAGATGGAACAAGTGCTATTCTGTCAGTGAACCCCTATAGATGGGACAAGTGCTATTCTGTTAGTGAATCCCTATAGATGGAACAAGTGCTATTCTGTTAGTGAATCCCTATAGATGGGACAAGTGCTATTCTGTTAGTGAATCCCTATAGATGGGACAAGTGCTATTCTGTTAGTGAATCCCTATAGATGGGACAAGTGCTTTTCTGTTAGTGAACCCCTATAGATGGGACAAGTGCTATTCTGTTAGTGAATCCCTATAGATGGGACAAGTGCTATTCTGTTAGTGAATCCCTATAGATGGGACAAGTGCTATTCTGTTAGTGAATCCCTATAGATGGGACAAGTGCTATTCTGTTAGTGAATCCCTATAGATGGGACACGTGCTTTTCTGTTAGTGAATCCCTATAGATGGGATGGGAATCCCTATAGATGGGACAAGTGCTATTCTGTTAGTGAATCCCTATAGATGGGACAAGTGCTATTCTGTTAGTGAATCCCTATAGATGGGACAAGTGCTATTTTGTTAGTGAATCCCTATAGATGGGACACATGCTTTTCTGTTAGTGAACCTCTATAGATGGGACAAGTGCTATTCTGTTAGTGAATCCCTATAGATGGAACACGTGCTATTCTGTTAGTGAATCCCTATAGTGAATCCCTATAGATGGGACAAGTGCTATTCTGTTAGTGAATCCCTATAGATGGGACAAGTGCTATTCTGTTAGTGAATCCCTATAGATGGGACAAGTGCTATTCTGTCAGTGAACCCCTATAGATGGGACAAGTGCTATTCTGTCAGTGAATCCCTATAGATGGGACAAGTGCTATTCTGTTAGTGAATCCCTATAGATGGGACAAGTGCTATTCTGTCAGTGAACCCCTATAGATGGGACAAGTGCTATTCTGTTAGTGAATCCCTATAGATGGAACAAGTGCTATTCTGTTAGTGAATCCCTATAGATGGGACAAGTGCTATTCTGTTAGTGAATCCCTATAGATGGGACAAGCATGACAGGTGTTAATGAGAACAAATTTATTGTATGTGACCTTGACATCCTGTGTTTCTTCCATGAGGTTCCACAAGGGCTGGACTAAGAACTCTGGAGGCCCTAGGCTATTAAGATATTTTGGGGTCCCTCTCCAATCTTCTAAAAGGTAAAACTAGAAAAAAAAACTAATGGATTTGAGATAAATGTCTTTACTAAAATATAATAATATGTAAAAATAAAAATAAAAAACAAGCGTTCGTTACAGCCCCTAGTCTAGATTTTGTTAAAGATAGTGAGGCCCCTGCAAAGAAAATATAATTTAAAAAAAAAAGAAAACAATTGGGGGTGGAAGTAAGTAATAAACTAACTGTTGTACAGATACTATTACCCTGCACCCATGAGCGTACTATTGGAAACCTGCCGTTGCTGTAGAGCTCTGTGCGTTATGACTCTGTTGCTTTTTTCACAGGCGCCCCTGTTAGCCAGGGGCCCTGGTGTGTCTAATGAATAATCCGGCACTGGGTTCCACACAGAAAAGTTGAGCCAGGGACTTGTGTGTGAGAATTGTTTTCCTTCTCGATTCAGGTAAAGTTGTTGACCTGGAGGGGGATGGAGATGAAGATGAAGTTGATGCAGGGGCTGCGGGTGAGAACCGGGTAGACCCGGCCACAGGGTTACCAAAGAAGGCAGTAAAAAGGAAGAGGAGAGTAAAGACAAGGGATAGCCTGTCTACAAGACCTGTAGACCAGCAGGTTGGTAGACTTCCTTACTCCCTCTTGTGTTTGTTTTTACACTAGTCAAGTCCATATGTATAATCATCATCATCATTTTCCTTAGCATTACTTGAAGAGCATGAATCCATCACAGTAGTTATTCCCCTGACAGGAAACCTGCACCAGGCAGTCATATGCTGTACTGTTGATATCTATGGCAATATGTTTTACATGATGTGGTTGACAGCCGCAGAGGATGCAGTAGTTATATTTTTTCATTGTCTACAAAATAAAAAAGATATTATTTGTTCAATGTATTTTCCAGAGGTCTGTAAGTAATAGGACTACCCCCCTCCCCCTCAAACATGTGGTATGTGATGACTAATATGAGGTTGTGTATAGGGGCTGGTGACCTCTGTATGTAAAACAAATAGCAAAAGAAAGCACCACTACAAGAGCACATTAAAATTTGGATACAGGCTTCCTACCACGTGATCAGCCACAGTGGTTGACTCTGTGGTCCATAAGGAGCTTAAAGTGAAAATAAGAAGAAAGAAGATGATATCGTCTGGGTTGTGGCCATGTCAGCCATGTCCAGCTCTTTAACACTTCTTAGATCTTCACTTTCTTTGATGGTGGTTCTCAACCCGTGGGTCGCGGTAAACATTGCAATGGGTCGTGTTGCTACCATTTCCTGTACTCCACGTTTTAAGCCTGTAATTAATGTTTACTTGTACATTTGGGTACACAGAGTTGCTAGCTTCATCAGCTGTAATATTTTGGTCCTGGTAGCAACAATGTTGATAACCACTGCTCTGTTGATGTCTCTGTGGTAAAGTGGGATGATATAAATAGTTATAGGGGACTTAGTGTAATGACTGAGATCAGCTGTGAAGGTATCTGTATCTAATAAGTGTGGTGTATTACAGATGACCTTACTTGCTACCACATTTATACCTCAGTCAGAATTATTCTGGAATATTGTGATGACTACGTTGAATGTCTAGGGTTATGATAATGATGAAGTGTAAGTCACAACAACAACAGACAGATAAACAATTTAATTTATTCCACAACACTTTACAACACTGGGACACTCACATACATATAACATTCTATAAGACTATCTTAAATGAGTCAAGTGTTAAAGTTTAAAAATATATGTATTAATTCCTTCAAATATTAGATACCCTGATTCAACTACAAAGTGAACCAGGAATCACAATCAAATGTAATCTCAAGTTATATGTACACAATTTATAGATAGAATCTTTGTATTGACATATATTATTATTATTATTATATGTGTGTAAGTTGTGAAGTAGTACTATGAGGTAATACTGGCTTTTTCAAGCTAGGTTGTTGTTTGTCATCATGACTTCAAGTGTTTGCTTATGGTGGAAATCGTATTGGGAAAAGTTCACAGTTCCTGTCATTTGAAACAATTTATTGTCCCTCTTTAATTAATATACTGTCAATTTTAGAGGGGGGGCACATAGGATTGAGCTGCTCTGGCCACAGAATCTTATCTTCTGTGAGGGCAGCAGGAAACAGTCTCCTCTGCTCGCTTGCTTCACCGTATACTTAAGAACCAACACTGGTCGCTATCTGGACCAAGGGGTATGCTATCAGCCTCTGGATTCAGCAAAACTCAGACCAGGTGCTGCTTCAATAAGTTAGGACCACGGTCCCTGAAACAAGAAGGTTGTACCTCCTACTTCATAACTAATTTATAATCTGTTTCCACACTGAACACAATACATAACAAACACTGAGTTCAGAGTGGTAGGCCAACTGCTAGCTTCATCTGAAACAATTTACACCAGTATTCTTCTCCTTAATGGTTACTACGCCTCTGCAATTCCAGCATTAGTTCCTTCTAGTCAATAAGATAGGTGTCAGTGTACTATTTGGCACTTCCATGCAGTTATACTTTTCTCCGACAAGTTTTGTTCCGGTTGGAGCAATATCTAGGCTTTGCCTCATGTTTGCTACTGAACCACACACATATACAGACTTAAATTATCAATTCACATTCCATTTTTATCTAAAAGATATTGGGAGCCGCGCTGGTGTAATGGCTTCGGCGTTGTACTGGCGACCAGGTGTTCATGGTTCAAACCCGGGCGTCGGCGTTTGAAGAAATGTTTACGGCCGGAAATTTGACTGAACAGCCTGAACGGCTCCTGTGATAAACCCTCTGTGGATGGGAAGGAGCGAAGCTCCTGACCGGGTTGGAAGGAAAGTCCTCAGGTTCCCCAGCCTCGCAATGACATGTCATTGGGCCGAAGGGCTGAAAGCCTAAGTGCCGCTGGTTAAGGAAAAAAAAAAAAAAAAAAAAAAAATCTAAAAGATATCAAATATGTCAATCTTACCACAATTCATGGAAATAATAAACAAATACGTTGACTGGCGATGAATTATGGCACAATTTCGATCTGCCTTTGTCCCAGGCTTTTATTTAGAAAAATATGAGCTGGATCTCAACGCACTGTTTCTTAGTAAGTTTATTTTAAAATGTGGCACTGAACAGACGCTCCTAATTGACTATATCAGCGGGTCTAGCCAATAGGACCATGTTTACACAAGCTTTTGAAAAAATTTACCCTTCCTACGTTTCCCCTAACAACCAAAAATAGTATTTGCAATCCGACTAATCATGTTTAGCCTTACATATCATTCCCGCCAATCAAATCGGATTTAACATGGTGGCCTATTTCCCGTAAAATGGTGGTTTCAAAACATGCCACTGTGCGATTATGATTTGGTGCTGTCAGACAACCTCACTATTTTCTTTTGGCTATAATTTGTTAATTCCTAGACTATTTGCGTAACACTTAACATATTCTTTGTCAGCAAGTCCTAAGGAACCCAAATATATAAATTTAATGGGGCTAAGTGGCTGCGTTCAAAATATGCATTTTCTTCTACCACCCGTTCACTTCGATACGATGTGGTGTCTCGGTACTGTCAGGCTTTCAGACATAAAACAGTTTAAACAGGTTTTTAAAAACCTAACCCTCGTATTTGTAGTGTTTTTTATCACTGTCTATTTGAAAAAAAGTTAGTGCTTCATGCCTTACGCTTGGGGGTGGCATTAATTTTATATCGCGAGACGCGTGTTAGTGTTGCATACGTTCCTCCGTTCAGCCCTCTCTCTCTCTACCCTAAGTTCATCTGTCTTTTCATTACGCAGTGTATAAAATGAAATTAATGCTAGTATTAATCTAGGTCATTAATCAGCTTGCGTATCTCAAGGTTTTCTAAGAAACACAGTACTAGTTGTATTTTTCGAACGTGTGTAGTTTTATGCAGACGGAGCATAAAAAGGGGGTTTCTTGTTCAACTAGCATGACGTTCTATTAACACAGGCGTACGCTATTGGAAAGCACGGGTCTTTAACCATTCTTCTTTCCCTTTTATTGAATTAATGCGTTAGGCTTTACATTTACTTTTTAATTTATATATGTGGATTTAGAATGTTTCACGACAGTCTCCTTCTCCCTCCCTTCTGGCCTTCTTTCTCTCTCTCCCTCCCCCTGTCCCTCTCCCTCTCTTACTGTTATCAAGCCATTGTTGTTATTGACATTTCCCAGCACTTAACCCACTTTCCTTTACAGACTCTTACAATCCAGTCTTTTATATTTATCCTACATATTCCTTCTTCGTCTCATAAAAATAAAAGAATTAAGACCCAGTGACCACCAATGACTTGTCATAGAGAAAACAACATAATTAGATGATACTTTGCTTAATAGCAATAACACCCCCCCCCTCTCCTCCCACCCCACCTTTTTTCCCCCTGTTCTAAAACAATGGTTGATGTTTAACTGTAAATGTCAAGCTTTAATGCTGGTATTTGTCACAGTAAAAGAGGAATTGTGGCCAGATCTGTAATTATAGTTATAATTAGTGGTAGATCAGAGGCAGCTTTTATTAGTTGGCAAATACCACTAGATGCGAATAATTATGTGTTGTACATGGTGGCCGTACATAGGCCCCTGTGATTGTACATATGTCTCTCTGACTGTACATAGGCCCCTGTGACTGTACATAGGCCCCTGTGACTGTACATAGGCTCCGTGTATTTCCCGGGGGTCCCTTATGAGACGAAGAAGGAATAGAACTGCTCCCTCAGGCATGTCGTAGAAGGCAAATAATATAAGATTGTACATGGGACTGGCAGTGTCACCGTTTACAACAAATTACTACATAAACCACTGCTGCAAGAACGTGTGAATTTTTTTTTTTTGGTTCGGTTTTTGCCTTCTTCTGGCGAGGCGCGTTCCTTTCATTCTATTTCGTTATATCAGAGCGCATTTACCATCCAAAAAACAAAAAGTAAACTCTGTTTACTGCTAACCCGATCAGCGTTGATAGTTATTAAGTCATGAAAAAGACCAACATTATGTACCTGTTAGCATAAAGCCCTAAAACGGACTCGCCAGCTACGCCAACGCCCGAGCAAGTCGATTATAGAGTAGTGATTATAGAACATAACTCCGCCTAGGCCGGTCCCAAGCCCGCCTGAAAAAGGAGGAGGGCGGCCTGCATGGAGGCCGTAAGGAGGCAGCACCTCCACCATGCAAAGGCACAACAGGCCAATCACCTGTTTGCTTTAAACTTTTGATTACACTGGACAACAGCCAAAATGTATCCGAGACAAAAGTAGCTATTTTTAACTAATTTGGACATGCTGATCACGAATATGAACTTAAAAATCGAGAATTAGCTCTAGTTTTCAAGATCGGGGGGGGGGGGGGGGGGGAGGAGGGGGGGGGGTCAGTAGGCTAGTAGCTTCACCTTCCCGATGCGAATGACCCAGTGCTTCTCTTTTCTATAGCCCTGGTGCGTGATTCCCCACGAGGCGGGTAGCCTTGAGCGCCAATTGGATGACGCAATCTGTAGCATCATTGCAACCACATTTCCTCCTTGTCATCATTTATGTTGTGGATTCTGTGAGTGCAGACGTGTCGTTCAAGATGCCTCGTGAATGTGTGAACAGTGCAGATTATTTTTGCTATATTTGCGGACAAATAACTTTGCTATCACAAAGGCGACCCATTACACCGATGATAAAGAAAGTTTACAACCTTTATTTTGGTTGTGAGATCGGTGATCATGACCGGTATTGGGCCCCACACATATGTTGTCAATCCTGTGCAACGAATCTGCGCTGCTGGTTGAACCGAAAAGGACGATCGATGCGTTTTGCAGTTCCAATGGTGTGGAGGGAACCGACAAACCATCTTAATGATTGTTACTTTTGCATGTGTCTGTGTTTCGTGCTCGGCAAAAAGATCTGCTTCCATATTTCAAAATGACATATAATCTCATTGCTTGCGTTGATATAGTGGGTCTGATGGCAGCACTACTATTATAGACCGAAAGGGAGGCATGAAAGAAGAGTTGACCACTCGAAAAACAGCAGCTGTGAGACTTTTCAGGCCATAAATCGAGGACTCCTCAGCAAGAGAGAGGTTGGTAAGAAAACGAAGATGGCTGTATACCGCTCCACCTATGTCCCGGTTTTGACATATAGATGCGAGTCGGGGGAAATGACTACAACCCACAAAAGCCAGATCCAAACCTCAGAAATGAGGTATCTGAGGAAGGCGGTTGAAGTAACAAGAAGAGACATGGTCTCCCAATCGTCAAGGCCTAAAATCCCACCCCCTGCAGACCCAAGTAGAACAGTCCCAACTAAGATGATTTGGCCATGTCTGCAGAATGGGAGAAGATCGACTACCACGACAAGCATGGGGAACAAAGAGCCAGGGAACCAGACCCCCCAGGACGACCCAGAGTCCGCTGGGAGGACAACATTAGACAATCTTTGAAGGACCGAGGACTAGAATGGAACCAGGCCAGGAGGAAGACAGCCGATAGGATAGTCTGGCGCTCTCTCTTCCAAACCTCTACATCTCACGGTAGAAGGGGAACGACTAAGTAAGTAAGATTATAGAACATGTGAATACTTTGTGTAGGCTTCATACAAGGGGGCCAGCTACCGTAGTGGATCTATGCTCCATCGGGAACGAGAAGGAAAATGATAATGAATGTATATAGCAATAGATAGGAGCATATGTTGTTTTAATTTATATTTTGTGTAACTTTTTAGCATGTGCTTTGGGTGTCAGCAGGGGCGTAATTAAAGTACTTGGCACCCAAGGCAGATCCTACCTTTGACACCCTCCCCTCCCCCTCATAAAACAACACACTCGCAAGTATGTTTCTACAGTAAGTATTATCATACTAGTGTCCGATGGCACCCCTTACTGGTTGTCAACCTGGGGCGGGACTGCCGCCGTGCACCTCCTGTTAGAACGTCACTGGGTGTCTGCGAAAGTAAAAATGCCCTGTATAATTCCCGGGGGGGGGGGGGGGGTTGTCTGATGAGACGACGAACGAATAGGATCAGTGCTGTCACAGACATGTCACGTGAGGCCTAATAATAACAGGTTGTGTATGGAGCTGGCAACCTCATCATGTGCCGCTAATGTCTACAAAAACTATTGCTGCTAAAACATATGAATGTTATGGTGTAAGCCCTCTGTGCAAGAATCCAGCTGCATGAGTGGTTTCATGCTCAATAGGGAGCAAACAGGGGAATGATGAAAATTAAAATGTTGGATTTTCAGATTTTAGTTGTATATATTTGTTGTGGGGAAAGGGGGGGGGGGGGTGTACATGCGGAACATGAAAATATGTATTAATGACTGCAGAAGGACGGACAATTGCTTTTGTATGATATGTAAAAAGAGTAAAGAGAGAGAACGAACGAACGAACTTTATTTTCAAAGGATTAAGAATTGTGCACACAGGCTCGTCTGACATTCTGCCCTTCCTTTCTCTCATCTTCCATACTGAATTCATTTATTCTCGCATGCATTTTACATATTAATTTCAAGGAATTCAACGTCATAAGGTACAATAAAATAACACACTCATATTAACATTAACTACGAGAGAGAGAGAGAGAGAGAGAGAGAGAGAGAGAGAGAGAGAGAGAGAGAGAGAGAACGAGAACGTGTATGTATAGATATAGTCGTAATGTATCCCAGAAAGTAGCACACTGGTGCAGGCAAGCTGTCAAGTAGTAACTAACACTGATTAATAACCTGCCCCTCCTAGATCCCCGTGGTCTCTGATGGGACCAAAAAAAAAGATTATAGCTACCACACCCTCATGCAGGTCGTAGAAGGAGACTAAAACGAGATTGTGCGCTGGGCTGACAGTCGCATAATTTAAAAACAAATTGCTACAGAAACCACAGCTACAAGATCACGTGAATGTTTTAGTACAGGCTTTCTGCTACGGGGACAGCCGCAGTGGGGGGTGTATGCACCACGGAGAGTCAAATTAGAAATGATCATGAGTAATATCCGCTCTGCAACAAGCCTGTAGGCAAGCTGTGCCCCCGCTTCATATTTTATCGCCCCCCCTTTTTTTTTTTTTAGGCAGTTAATTGTCAAAACTGTAGTTTAACAGATAAAAACAAAAAACACGGTAAGCAAACATAAATCAGCTGATGCATGATGTTTGGAATTACAATAACAAACAAAAAAACCAGTAGTGTCATGGTTTTTGCAGGGCTGTAGTTAACAGCGTTTGCCACTCAGGGCCACCAGGTCTGGTGTGCTACATTATTCATGATTTCATTAATGTTTCTATTCTCTTTACGGAACGTCACGTGGCAGTATGGTTAGAGAGCTTGCTTCTCGAGGCAAAGTTATCGGGTTCGAAACCTGGTAGTGTCGCGTATCATTCTGCCCAGCTGTAAATGGGTACGTGACTCTACTCTTGACTTAGGAAAGGCAAAGACAGCGAGGAAGTTCCCTGGTCACCCCACCGCATAAAGCTGAGACCTAGTATAGTGATGCCTGTAACGCTTCCCTCCCCTCCGGCACTATCTCCTATGGGACAAACTTCACCTTTTTACCCTCTTTGCATCTACGCGTTGGTGTTACGGGGTATTTTATATTATTTCACAAGGAGTCACACATTGACTCAGGTCAAGTTCATATAGGGGTATGTAGTTTAGTCCCCGCACACAGCCCTATCTCCACCAACGAATAATATCACCACGAAGGCCAGGTTGGACGATTCAAATATACAAACGATGCTTCTCAAATCTCTTCAGTAAAGCCATACAATACATTGGCTAAATATGGAAATGCAGTCCTCAGTAAACTTCCATGTCGTCTGTCACTACAACACTGTCCGCGACAGGTTTCTCATAAATATATTTGTACTCACTTTCCTGACATCCATACGAATTCCTATCATACATAAACTATACTCATCACACGGAGATGTATGGATGAGCTAGTGGTCGAACATAGTAGGAATCGAGAGTGAAGTATAATAATTCTCAGGAGCTTAGAACACACGCGTCCACCTGCCTTGAAGAACACACAGAAAAAAAACCCAGCGACAGATCGCTGACTTCAGCAGACGGCAACTCTAGGCGTCTGCTACTCGGCCCAAAGGCAATGACGTAACTTCCTGTAACCAAGGGTTACCGGTCATAAACAAATATGACTACTTGTCGAACCGTATTGATATCGACAGACATGTTATGAATTTTAATCATAACAGTTGGATTATCTTTGGATCACCTCACAAAGAGGTCACAAATTCAGTGGCTTCTTTATCCTCTGGTCGGCTAATGACATGATTATTAAATCATATTTTTCACATAGCGGTTGAGATTCAGCAGAGAAGAGCGCCAATGACCCACTTGGCAACAAATTTACAACATTTTTGTTTCTTCTTTAATATGGCTCAGAACAGCTGGTGTGTGTTAATTTTGAGAAGATCGTTTCAAATGTTGAACTATACGAGGTAGCATCAAAAATTTCCCGGAATAGTCGACTCATGTTTGAATGAGTGATTATGTCATGGAGATTATAGTTTTGTAAGTTGGTAGTGACCTTGGGGAAACGACATGGCTGATGTAACCTTCACATGTACTCTCGAACAGACATTTGTTTGTGTGGTTAACTTAGCGACTGTATTGTGTCTTTTTATTTCAATTTTTAAAAAATGCCTTGTATTATCTATTACTAGTTGAATGTCTATATACCCCCTAATTTCAAACGTGAAGATGTCCATGCAGCTAAGCCTGTTGACATCGAGCTTGTTTTCAAAGTACGTAGTATCACAAAGCAACTTACTTATCTGCGGAACAACAATACACTCTTTGACTTAATATCGCTGAGCTGTGGGAATTTTCCCCTCATATACACTAATCCATATCATATTATTTTTTTAATCCATAGCCTTCACAAAATTCTTCCTTATTCCTTGCTTGACGTTTAAAAGGAGGTAGAAGTACAGTGTTAATGGAACAAAACACTTCCATCCTTTGGCCAGTCATTTGTATTGTAGGGGTTTTTTGTTGATCTATTATCCCATAAACATAGAAAACAGTGAAACCCAAATTAAGCAGAGCTTTGAAATCGACACAGATCTTCCTTCTATACTTCTATTGTCTTCATACTGCCCTACGCTTCCTTCAACCCAGCATAACGGGCTGCTGAAACTGAAGGCTTCTATGTTCCCGGTATTCTGCAACAGAGCTCGCGATCTAAACTTGGAGGAATCTAAGAAAAGTTGCCAGTGCTATCCACCTCTAATTCACCTACATTAGAGCACATACAGGGCGAATCCAGCATACAGCAGAGTGTTCACGTCTTATTTGTTTGTACTGAAAACATAAATTTTGTGCAGTACATGTAATCACAACTGTGTACGTACACAGCTAAAGTGAGTTTGACAGTATTTCTTTCAACTTGCTGCCCAGTGTTGCCAACCTTCGCTTTTACAAGACCCCTACCAAAACAAGTACGCATTCTGTTTTCTTTCAGTGTGTTTGCGCACGCATATCTTTAACAGAAAAAAATTGTAATTGACGCGAGGGATATTTGTCATTGCGAAATGTGAATTAAATGCAGCATACAAGACAGGGGAGGGGGAGCATGTCCTCCTATGAGGCGCACCAACCGGGGGCGGGGGGGGGCGGCTGGATGAGCGGCACTTAGATATAGAGATTAGCTATGAATACTAAATAAGATTAGGGTGAGTCGGGAATAGTTGTGGGTGGCAGCTGTTTGTTTAAAACAGCCGGCATGATGAAGGAGCCTTAACTTCTCCCCTCCCCACTGCCTTGGTTAAGGTAAAGGAGGTAAAGGATTCATTTACACGCCCATTGAGGCATATTGAGAATATGGTGTTAGGCCCATTTTTTCTTGACCGTCGGCACACTAGGGGTGATGTGGTCAGCATCACACCCGGTCTTCTTGGTTAGTCGAAGACTATCAGTGACTTCCGGACACAAACTGGCAGAAAGCAAGCGGAAACCACCGTCGTATTGTCACATGTACAGTCATGAATCAAAGCATTCTCTATGGAGAAGATAGTGTTATTAATATGGGTTCTAAAGGTACCGCTGCTTCCGGCAGTGAGCATCGTGCTACAGGTGACACCCGACCGTCATCCGGCTACTGTAAGCAAATTTAGAATTAAATATACCCTGACCATAGGAACTTCGAATGTCAGGACACTAATGAAAAATTGAACATTAGTTAGCATCATGAGGAAAATTGAAAGAATTATTAGGCCTATATGAAATGAGATACACCGGAACAGGTGAAGTATATTCAGACAGCAACAAAATAACTTATTCATGAGGAGATAAACGTGAAAGAGGAGTAAGCCTAATTGTGAATGCAGAAAGAGCAATAACAGTAAAGGGATTTTAGGCAATATCAGATCGAGTCAGATTAGTTAAATTTAGCGATAGACTAAATAATAATTTTATACAAATGTACGCTCCAACAGCAAGTATTACATAAAAATAAATTTACACTTTCTACGCTAAACTTGACATCGTTATCACGCAGTGCAAATATCACTAGACATCTGTTGTACTTGGAGACTTCAATGAAAAAGTTGGTAGTGAAAAAGTGGAAGATGTGACTAGTGGTTAAGGCGTGGGAGAAAGAAATGAGGGAGGAGACAAACTGATTGCGAGGGTGAGAACGCATGATAATAGAAAACACCTGGTTTAAACAACCTTCTAGATGCCTTAGGGCGTGGAAAGGCCCAGGAAACAAATAATCATAATCACGATGACTTCATGATGGGAAACTCTATACAGAGCGATACTACATGAGGCAATCTGATCATCAGAAGTCGTCCCCCCGTCCATCAAGTGTTTCGGTCCCTTAATCCCCTTTACACTCTAAGGGACGGGCCTACTTGGGGCATGACTCCTAAGTGTCAGCCTCCTGTTGTCTAGTGCAGAGAATTGAACCCACTCCACCTTGGCTGCAGCTTTCAAATTCACTCCTATTTTCTGCCAGCTGGAGACAATTGTGAAAGTAACCCCTATGTTGAAAACAAATTACTGCCACGAGTTCCATAAGCCCGTTGCGGTCGTTCTACAGCCAGCACGATGACCTTTCCGCAGTTTCGCTGAGCCTCTTAACCCCAACAATTTCAGTAGATCATACACTGAGGCAGCCACGAGACCTGTTGCACCCACCTCAACAGCCATGACCCTTAAAGTGAACCCATCGTATCTCAAGTCAGTCTCCAGATCATTATAATTGGCCACTTTGAACGAGTGTTTCTTGTCCAATATGGATTCAAATCAATCATTATAATCTGGTGCGATGATGAGGAATGCAGCACTATATCTGGCCATCTTCGACATCTTCTGATATTCTCTGGATACGCCCCTAGTCCAGGTAGGTCTACTGCCATCTCCCAGTCATTTGCACAGTCAAGAAGAGATAGTAAACTGCTACTTGATTTACTTGGTTTGGGATGTGCTGACTTTCCTGCTCTGAGAAAGTATGTATTTGCGGTGCTCGGTCTGATTTTGCTGTTCACCTTCACCCTTGCCAGGCCTATTGTAGCAGCCAGCTCACTTAGTACTCTGTTGTGGCGCCATGAGTATCGCCCCTGTCCTAATGACACTTTGCTAGCTGAGAGCACGTGTTCAAGTGTCTGCCTCTCATGGCACAGGGGGAACTGACCATCATCAGACTTTCCCCATCTCAAAAGGTTTGCGGACAATGGCAGGAGGTCTTACATTGTTCTGATAATGAAGCTGAGTCTAAGAGGTGCCATATGCCATATATCATTCCATGTTAAGGACCTTTGCAGGGCTCCTTCCCATGTAGACCATTGGCCTTGTTGGGCCTGCTGCACCGCTTTTTGCATCCTCTTATCATTTTCAGCTCCTCGTATCTCCTGAATTACCATGTCTCTGCATTCCCTGTTTGATGCCCTGGACCACCAGCGGATGTCACCATGGGCAAATCCCCGTCTATTCGTCTGTGTGTATCTGATTACCTCCCTCAGCTTGAGCGACTCTTGGGCAGCATTAACAGCTCCATCCACTTTCCACTTCTTTCCAGTTTTCAGTGTGGGCTGAATGGACTTAACTACGTCATCTACTGACTCGCACAGCATCACATTGCGAGCCTTGCCTTTCCTGCTTTGTATTCTTCAACAACTGAGGGTATATCGTATCACTCAGGGCATGTGATGAAAAATCACCAGCGTGTCCGTTAATTTAAGAAAAGATTTGTGACTGGACAACGGCAGTGGCTTGTGCCTGAAGGAACCTATTAAATTTACATACATTCACCAAATGAAAATATACAACTATTCACAAGTTGAGGTAATCATCACTCACTCCCTGCTCAAATCGGAGTCTGCTCAGAAGAATAAAAGAGACTTGAATCGGCCTCTTACACGCGTCTGGGGGGGGGGGGTCGTTAATTTAATAAGTTCCCTCTCTGACTTCGTATGTGGTCCTTCAGTTTCCTCAGTCCCGGTTTCCTTACTTAATATGAAAGAGATTTCCTGGGCTATGAAAGTTCGTCCAAAATTTTCCAATAAAAGGTGTTCGGTATGTTAGAAGGAATTCTGAATTCTAATTCTTCACTGTTGTAAGGTCTGGTATCTTGGCGAGCGATTTCTCAAGTTAAATAGCTTGAGAAAATGGTCAGATTATATTCACTGCCTTCCCACGCATTTGTTATGCGCGCCTCAAAGGATCAGCCAATCTGATTTGAATATGTTGCATGACTTAGCTAATGCAAAATTTCAAACATTATTTTTCTGAAAATGGGCTGTACACATCCGCTTGCCCTTGGGTACAAACTTTCCAACATGTCGGTAAACTCATATAACAACGTGTTCCCAATGTAACAATCATTACTTTTATCAGAAAGTAATCTCTTATCTGTGTCTGTCCGTCAGTTGTCTCCCCGTATTCCAAGCTTTGGTGATGCGCGTACCCGCGTCTTATCAGTGATTAAGCACTGCGCTGGTGCGATTTACGTGTTAATCTGTATACTGATATCGCGGCGCCCCCGATAGCCAACATTGTTAGGTCGCTGCCTGTAGCAAGTGTAATTTGCTGGGGAGGTTAAGATGTTATACCTAACAAGAAAGATAGTGGTGTCTGTGTCAACTGTGTGAGGTCAAGCACATGTAGGTCCCTGACTCTAAAAGAATGATGATGATAATGATATATATTATCAGGGAACCTAACGCTACCTCCCTAGATCTCACACAGTCCGTATTTTGATTCTAGTGGCTGGTGTATGATGTCTCTAGTGTCTAGGGGTGAAATTAAAATGATAGTACATCAACACAATACACTTTAACTCACTATAAGAAAATGAATAAGACTGTGGTTAAAGTTTTCTTTAAAAATTTGAATGTTTTTTTTCTTTGTACAATTTAATCTGCCTGTCCCGCCATCTCTTTTGGACAGGTCTTTGAAAATGAGGAAATATATTTACATATAATGCTTTAACTAAAAGTATGGACTCTTGGTCCTATGAATATATAATGTTATTATAGAGTTCCTGTAGGTGTATTCACAGACTAAAACTTTAATAGTTGCTAGTGAAAGTCATTGGTTATGAGGAGCTGTTGTTTTCTTCATGCCCCATATAATTCTGTTTTATTTTGATAAGAACCAGTTTATTCGGATGAAGTGTCAGATGTCCCAGCTGTTAACGTGTCACCTGGGATTCTTGGTATGACGAAAATAAGTCAGTGTAGATCAGCACACACACACAAGCTCCTTCAGGCTATCTGATGACAGCATAAACTTTATAATGGAGACTTTTCTCTTTTCACTCACTCATCAGGTTTCCTGTCACCGGATGGTAACAGGAAATAAAAACCCTGTAATAAAAAGACACCCTGGCCTTTTCATATCTGATCACATCTTCTTATCCCTATGTATACATGAAGGTATGGGGTCAGCCTCGTGTGCATTCATGTGCATCAGCCCCTAATTATATGACTCACACCTTTCTGTGACCACACCTCAGGTCCCTATGGCAGATACGCCACTGTACTTTTACATAGTTTGCTTCAATCCAATAACGTGGAGTAACCACATCTCCTTTTATATGATTTTTCTTTTCTTTTCTAAATTATAAACGCTCTAGGCATGTTGAAGAGTGTTCATAGAACACTGAGGCTTACTAACATCTTCCAATATCAAATTATTTATATAAAATCAATAATATGCAACAGTCAAATACAGTTCATTGTGAGGACTCAATAATGTTTGCTCCCGGCATGTCCTTCACTTTTCCACAGCAGTATCTAACTTTTGCAGTTTTAAAGCATGTAAATACATAAAGCATTCTTACCACTAATTCAAAGAAATATGTCACAAATAACGTTGACTGGCAAATAATATGGCCTCAGTTTTGCTCTGCCCCGTCCAGATCGTGAATTTAGTAGTTAATTTTACAATTATCACATCTGCTCTCAACTTAGTTGTTTGTATAAAATTTTCTAGTCAAATGGCCACGAGACCACTATGCCTTTTGCCAATATCTATTAGAGCCGACCAGTGAAAGCAGGCACTACTAAATCTTTTTGAATTTAGTTTGAAAAAACAAAAACAAACTTCCGAACAAACTATGTGCCTCGTAGTCCATTGGTCAGTCTGCGTTAGTTATGCCAATAGAAAAAGATGTTTAGTTTTAGTTAACCTTTTTCCTATCTCCTCCTTTTACTCCTATACTCTTATAACAACCAATAGGATTTGAATTACTACCATGCCTCTTTTTTAAAACTTGCGTCCTCAATACGTTATGTGTAACGAGCAAGAACAACAGTCTGTCCGTCCAAGCGTTCTTAGACATCTAGTACTATCTCAATAACTTGGCTAATACTTGGACTACCATATTTTTTAAAACATATTTTTGCTCAGGGGACACTAAGCTATCCTACTATATGATTTTTATGGTCAGTTTCCTTATGGTTTAGATTTTCAGTTTTGTCACTGTCAATCGTCAAATATAACTTATACACAAGTCGGCCATCTTTCCCCCCCCCCCCCCCCCCCCCCCCCCCCCCTCCCCCCCTCCCGTCTCTATCATTTTTCTCATTATTCAAATAACCAACTCGTTTGAGTGACGTCAGAATTTTACCGTTAGGAGGAAATGGAAAACTGTCTGTGTGTTTGTCTCTGCTGGCTTTGCCCACAGCGTGTATATATTAAAGAGACCGCATGCAGAGCGAAGAGGGGTTTTTCAAAACGCTGGTAGTGTTGGCGTTAATTATTACAATCGTCTCGTTCTTACTACTGAGAAATGTCCGAATTATTACAAATTTTAGTGTTAAAGTTAACATATTACGATAATTCAAACGCCAGTTTGGTCACACAGTTCTGGCAATTCGTTAATTATAAGCTTTTCCTCCGTTTCGTGCAGCAGATCGGCGAGATGTTAAAATGTTTATTGTACGTTTCGAAACCGAAACTAAAAGCGTGTTAGATTTTTACGGCGGGTCATTTTTTAAGCATTCCCACTGCACCAAAGGCAGCGCTCTACTGGCGTTGAAGACGAAAATAGTCAGACACCTGAGGGCTGGTGTATTTATTAGCATAGGACTAAAATCTTACTGAAATAAGCGATTATCTCACAGATTTCGCTACACTGCCACTACCTGCAACGCAGGGAGAAATGGATAACAACCAGACATGTCTACTTATCCCTGAGAAGGGTGTACGGAGGAAAATACATAATATCTGCTACACATAGAAAAAGAAAGAAAGAAAGGGCGACAAATGAAAACACAATAAAATCAGTACCACAAATGTACGCATCACGCCGGCCGCCTTAACCTTCCCAGAGTTGCTCTGGTACCCAATTCATGAGGCTGGGTCAACCCCGGAGCCGTGTGCGGTCTAAAAAAGAACTGGGGATATATTGGCTAGAACGCCGGTGCACTAACCAGTGTTCCACTGTGCTACCACAGCTACCAAGGTATGCGTGGCACTAAATACATCTAAGGCGACAACGCTTACTAGAAAGCACAAACGAGATATCTACGCTTACTACTAAATACAAAGAAGACATCTACCACACCGCGAAATGAACATAAGGTATCAAACACTTCGCATCGATTGCCAAATAAAAAGAAAAAAAGCACATCTATGCAGAACACAAAATAAAAACAAGACATCAAGGGTTAATACTAAATAAAAATAAAAAACAGGCGTCTACCCGTAGGCCTACAAACGGTATACGACTCTCCGTGTACTGAAAATGCTGCTTGTGTGTTTTACTTTTTGGCTTTATGAATTTTATGCAGAATAGCACTAATTATATATCTTTTTATTACTGGCGGGGTGATTGAAAGTAGATTATATGTAAATAATAATGAAGGGTGCTGCAAAACTGGTAGTAATGTGTGTGTGTATATATATATATATATATATATATATATATATATATATATATATATATATATCCTTCTTCTTCTTCTTCTTCCTCGTTGTCGTAAATTTATTTTGAGAGAAAAAGAGTCTAGAAATAGTAGTCCGGTTTAGAGTGTAGAATGATGATGAAAACTCAGTGATAGAAATGTATAGATTAAATATGATGCTCCACAGAGTGCTGGAGGAGAGTAAAGACAGACTTATTTACGACAAATCGTTTCTCTCAATCTTCTCTTCCACTCTCCTGGTCAAACAATTATTTGCCAGTTTTCCAGACACACGTCTGCGCTCACACCGATTTGTTGCTTCAAGCACTCAGACGACGTGGATACAGCTATATTAAACAGATGGGGAATTTTGGGCTTTTGGGTATTCCAACACAGTCCGTTTTAAGTTTATGATGTTTATTTTTCTAAAAGATTAAATCACAAAAAAACAATATCAAGTGTTACATAAAATTTATCATAAGTACAGAAAAAAATGCAAATATCAAGGTAGGGAGGGGGTGAAGAAGATTGGTATCGACTAAGCCCTTCCCGCTTGTATTAGACAAAGATAAACCCAGTCTCACGATAGATAGTTATCAGGAACATAGGTAATGTAACCTAACAGTGAATTTAATTACTCTGAAAGAGGTGTTACAATATTAGTTATGGTGGTAGACAAAAATTACTGTTATCCCAATGGTGTCTTCCCTTTCCTAAGCAAAGAAAAAAAAGGGGGGGGGATGAAACAGAGTTAACAAATTATCCCACTAAAGGAACTATGCCGGGTATACAGAAACGTATTACCCGGTAGGCAAGTTAACAAATGGTTACACAAAAGAATTCATTTCCTGTCATTCATGCACTCTGTGAGGATCCACACTCATATACACCACACACTTACCGAGTTGCAGCATCAGACAATCCCTTAGAATGATAAACACAATAATTAACTCTTGACGTATGACAACTGTCTAGTCCTTCTATGTTCCGCCCCAGATAATGCGAGGATTCACTGAGAGCAAATATTCCCGCTTATCGCCGGACTTGAAGTTCTAAGAGTTCTTGTGTTTTATTATAAAGAAACGAGTCTATGGGATGGCACTGACGCAGTTCGACATAGGGGTGAAAAATGAGGTGATGGTATAATCCTTCACTGCGTGATGATAGCCACTGACCGGGAAAGTTTTTAATCCAGTGAGGAAAAACTAGGCTCGGTCACATTCAGGTAAATCGGTAATCTCTCACAATAGAGCAGTATATAAACTATCGCTACTGGCACTGTTCATCTTCCAGTTTATCTTACAGAGTGTAAGTTAGATTGATGATAATAATCAAATGATCTTGGGTAGGCTTTCCTTCATGTAATTATGCTAGCCAGGCCGTACCGGACCACCACAAGATTTACTTTAAAAAAAATGTCTCATCAAACTGTCTGGAAGTTTAAGAACCGAGTATGGAAACTCTGAAAGGTTTCGTTATTGCTGGGATTGCAAAAGGTGATCAATCGCTTTGCACAGAATAGAATTCACTGCAAATATGTATAAAATCCATGGGATGATCTAGCAAGATTTCAAATATCGCTAGTGCTTCTATCAAGTTCTGGCCAGCGAATGATGAAGTGTATTTCTACGTGATCTGTATATCTACAACTGGAATGCAAGATGAGTGGGACATGAGAACTTTGACAGCTTTTTTGATCTCATGACTTTGGGGGATCTGACCGCCAAATCCAAAGAGAGAAGCCGCCCCTGGCCTCTCGTATCTTCGTTCGCTGCTTGCGTCAGCTTTCCCCGTTCGCTCTGGCTGCGATCGGTTCCGTGCTTAACACCGAGATGCGAAATCGTTTCAGGGACCACTACTATCTTTGATAGCGCCGATAGTCTCCCCTGAAATCCCTCAGTCTGTCTCTTTGATCTCGTGCCGCATACTAAATGAGTCTCGGTCGGTTCGCTCTGGCGAAACGAAAAGTTACAACAAATGTTCAGGGGTTCTAATGTTATGAGAAGCTAAAGGTCCCTTTAATCATCCATCATATCAGGGAAAATTCACTTGTCAAACTAGACGTACGTCACAATCGTCCCCACTTTTAGACATGAAACTATTTTTCATGTTTCATTTTTTGACAATGGAGGTGACCTGATTGGTGATTTTAGGATGAGTGGTATCTTCAGTTTGCTCTTCTTCCTCTGTAGACCAGTTTCTACTCAGGAAATCAGCCCCGACATTCTGTCTTCCCAGAATGTATTCCACTTTGAAAGAATAAACGCTTAAAAGAAGCGCCCAACGCATGATCCTTGCGTTAAATTCTTTATTGGCACCAAGAAATGCTAACGGAGCGTGGTCTGTTTGCACCGTGAAAGATGTACCATAGAGAAACTCATGATGGCGTCTGATACCGTCAATCAGAGCAAGACATTCCCTTTCAACTACGCTGTAGTTCCGTTCCGCTTTATTTAATTTCCGACTGCCATAGGCAACTGGAAATAGCATGTTCAGGTCACTGTCATCGGCTTGAAGCAGTGTTGACCCGATGCCATGACCTGACGCGTCGACTCTCAGTACAAAAGGTTTCTTGAGGTCAGGCAACCTCAAAATGGGGTATGCAGACAACTGTCCTTTCAAAATGCTATACGCGTGTTCGCACTTTTGATCCCATATGACCTTATCAGGACAACCTTTCTTTGTGAGGTCAGTCAGAGGTGCCGTCAGTCCGTTGAAGTTCTGGATGTACTTCTGATAGTATGCACATAGCGATATGAAGGAACGTACGTCTTTCTTCGTTCGGGGTCTTTTTGCTGCCATTATTTTCTCCACGTTCTTCTTGATAGGCCAACTGCATCCGTGAGAAATAGTGTGCCCCAGGAAGTCTAACTGTTCAAACCCGATGAGACATTTGCTAGGTCTGGCTGTGAGACCCGTTAGTCTCCTGAGGAGCATAGCAACCGTAGCAATATGTTCTTCATAGGTTTCCGATGCAATTAAGATGTCATCCATGAAATTATGGATATGGGGACTTTGCAAAGGTTCTAGAAGCTTCCTCATCATCCTGGTGAACACTCCTGGTGCGTTATGCAAACCGAACGGCATCACGTTAAATGTGTAATGTCCTTCACGAGTGCTGAAAGCTAACAAAGGTTTAATTTCCTCCTTGACTGGTATTTGATAATAACCTTTGCTGAGGTCAATCTTGGAGAAGATCTTTGCTTTGCTGAGCTTGGTGAACAACTCAGAAACAGTTTGGAGAGGTTCGGGCTGGAATTCCGTTACAGCGTTTAGCAACCTGTAATCAATGCACAGCCGAACTTCCTTATTGGGCTTCTGCAACAGCACTACGCTCGAGCTGTAAGGAGATGTAGACTCACTGATAATTCCTGCCTGACGCAGCTTGTCTATTTCTCCGCGAAGTGCATCCGCTTTAGCGTACGGGATGGGGTAAACTCTGGTTCGAACAGGGGTCTCGTTTGTTAATTTCGTATCAAATTCAATGAGATTTGTTCGACCAGGTACATCCGTTAAGACTGCACTGTACTGTTTTAGTAGAGCCCTGGTTTCTGTTTGTTGTTCTGGTGAGAGATTGTCGCCGAACTTGACATCTTTAAAGGATTCTGTGGGTTGCAATGGATACTCCATGCAACCATCATCATCTTCCTCGTCTTCCGTTGCTATGGCGACAGCCAGGAGATGCTCGGAGGATGGCACCGGTCTTTCCAAATATTTCTTTAGCAGATTTATGTGGAAGACTTTCTCCTTTCCTTTGATGGAGATCTTGTAATTGGTACGTGAGATCTTTTTAAGGACGGTAAACGGTCCTTGCCATCCGATGCGAAGTTTATTGCTTCCGGTTGGAAGTAGCAATAGGACTTTCTCCCCTGGTTGTAGTTCTCTCTCTTTTGCAGCTTTGTTGTATCTTTTAGTAATTTTAGCGCGGGCTTTCTTAAGGTTAGTAGTAGCTAGATCCCATCCTAGCTTTAGCCTTTCCTTAAGCTCAGATACATACTTGCTTGCAGAGACGACTGTCTCGTCAGCCTTCTGGTCTGTCAGGGACCGAAGTAAGGCTTCTAGTGGCCCCTTAATAGGTCTGCCAAATAAAAGTGTAGCTGGCGCAAAACCCGTAGACGCTTGGGGTACCTCTCGGTAGGCGAATAAGGCAGCCGATATATATTGGTCCCAGTCTTCCGGTTTCTCCTGACCCAGCTTACGTAACATGGTGGTGAGGGTACCATTAAAACGTTCCACGAGCCCATTTCCGGCCGGATGGTAGGGACTTGTGTGGATGTGTTTGGCCCTCAAGATCTTAAAGATCTCCTCCATTAACAGGCTACGGAATTGGGATCCATTGTCCGTCAAAACTTGTTGAGGGAATCCCAACCGTGTAAAAATTTGCACAAGGGCTTCTGCGACATGCTTGGAATTTGTGCATGGTAGCGGTACAGCTTCGGCCCACATAGTGCAAGTGTCGACTAAGGTCAGGATGAACCTGTTCCTTCTTTTGGTCTTTTCCAGGGGCTAAAGGTCCCTTTAATCATCCATCATATCAGGGAAAATTCACTTGTCAAACTAGACGTACGTCACACTCGTTCGTCCTGAAAAGGACGTTGGTTGCGTTGTGTCTGTTTACAGCGAAGCTGTGATATTTGCGCTTTTCGGCCGACACATCCCTGGGACCGGGTTTGCCTTCCCTCTTCGATCCCTACTCTCTCAGCCAGACTGCAGTGATGCAGCCTGTTTCCAGGACCACCACTTGGAGGTGGAGTAGGGTCTTGGTCAGCTCTGGTTCGCTGACCCTGACGCAAGCAGTCAAGCTATGGGTCACTGACTGCATTCTCTGTTTCTGCGTCTTTGGGTCCCATATATATATCCTACCCTTTTATTTATGGAGATATTGTGAAGTCAGTTTTACAAATCAACAATAAACTAGTAACACGGGACATGTTGGAGGAAACAAAGGTGATAAGAATAGATAGACGGTGTGAAAATTACAAAGGACACTACAAAACACGTGGAAAACGAATGAATAAAGAAAACGAACGACACAGATGAGTGATGACAAATCGCACGGCAAAAACGATGGGGGAAAAAGAACACTGAATAAGCAGGTAAAAATGCAGAGCAAGAAAGAAGTAGCAGCGAAAAGAAACCAATAAATAAATAAAAATACAACAGAAAATCAAATAACGGGATCATATAATGGCCTGGCGTGGTTGAAGAATCCAACATAGATAGTCAAGTCGATGATATGGCTGCCTAAAACAATGAACAAAGTTGATAATGTGGTGTATAACTATCTTCTAGGCCTTAAAGAGAACAACTCAACAGGCTGACGAAATGAGTAAAAAAAAAATGAATCCAACAATAAATAAATAAAAATACAACAGAAAATCAAATAACGGGATCATATAATGGCCTGGCGTGGTTGAAGAATCCAACATAGATAGTCAAGTCGATGATATGGCTGCCTAAAACAATGAACAAAGTTGATAATGTGGTGTATAACTATCTTCTAGGCCTTAAAGAGAACAACTCATCAGGACTTGATGGAATCAGTAATCGAATACTGCGCTATGCTGCGCCAGTTATTAGTGATTCACTAACATACATATACAATCTATGTATCGCAAAGAGTTACTTCCCGTTGCACTTTAAAGTCGCTAAGGTATATCCTCTTTTCAAACCTGGTTCTTCTGATACTCGTAACCTTGGTAACTATAGGACAATCTCTCTAATATCATCGCTATCCAAACCACTGGAAAAACACATTCACAAAATAACACTACAACACCTAGTTAACAACGACTTGCTAATTGATAGTCAATCGGGGTTTAGGCCTAAACATTCATGTCACACTGCTCTAACTAAGATGATAGACAACTGGCACCTAAATATTAACAACGATAACATGTGTGGGGCAGTCTTTGTAGACTTTAAAAAAGCATTTGATATGACAGATCACGCTATTTTAATTAGAAAACTAGAAACATCAAAAATAAACTTTCAACTGATGACAATGATTACATCATTCCTGTCAGACAGAAAACATGTAGTTTCTTACAATAACTCATATTCTAGCCCAGCAGTAATAAATACTGGCGTTCCTCGGGGTTCTATACTTGGTCCTCTACTTTTTACTATATACATTAATGACCTTCCTCTTGACATCAAGCACTCATCCTGTGATCTGTTTGCGGACGACTGTACTGTTTACAAGAGTGATAAAAGTTGTAAAACACTCGAACTATCGTTACAAAAGGATACAGATAATCTGATTAAGTGGAGCAACGGTAATCGCATGCTAATAAATATCATTAAAACGAAATGCATGTTAATATCAACTAGACAAAAATTACAAAATTCAGAGAAAACAACACTTCAGATCTACATTGGTACCTCACTAATTGAAAACGTTAATGAACATAAAACTCTAGGTATAATCGTTGACCAGCATCTAAACTGGAACTCACATGTACATGCACTGACCAAGCAAATGGCACAGAAAGTTTACCAGTTAGCTAAAATCAAACATTTCCTAGATGAAGATGCACGAAAATTGTTCTATATATCTCACATACAAGCAAACCTTGACTATTGCTCCACAATCTGGGATGGTTGCTCAATGTCCAACACAAAGAGACTCCGTTCACTACAAAAGCGTGCAGTGCGTCTAGTCTCTGACAACTGCTTAACTCAGTGTGTAGATTTCTATAAAAACCTCCGAATACTGCCCTTAAGAAAGCGCCTTCTGTTTAACAAAGCTAAATTTGTTCACAAAATCCTGTCACACAATGCTCCAGCATATCTGTGGCCAATGTTCAATTACAATGAAAGACGCAGTCTACGCTTTAACAGATTGCAAGTGCCCAAGCCTAGGCTTGACTTATTCAAGAAAAGCTTAGCGTACTCTGCTGCTCATCTTTGGAATTGTCTTCCACATAACCTAAGAAACAACCTCAGTCCCTATTCATACAATCATAGACTTTTTGAATACTTTCTGAATTCTGATTACATGCCCCCCTAATCGGATTATCTTTTCTTATAACATCAACTGTAGGTTCTAATAACGATGTTTGTACTTTTCAACATATGTTATGTCATGCTTATAAGTAATTAATGTTAATATGAGTGTGCTATATTATTATTTTACTTTACGTTGAATTTCTTGAAATTGATATGTAACATGCATATGAGAATAAATGAATTCAGTATGAAAGGTGAGCGAAAGGAAGGGCAGAATGTTAGACGGGCCTGCGTGCCCAATTCTCAACCCTTTGAAAATAAAGTTCGTTCGTTCGTTCGTTCTCCAAAAACAGGATGTCAACATCTATCCACTAGACTTGGTTAATGTATAGGGACAGCCATATCATTGACTTGGTTAATGTATATGGAGAACCGTATCATTGACTTAGTTAATGTATATGGAGAGCCATATCATTGGCTTGGGTAGTGTTATATGGAGAACCATATCATTGAATTGGTTAATGTATGTGGAGAACCATATCTTTAACTTGGTTAATGTATATGGAGAACCATATCATTGAATTGGTTAATGTATGTGGAGAACCATATCTTTAACTTGGTTAATGTATATGGGGAACCATATCATTGACTTGGTTAATGTTATATGGAGAACCATATCTTTGACTTGGTTAATGTTATATGGAGAACCATATCATTGACTAGGTTAATGTATATGGAGAACCATATCAATGACTTGGTTAATGTTATATGGAGAACCATGTCTTTGACTTGGTTAATGTTATATGGAGAACCATATCAATGACTTGGTTAATGTATGTGGAGAACCATATCGTGTTCTTGGTTAATGTATACTGAGAGATTGATTCGTCTCTCGCATCAGGTTTTTCCGTTATTTGGTTTTATTTGTTGCGTTTTTGTTGTTTGTTTTATTGCCTTGATATTTCTCTCGTGTTCAGTATTTTCCTTGCTTGTACGTAAACTGCTTTGGGTGCAGATCTCCAGATACTGAAACTGTTATATGCAGCAAATATTAGACCGGCACTGAAGTATGCAATCCCAATTTGGGCAACTAATTCTAAAACCAACTTCGACAGAACAGCTAGTATACAAGACTAGGTTGAGAGAATTAATATTGGAGCAATAAAATCAGTTTAAATAAACGAAGTGAACAAAATGACTAAACTGTAATTCATGTGTGACATAAGTGACTACAATAGGCAGGCACATTTACAGGCTCAGAAACCACACTGAATGGCGGGCTGGGAAAAAAAAAAGTTGAGATCAGGGTGAACTCAAAAGAAACTGCTTTGTGCAAAAAAAGCTAAAGAACTCGCTTCCATTATACCAGACCTGGCAGAGACAAAGAAAAAGTCTCTTAAAATTAGCAGCCCATTCTCATCATGGAGAGTAACGGGATTCCCAGAGTTGATTGACAACATACCAGAAATTATGAAAAAAGGCAGCCGAGTGGATGCAGAACATACGCACTCATGCACTCAACATTGATATGCGTGTGTATGTATGTGTGTGCATACATATATACACACACAGACGTGCCGGCAACAAGAGCTACATTAACCGTTACTTTACATAATAAAAACTTTACAGTAACTATTTGCATAGTTCTAACTCTGCAGTAGCTGTCACATGCAGTAAACATTAGACTATAACGGTTATATATCGAGAAGGAGATCTCTGTAACATTTATTTACCTTGTAGGAGGTATACTGTAAATGTTACATACCTAGTAGGAGCTCTACAGTAACTATTACATACGAATTAGAAACGTCACAGTAACCGCGGCATACAAAACCCCGTTGTGTTTCTTTCAGTAGTAGTGTAATATATTACCAACCATTATTTTTAATTGCGATAATTTTTCCTAACATCAGTTCGCACACGTGCACATAGTACATATACTTTTGTATGTGCATGTGTGAGAGAGACAGCGCGACGCACAGATCGCGACTGGTGGCTTCACGTATTTCGAGATCGGGTAATTCTGCTCCAGCTGCAGTCATGATGGCACAACGTTTGACTGCTGTAATTAAGTACTGGGGCACATACACACAGCTTAGTCGTTAAGCTCTGAATACTTACCAGTAATATTCATTACAACTGCCAAGGAATATTGGCTGCTGAGTTATTTTAGTATTTGAATTGTTTCACGGCAAACACTTACCATGGAGTTGTATACACTTGTTGTGCATGATGTTCAATTTAATTGTAGAGTTACTTGGTATATTTTTGGAGAGAGTTCATCACGAGTTCATTACCGCTGCTTCTGTGTTTTTGTATGTAAAAGTTACATGAGTGATGTGTCGTTATAAATCGGAAAAAGTACTTTTCAGTGCAGTGTACATCCGGATAAAAACACCTTAGATGCGATTGTCTCTAGTGCTAGAACAACACATTTGTAGATGAGATATACAGCTCGATTCCGGTCCTTTCAGTATTGCATATTCAGTAGATGGGATTACAGTATTTATACATAAAACTTTATATACTTAAAAAAAACGTTTGTTCGGCACAGGAAGCTTAACTGATGTAACCACATGAACTAAGTCATGTACTTAAAACCCCCATTATCAGAGTGGTTTCTTGCCTCTCAAGGCATAGGTTCCGGGTTTAAAACCTGGTAGCGTCGCGCCCCAGTCCACCCAGCTGTAAATGGGCCCCTGACTCTAACCTTGAGTTGGGGAAGGCAGAAGCAGCGAAGAAGGGAACTGGTCGCCCCACCTCATGAAGCCGGATGGTCTCTAATTCTACATTCCCTTACGAAATAGGGCAGTAAATGCTATAGGACGACCTTTTCAGCCATATAGGTCGAACGTGCAGTTAGTGATCAGGTGTAAATTCACTACCAATTTTTGTCTCGTGTGCACTTGTGTTAAGGTGTTTCCGCGGGATTTAGGTTATCGTGCGCTACATTTAGAATATCTCTTTCGCTGCTGTTTATCTGTTTACATCCTAGTGTAGAGCAGACGGGGACACGCGAATATGAGCTCAACGTGCTCTTGCAGCCTGGTGCAGAATAAGGCAGTGATATAATACTGTCTGCCTAACTACAGTGTAGTTCAAAAGTCTCCATACATAGGGAATAATGTTTCTTTTGGTCCCTGTGGTCCTGTGGAGGTGGCCTGTGGGGACCTCAGCCCACTCAATTTTTACTTGTGGTGGCACTTGAAGGCCATACTGTTCCAGGAAAAGACACCTAAAGCAGCGGTTTTCAACCTTTTTGAGTCCATGGCTCCCCTGACCAACTACATTCTTTCTGCGGCTCCCCTGTGGGATAACTGGTAAAAACTCTATTGATGTTTCGACATTTAGCCTAACTTTTTTTTTAGCAGGAGAGCTTTGGAAAGGCTTTTAAACAATGTAATTTTAAAATGTAATTTTAAAAAAAAATGCAATTGGACAATCTGTGAAAAAATTACACGTACAACAAAAAATATACACATAGTGCACTTTGAAAACCCTACTATAAAAAAGAAAACAGCACAGATAAAGTAGTTTCTTTCTAACATTTTTTTAAATTTTTGTCTTAAAATCATTGACTGATATACTGCACTCATGATTCAATCTCTCACTGATATACTGCACTCATGATTCAATCTCTCACTGATATACTGCACTCATGATTCAATCTCTCACTGATATACTGCACTCATGATTCAATCTCCATAACAACAAACTTGTAGAGTAAAACTAAAATTAAAATATGATGAATAAAGTACCAGTCACCTCAGTGTGAAACTTGAGCTTGCTTGTCGTTACACAGCTTGTCAAATCTTGGCACCAATTGAGATACAGCTACCCTCATTTCCTTCTCCACATCAAGTCTTGATCTGAACTTGGTTTTTATGACAGCCACTGCTGAAAACCCAGCCTCGCAGAGATAGGAGGTTGCAAAAGGAATTAATATCTTCAGTGCTCTCTTGCTCAAGCTTGGGAACTCCTGTTTTACTGAATACCAAAATTTTGGCAATGCCATGGATGGAAACTTCGCTTGTAGTGGTGAAAGTTCTATCAGTTCTTCCTCTTCTGCAGTACTGAAGTCCAAAGGAGCATCCCTGCTTTTGAACCCACTGAAACCTGTCATATTTTTCAGGAAAGTATTTTTCAAAATGAACACAGTTGAGAGGCGGGTCGGGGGAGCGGGACTTCAAAGGCCGGCCAACAGCTCTGTGTTTTCTTTACAGCTAAATACGGAAAAAAATCCACACCCACCCATAGCGCCCCTGACCGTCAGTCATGGCACCCCAGGGCGCCGCGGCGCACAGGTTGAAAACCGCTGACCTGAAGGAACACATTCGACATGCAATTACGTGAATAACACCAGATGTGTTAACGCGAGTTCACCATGAATGAGAGAGACATGTTTTCAAAGAAATGGCTGCCATGTAGAGCATGTTTTGTGAATAAAGTGACAGTTTGTTAAAAAAGTGACCGTTTTCCCTAAGTATGGAGACTTTTGAATCACCATGTAGTTGCGTGCCTGTAGCGGTTTCAGGTAATCGTTGTGCAGTAAACGAAGCTGTTCTAAAAACATCTTAGACAAGGGTTCCCTACCCTTTTATGCCCCCGTATCCCCTCTATTCAGTATGAAAGGACATAAATGCTAGAGTTTACCATACATAGGCACATATAAAAATATGTAAACATATTTATTATTCACAGAGAAAACTTTGTTCGACGCGTAAAAATGTTTGTTAGTATCATAATATTTTGTTTTAGTTCTTAAATAGTTAACAGTACACAGTCAAATAAATTAGTGAGACCCTTGATTCTGTTTCTTGTCAATCAACAGTTTTATTCTTTGTACAGTTTTGAAAAAGCAACCTGCAAATCATGTTAAGCCTCCGATTTTTTTGATTTTTTTTTAATTATGTTTTTTTGGCTGTGGGGTTGATTGAGACTAGGACTCGCCGTTCTCTCTCCAATCCAAAACTTCTTTTGTTTTTTTTTAATCACTGACACAACTACTTTAAAAATATTATCAATAGGATAACATAGCTATTTAGCAGATATTCCCCATACTCCCTTGACAAGCCTCTCGTGTACCTCAGGTTTGGAACCCCAGATGTACGACAACATAAATTGACCCTTTACCAAAATGGGCGTCTAGTTAAGATATTTGTTTTCAGAAGATCTTAGCATTATATTCTGTATAATTGTAAGTAAGACTTAGAGCTGATAACTTTAAGTTCTTGGGGAAGAAGTTTGTGTAACTGTAAACCCTTAACAAAGTTACATTCGATGACGGGTGTGCCGTCACAAGGCGCAGTAATTTAAACCTATCATGTCAAAATGTTTACATTTATTATGGGCAAATCTTTGCATAAGAAAGTTTACGAAAAACTGAATAAGCCATTTAGTGGGACATACTTGAAAACTAGACTTCAGAAGACAGACTCAGTTTGAAAAAAAGAAGGCTTGCTAGTTACTAGTCATGCTGAATAAGGTATTCAAGAAAAAGGCGCCCGAAGAAGAGGGCGGTGGAGCAGGGAAGGTGCCAGCAGACAACGACCCCAGTCCTAAAGGAGAGCAAGGGAAAGACACTGGGCAATCGATTTCCTCTCAGGGGAAGGACCCCGAAAGTTTTGACTCACCTGGTAGAAGCATTGGCGTCAAAGACCCAGGCAAAACTGGATGGGACCGTTTTGACATGAGAAAACCAATAGACTTTCAGGTATTAACTTTTTTTGTGTGTTAATCATCATCATCATTTTCTTTGTCGTTCATTATAGAGCATGCAGTCATCACTGAAGCTGGTCTTCTCACAGGAAGCCTGCACCAAAGTATTCTTGTGCACTCTCTGTGGTGGTTTATGTAGAAATTTGATGAAGTTTATGTAATAGTTACTTCCTAATGATCACATATTATTTCACTGAATTTATAGTGTTCTGCAGGCTTATTGCAATGTAGGTATCAGCGTGCTTTCACATGTCTGATGTTTATTTTTTTTAGCTTAAGACGTTCTTTTGAAGAGCGTGAAACTAAATATCAACATTCCGTTAAACAAAATTATATCATCGACCATTCATAAAGTGCGAATTCAGGAACTCTGTTGTAATATTAGGTAAGCTACAGTGGATTAGTTGCTTCAAATTTCTGCACATAAGTAATCATAACACCAGAGTTGGGGCATTGCACGAAGTCTGGCCATAGACCGAGCAGAGAAGATTGTTACTGCACTACAAGACGCCCCTAGGCGTGATGATCACTGATTGCTGTGTTATGTCAGTGGCTAAAGGTCCAGGAAGACGATGATTAATCTTAACAGGCTGTACATTTTTAAATTTTTAAAAACACGTTTATTGTTTAAAATAAAAGGGTTGCTAATCTAACCTCCACCCGTGTGTTACCGGGGCCAGAAAGGGGAGCAAAGAATAGTTACACTGTTCCCTGCCATGCGTGTCGTAGAAAGCGACTAAGGAGGGTTGGGCATGGGGCTGGTTACCCCATCTTGAAAAAAATTTAAACAACAAAAAACTTCAACAAACATGGAAAAGTCAATTAAGCAAAATAAAACACAGCCATCCAAGACAGGGGAAGGTCCTCTCGCAGGGAGGCGTATGATGCAACACAGAGAAAGCTGAAAGGAGTCTGTGTTGCTGACTAACCTTCTTTCTTCTAGGAGAACTTCCAGATTTGGCGCCTGGAATGGTCGGACATTAAACGAACAAGGGAAAGTGGCACAAGTAGCAGCAGAAATGAGGGAATATAAAATCGAGGCTCTGGGACTGTGTGAAACAAAGTGGAAGGGGGTGGACAAGAAGAAACTCATCACAGGTGAATTGGTGCTGTCCTCAGGACATGAAGACGAAAGTTCACACCACAGTGAAGGGTAGCTCTTATGTTATCTAAAGAAGCACAGAAAGCACTCATTGAATGGGAAGCCGTTGGACCCAGAATAATAACAGCTACTTTTAAAACAGCTAAAAAGAAAATAAATGTAAATGTCATCCAATGTTATGCACCGACTAATGACAAAGAAGAGTCTGTGAAAGAAGCATTTTATACTATACTACAGGAAATTATGGATAAAGTAAAAAGAAGAGACATCACAATTTTGATGGGTGACATGAATGCAAAGATAGGTACAGTCAATACCGGATTTGAAGAAGTCATGGGAAAACATGGGCTAGGAATAATGAATGAAAATGGGGAACTATTCTCAAACTTCTGTTCTTCAAATCAACTGGCTATAGGAGGAAGCATGTTTCCACACAAGAGAATACACAAGGCAACATGGATATCACCAGACCATATAACAGAAAATCAGATTGATCATATATGCATAAACAAGAAGTTTAGATCATCATTGCAGGATGTAAAGATATATAGAAGAGCAGATGTGGCATCAAATCACCACCTTCTGATAGCCAAAGTAAAAATGAAACTCAAGAGATATGCAACAATGCAAAATTATAGACAACAATTTAATGTAGGACATCTAAGAAATCAAGAAACAAAAGACAAATTTGCGGTCACAATATCCAACAAATTCCAAGTGCTCCAACAGCTGGAAGATGTAAAGAATACAGAAGACTATTGGCAGCAAATCAAAACGGTATGGAATGAGACATGTGAAGAAATACTGGAGAAAAGTTAACGACAACAAAAAGCATGGATAATAACAGAAACCATCAATAAGATAAAAGACAGAAAAAACAAGAAAGCAGATTTAAACACAAGCAAAACCAGAAGTTTCAAAGCCAAGGCTCAAGAAGTGTACACAGAAGCAAACAAAGAAGTAAAAAGAAGTATCAAAAGAGACAAGAAGAAGTATATTGAGGAGTTGGCAAGAGAGGCAGAAGATGCTGCAGCCAAAGGAAATATGAGAGAACTGTATAACAGCACAAAGAAGCTAACAGGGAAATACAAGCAAACAAGTTGCCTCATAAAAGACAAGAATGGAAAACTGCTCAGCAATATACAAGAGCAAATGAAGAGGTGGACAGAATATTTTGAGGACCTTCTCAATAGACCAGCTCCACAAAACCCCCCGGACATCCAGCCAGCAGAAGAAGAGCTACAAATTAACGGTGAAAGACCAACGGAGGAAGAAATAAAGAAAGCCATAAAACTTCTAAGAGATGGAAAAGCATCTTGACCTGATGGCATTCCAGCAGAGGCCATCAAAGCAGATATCGACACGGCTACAGAGAAGTTATATAAATTACTTGGTAAAGTCTGGGAAAAGGAAGAGGTACCAGCAGAATGGAAGGAAGGATATCTGGTTAAGTTGCCTAAGAAGGGAAATTTACAAGAGTGCACAAATTATAGAGGAATAATGTTACTATCAGTGCCAGGAAAAGTATTAAACAGAATTATTCTTGAGAGATGAACAAGCAGGTTTTCGACAAAACAGATCCTGTGCGGACCAGATAGCCACTTTGAGAATAATAGTTGAACAAAGTCTGGAATGGAATTCACCACTATACATCGGATTTGTGGACTACGAAAAGGCATTTGACAGTGTAGACAGAGAATCACTTTGGAAATTGATGAGGCATTATGGAGTTCCCCTAAAGATCATTAATTTAATAAAGAAAACATATGAAGACATGACATGCAGAGTTCTTCATGAAGGACAGCTTACAGAACCGTTTGGGATAAGAACGGTAGTGCGATAGGGATGCCTCTTGTCTCCATTTCTTTTCTTACTAGCAATAGACTGGGTTATGAGAACATCGACTACACACAACAGAAATGGAATCCAGTGGACTCTGACTAAGCAGTTGGATGATCTGGATTTTGCTGATGACTTTGCTCTTCTGACCCATAACCGTAATCAGATGCAGGACAAATTGAAAACACTCGATGAGAGGTCACAGCAATTGGGTCTGAAAATACACAGGGAAAAGACAAAAAATAATGAGAATAAATGCAGGTAATGATAACAGGGTTGAACTTGAAGAAACACCAATACAAGATGTAGAATCGTACACATATCTTTGCAGCAATATAGACAAAGTTGGAGGGACAGACAATGATATCAAAATACCTTGTAAGAATACAAAAAGCAAGAGGAGCTTTCATTGCATTGGGAAATATATGGAGATCAAGAGAAATCGGATCCAACACGAAAATAAGAATCTTCAACTCAGATGTGAAGTCAGTCCTATTGTATGGCTCTGAGACATGGAGAACAACAAAGACAACAACCAAAAAGCTACAGACTTTCATAAATGGGTGCTTGCGTAGAATACAATGATTAAAATGGTATGACAAGGTTACCAACGTGGAACTGAGGACAAGGACTAGACAAGTGCCAGTGGAACGAGATGAGGAAGACGATGGCGATGGATAGGACACGCACTGAGGAAACCTGTTGATAGCATTACAAGGCATTCCTTGTTCTGGAACCCCCAGGGCAAGAGAGGCAGAGGTAGACCAAGAATCACATGGAGAAGAGAGCTGGAAACAGAGGTGAAAATGATGAGACGAACGTGGAAAGAACTTGAGATGATGGCACGTGACAGGAAGTCTTGGCATATGTTCGTTGAAGGCCTAAGCTCATTTGGGAGTGGAGGGTTATGAATGAATAATCTAACCTCATTCCATCTCCATGCTATCTGAGACGTTTTACATTGTGTGTGGATGCGACAGATTAAAAACACGTAACTAAAAAGGGGGGGGGGGGAGAAGAGGAGTTGTGCAGTGAGTACAAGTGAAGTGATAACCTTAAAAGTGACTGTAGAGAGATCGGATGAGATAGAAGGCAAGAGAAGCAGCTATGCGTGAGTTTAGTCACATGAAGGCATCTTTAAGAGATATTAGATGCAAGAACGGCTCAAGGTAGATGTATCGACGATGGCGGCAGAACAGTTCGGCAGTGACAGTCTCCCTGAAAGCTAGCACGGAGAACATTGTTTTTTTTTTAATTTGCTTTCATTTTCATTGTTACCATAGGAGGAAAACCCGTCGAAATCCTTCGAGGATGAATTATGTATTGTCACAAAACGTTTGTAGATGTACTTTTGGGTCCCTCTCTCACTCCTTCATCCACTTTTTATTTGGCATACTTTATGCACCTTCATTCTTTTTTTTTTTTTGCTGTGACCACTCCCAGACTTGTTTACGTTTCGCCAGGTGAACCGTAATAAAACCAGGTTAATTAGACCGGAACTCCGCCAATGCCGGTCCCAAGCCCGGATGAAAAAGGAGGAGGGCGGCCTGCATGGAGGCCGTAAGGAGGCAGCCCCTCCACCATGCAAAGGCACAACAGGCCAATCACCTGTTTGCTTTAAATCATGATTACGCGAACTACAAGAGAGAGAAAACCGGACTGATTCTAAAGGCGACGAACTGGAACGGACTACGGACTACGACTTATGGAACTTGGAACACAAGAAGTATAAATGGGAAGGAAGAGGAGCTGGTGGAAGAGATGAAGAAAGCAAAACTAGAAATCCTGGCTATAACGGAAACGAAGAAAAAAGGACAAGGAGTCATGGATCTCGATGGCAACATGTTGCTCTACAGTGGTGTACCCGTATCTGAAAGGGCTAAAGGGGGCGTGGGTTGCATTGTGGCCCAAAATCAAAAAGATAGTATCAAGGGATGGAACTTTGTCTCGGAGCGCATTATGGTTGTAAAACTAAAAGAAGGAGAAACCATAGTCAACCTGGTCATAGTGTATGGGCCAAATGAGGATGAGAGAGCAGAGGTCAAGGAGGAATTCTTCGAGCTGCTTCAAAGGACAGTGGATGACTGCCTAGATGAAGTTATTATGCTCGGAGATTTTAATGCCAGAGTTGGAAATGACCATGCTAGATGGGGTGGAGTTATCGGAAGATATGGAGAAGATACTCTCAATGACAATGGAAAGCGACTCCTTAGATTCTGCAGTGAGCAGAATCTGATCATTACAAACACAAAGTTCCCCCATAAGCGCATACATGCATACACTAGATGTGAACCAACCAAGAATGAGAAGTCAGTGATCGACTATGCCATTGTTCGGAGAAGCTCATTCAGATATGTCCGAGATGCAAGAGTCTGGAGGGGGCCAGAGATTGGAAGTGATCACTACCTGCTAACAATCAAACGAACAACTGAAAGAGTTGCTCAGCCTAGGAACTGCCCAACATCACGCAAGAAACCAAGTAAACGAGCAGGAGAAATGAGCATTAGGACCTACAAGCTGAGAGAGCCAGAAATTAAGACCAGATATCAGGGGCTTATTGCTACAGCAGTGAGCAACACAGAAGAACGACCTGATGACTTGGAAACCCTCTGGAATAAATTCAAGGATATCATAAAGACAGCTGCTGCAGAAGCATGCGGTGAAGTCCGACTTGGGAACCAGAGAAAGAGGACACCTTGGTGGACAGAGGAAGTCAAAGAGAAAATAAGAGAGAAGAAAATGGCATGGAAACAATACTTAGGAGCTAAAAACACAACAGGACAAATGGAAAAATATAGAGAATATGTGACACTCAGAACAGAAGCAAAGAACAAAGTGCTAGCAGCAAAACAGAAGTCCTGGGAAGAATTTGGAGAAAAGCTAGAAAAAGATGCACAAGAAAACCAGAAATTGTTCTATAAGACCCTAAAGAACATGAGGAAAGAAAAACAATGCCCTCTCAAATTTATAAAGGACAAGCAAGGCAAATTGCTTACTGCCCCAAAGGAAGTAATGGAAAGATGGAAAGAATATTTCTCAGAACTCCTGGATGGTGAGCATGATGAAGCATCAGAAATGATAACCACTGACACAGCAGAGGAAAACCAATGATGGTGAAGATGACATAAAGATGGAAGAACTGAAGGCAGCACTGGAGAAAATCAAGATGGGCAAAGCAGCAGGGCATGATGGTATAACACCAGAAATGATTAAGTACATGGGAGCATCAGGCGACCTATTACTCTTAAAGGTCCTACAGGCAGCATGGTGCAACAAGACCATACCAAAGGATTGGGAGATTGCCATCATAACACCAATTTTCAAAAAGGGTGACAATCGACAATGTGGAAACCATAGAGGCATATCCCTTCTCAGTGTCCCTGGTAAAATCTACTCTAGAATCCTAGAGCAGAGACTCCGACGCCTAGCTGAGCCACAATTGGATGAGGTCCAGTGCGGATTCCGAGCAAACCGAAGTACTCAAGACCTAATCTTCACACTCAGACAGCTGAGTGAAAAGGCCCTTGAGTATAAGAGTGAGATCCATCTTTGTTTCATAGATCTGGAAAAGGCGTTTGACAGGGTCCCCTGGAGCAAACTTTGGGACTGTTTGGCAAGGAAGAATATTCCAGCACCTCTGATTCATGCTATATACAGAGCTTCTACAAGTCTTGCAGAAATTATGTGAGGACAGCAAACCATAAGTCAGAAGAGTTCAGGACCACCACTGGTGTAAGACAAGGTGATATCCTCTCACCTTACCTCTTCATACTCCTTATGGACGATGTCATCAAGGCATGTAAGGAGAGAACAAGAAAGTATTCAGTGGGGTACTGGAAGATGAGACAGGTCTATATTTCAGAGGTGGCATTTGCTGCTGATGTTGCCCTGATTGCTAAATCAGAGGCACATCTCCAATCCAACCTGCAAGTCTGGAAGGAAGAGCTGGAGAAGAGAGGGATGGTCATAAGCAGCTCCAAAACAAAATCCATGATGATATCCCGAGAAGAAAGAAGACATCAGATTAAGCTGAGAAAACAGGTCCTGGAGCAGGTCGACCACTTTAAATACCTCGGAGCTATTATAGACCGAAAGGGAGGCATCAAAGAAGAGTTGGCCACTCGAAAAGCAGCGGCTGGGAGACTTTTTCAGGCCATAAATCGTGGATTCCTCAGCAAGAAAGAGGTTGGTAAGAAAACGAAGATGGCTGTATACCGCTCCACCTATGTCCCAGTCTTGACATATGGATGCGAGTCGTGGGCAATGACTACAACCCACAAAAGCCAGATCCAAACCTCAGAAATGAGGTATCTGAGGAAAATGGTTGAAGTAACAAGAAGAGACATGGTCCGCAACCAGACGATCCGTCAAGGCCTAAAATCCCATCCGCTGCAGACCCAAATAGAACAGTCCCAACTAAGATGGTTTGGCCATGTCTGCAGAATGGGAGAAGATCGGCTACCACGACAAGCATGGGAAACAAAGAGCCAGGGATCCAGACCTCCAGGACGACCCAGAGTCCGCTGGGAGGACAACATTAGACAATCTTTGAAGGACCGAGGACTAGAATGGAACCAGGCCAGGAAGAAGACAGCTGATAGAATGGTCTGGCGCTCTCTCTTCCAAACCTCTACACCTCACGGTAGAAGGGGAACGACTAAGTAAGTAAGTAGTAAGTAATTAGACCGGACAGCGAATTATACTTTTATCACGTAAGTTGCCTAGCCACTTTTGATAGAGGCGATTTGCGTTTGTATAATATGATCTCGTACGATCGATGAAAAGAAAGCCACAAGTGACACGTAGATAATCGCTTCCGCGGGGCCATTCCTGTGTAATTATTACAGATGACCTGGCAGAGGAGACAATCTGGGCGGAAGTATTACCCCATAGAAAGAGGTCACACGATGGAATTTTTTAATGTAATATTTTAAAACACGCGGAAGTATTATGATTCAACACCCCTACCCATAAAGTGCAAAAAAGATTGGATTGGTGTAAAGTGAGAGCACGAATACACAATGGTTCTCATTGGCAAATTCGTTGGAAGTACAATCTGGGATTTCGAACTGAGAATTGGAAATATAATCTAGCGAAATCGGAGTCACAAATCAGACTGCATTGCCACGTCAAGCTAGCAATTCACCAGAGCCAGAAAGAAAAGGATCGGACAAAGGATTCCAAAATTAAAAGTGACAGATCAGAGTATTTGGGCAACTTTAGAACTTAAAAATGAACCCGCATTTTAAAATACGAAGACTGGAAACTTAAAGGACCAAGATCGAAGTATTTGGGCAACTTTAAAACTTAAAAAGTAAACCCGCATTTTTTAAATACAAAGACTGGAGTCCTAAGGAATCAGATCACCCGTCATGAGAGGAGTAAAACATTTTCCCAGACCAAGTGATTCGAAAGCAACAAAGCGCTACGTCCATTCTAAACTGTGCTAGGAGATTGTGTTCCCAAAAGTTGCTTAGGGTTTGTGGAACGAAGCTGTCAGACTGTTCAAGGAATGAAGCTATAAGACTGTGAAGTGTCATCATCACAAAAGACTTGACGAAATCACGGCGGCAGTAGTCATCGATTCTAAGCTAAGTACTTACTAAAAGGCAACAGCAAAGAACATTAATATTCCTCTATCCAGTATAAAAGAGAATTTCGCTGGATTTACGTGATGAGCAATATATATATATATATATAATTTCTATATATATAATTATATATATATATTTTATTATTATATATATATATATATATATATATAATATATATCTATAATATATATTAATATATATATCATATATATATAATATATATATATAATATATACTATAATATATCATTATAATAATTATACACATAGTATATATATACAGTTAGGTGGCCTAATACGGGCACAACCATTGCTTAATTCTTCACAAAAGACGACGGATCAGATATAAGTTAACAATTGCTCTGCCCTATGCAGCATTGTTCTTGACTTCTGAAAATATCTTTTGAAAACTACCTTGAGATAGAAGCGTCATTACCCTTCTATCTAGAACACTGCCAAGAATAATCTTGTGCGAAGGTAAACACCTTTGACGACCCAGTTTAGATACTCTTGCGTTTTGGCCACTGATAGACTACTACTGCAGAGCTAAGGGGAGGCAATCCGTGGACATGTATAATGCGTCATCAAGTTTTGTTTGTTTGTTTCTTTCTTTTTTTTTTAATTCTGCATTTAAAAAAAAATGAAATTGCATTCGCAGCATTATCAATGCTGACTAGAAAAACTCTGTCACACGTTGCAGGACGGCTCAGAGTTTCTCGCTTCCACAGTTTACTTGCTGAGGCGAGTTTCCCTCTCTTTTTTCCAGTTGCTTTCATACGCTCTTACAGCAGTGGTTTCTGTGGACATTTGTTTTACATGATGAGGTTCCCAGCCCCCAGCTGCCTTGTATCTTCTTCTTCTTCCTCGTTCGTCCTGAAAAGGACGTTGGTTACGTTGTGTCCGTTTACAGCAGAGCTGCGATATTTGCGCCTTTCGGCTGACACATCCGACTTCATCACGGCATTTTTTGGGACCGGGTTTCCCTTCCCACTGCGATCCCTACTCTCTCAGCCAGGCTGCAGTGATGCAGCCAGTTTCCAGGACCACCACTAGGAGGCGGAGTAGGGTCTTGGTCAGCTCTGGTTCGCTGACCCTGACGCAAGCAGTCAAGCTATGGGTCGCTGACTGCATTCATCTCTCTTGCTGCGTCTTCGGTCCCGCTGCCTTGTATGACATGTGTGAGATAGCATAGTTCTATCTTTCTCTTCAAAGTGTTGACTACACGGGGTAACAAGTACATAGACCTGTCGAAAAGGACGGGAAAAGATAATATTTACAATGACCGGAGAGGGTTAGACGTTGGAAGTTGACATGTACATAGGACCGTATTCAAACATGTTGCCGCCCGGACTCCGATCTGACTTGCTGTTCCCCACCTGCGCTTTTTTTTTTTTCAGGAGAACATTTATTGTTTTAGTTAATTTTTCCGCGGACTGTATCTTCGCCTTGGGATACGTCTCCAAATTTAGACCAGATCAAGTGTAGTTTCCGCAGCCAGGTTTGGCATTGATGGGCCTTCAAGGCTTTCCACCATTGCAATGATGGCACATTCCGATTTTCCTTTTTTGGTGTCCATCTCTTGATATTATCTTTCCACGTGAAAGTGTTGTTACCATCTCACTTGTTTGCCTTACATGGTCGTTCCATTATGGTCCTGAAAACCGTGTTATATTGGTTTTTATTTCCAGCTTATTTTATTTATCTAATTCCGATCTCTGTTATTAATTCCACTTTTTATTTATAGCTTTTTTCAGCAACTTTTTTTAAAAACCTCTGATTCCACGAGTTGCACCTCGTTCTTGTAAATTAGCATTTTGGCACCGTAAAGTAATTAAAAATATATGTAACACTTTAGACTGGAATGCTGAATGTATTTGTTTTTGTACCTGTATCATTGTTTATGTAGCTTTTGTCATCCTGGTTTTCTCATCCTCTTCGGTTTCACATCTGCCATTTTCGCAATTTCAGTCGGCCGTAACATTTACGCACTAGAGTACCTATTAATATTTATTGTTTCATCGACACGCACTTTTCAGATGTGTGCAAATTTAATGTGAGGTAACAGTTCGTTTGACAGGGGAAATAACCCACATGTGATATTTATCAGAAACTTCAGTGACACATTCGTTGTACGCAAAGTATTTCAGGTATTTTATTTTAAAAAAAAATAATAATAATAATGACTAAACTGCATTATTTATAACCGTACAGATACAATTACCCTCATGCTGCTATTATACCTTCATGCTTGTTAATTCAATGAATATTATAATGTTATTAGGGATAGGCCTAACGTGGTATTACGGACAAACTCGCAGTACATGTTTCATATGGCGTCACATTAATTTTTTATATTTTTTTTTAGAAATTTGAATTGGCAAAGCGAAGGACTAGGTACATTTGGTCGAAATGTTCGACATTGCGAGCACCCTGCGGGGCTTTAGGGTTATCACAACCAGTTGGCTCCCTGGTCATGCACCAGATGCAGGGTGCCGCTAAATCCCAGCATCTGGATGTTCCCAAATCCGATACACAAGGTTCGAGGTGCTTAAAATCCTCCTATTCTGGTGACACCCCCTACCCCATGTACACTGGTTTAGGCTTCCAAATCCCCATTCATGAAAAAATAACAACAATAAGAGAGATTAATAATACCAGTAATATTATTTAAAGAAAAAAAAAAAACAAGCAAAAGCAAATACATTTTTAAAATTTTCTAATACTTTAGTAAACAAAATCAGATACACAGTGAACCAGAAGAAACAATACATATACAATCAAATAAAAAACAAAAACTAACTATTAACTAATACCCCACTCTTAACTAATTCTGAGGTAATAAAAAGCAGAAAATGCAATTAAAAACAACAACACCTGAAAACTACTAGCAATAAAATGTTGTATACTGTAAATAGTCAAGAAATAAGCAAACAACAAATTATTACTCCGTCCTCACCAATAGCATTCAAATAACAGTATGATATAAATGCATCGCATCTCAAAATGGAAAATTGAATATTACACTGAAGTCCCTAAACATAACAGACACTTTAGGTTGAGCAGGGTTAGACTTTCTTCCGAGATGAGCGGAAGCAAATGAAGCTCATCTGATGCTATTCTACTCTCCTATTTCTTTGGGAAAGAGGGGGGGGGGGGGGGAAGGGGAAGAGGCCGTGTCTTCACAGAGCTATTGTTATTGATGATCAGAAACGACGTCACTACACACCAGGCAAACCCATAGGTGCTCTGTCTCCCTCAGCAAATGTCGAAGGGGATGAATGCTAATTGTTCCTGTTGCGCGTTGGTTGTATACACGGCTGATGCATCCCTCTCATACGTCCGTCCTTGCTGGTCTTACGTTTGATGCCAAATTCTAGCAGTCTTAGCCTTGATGATTCATCCATTGCAGTGTCATTCTCTAACAGGCGTGTGGTGAAGTGGGATGTTATAAATATTTATAGGGGACTTAGTGTACTGACTGAGATCAGCTTTGAAGGTATCTATATCTAATAAGAGTAGTGTATTATAGATAACCTTACTTGCTGCCACATATGTATACCTCAGTCAGAATTATTCTGGAATAGTGTGATGACTACGTTATATGTCTAGGGTATGTGTATGATGAAGTGTAAGTCATAACAACAACAGACAGATAAACAATTTAATTTATTCCACCACACTTGACAACACTGTGATACTCACATACATAAAACACTCTACGAGGATATCTTAAAGGAGTCACTGATAACTTTTCAAATAACAATATGTATTCAGTGCTGTCATGAATGTATATGTGTCCTGATTCAAATACAAAGGGAACCAGGAATCACAATCAATTTTAATTACAAGTTATATGTACAGAATTTATTAATATGAATCTTGTAGTGACATATATTATTAATAGTATCCTATGTGTGTCAGTTGTGTAGTAGTAATATGAGGTAATACTGGTTTTGTTTTGTTCAAGCTCTGTTGGTATTTGTCATCATGACTTCAATAGTTTGTTTCTATTGGAACTAGTATTGGAGATGTTCTCAGTTCCTGGTATTAAAACAATTAAATTCCCCTCTTAATTTTATTTTACAATGTCATTTTAAGATGGGGGTACATAATGTTGAGCTCCATGGCCACACTCTCTTATCTTTCGTGATGACTGCAGTAAAAGACTCCTCTGCTCGATTACTTTAATGAGTTCTGGAGCCACCCCACTGGTTGCTATATGGACCAAGGAGTATGCTGTCCGCCTCTGGCTTCAGCAAAGCTCTGACCAGGTGCTGCTCAATAACTTTAAGACCACGGTCCCTGAAACAAGAAGGTTGTACCTTCTACGTCAGAACTAATTTACACTCTATTTCTACACTGAGCACAATACATCACAAACATTGAGTTCAGAGCGTTAGGCCAACTGTCAGCTTCATCTGAAATACTTTATACCAGTATTTCCCTCCCTAATGGTTACTACGCCTCTGCAATTCCAGCATTATTTCTTTCTAGTCAATAATCTAGGTGTCAGTGTACTGTTTGGCCATTCCATGCAGTTTTACTTTCCTCCGACACCTTCTGTTCAGGCTGGAGCACTATAGGCTTTACATCATGTTCGCTACTGAACTACACATATATACAGACATAAATTATCAATTTACATTCAATTTTCATTAAAAGATATTGAATATTTCAAGCTTACCACAATTCATGGAAATAATAAACAGTTTCGTTGACTGGCAATGAATATAGCACAACTCCGATCTGCCGATGTCCCAGGCTTTATTTTATAAAAAAAATATACACTGGTGCTCAACGCACTGCTTCTTAGTAGGTTTATTACAAGATGTGGCAAGGAACAGACGCTCTGAATTGAGTATATTCGCAGCTCTACCCAATCAAACCATGTCTACACATCTTTTCAAAAAAGTACTCCTTTTCACGTTTCCCCTGACAACACAAGATAGTATTTATAGCCCGACCAATCGTGTTTAGTCTTACATTTGTTGCGCTCCAATCAAATAGGAGTTAACATGGTAGGCTATTTCCGTAACGTAATGTTTTTTCAAACACGTTATAAAAAAAATTTTATGAGCAGAAATGATTTCATGCTGTCAGGCACCCCCACTATTTTATTTTGGCCATAACTTGGTAATTCCTAGACTATTTGCGTAACGTTTTACATATTCTTTGTCAGCAAACCCTAAGGAACCCAAATATACGAATTTAATGGAGCCAATATGCATTTTCTTCTAGGATAGTCGTGCTGTTACTACCTTCTCACTTCCAAACTTGAGGGTGTCTGGGTACTGTCATGTTTTCAAACGTAAACCGGTATAATGTCATAATTCCCAATAAGCGTTTTTCAGGATTTTAAAACCTAACTCTGGTATGGGTAGTGAATTTTATCACTGTCGATTTGAAATAAAGTTAGTGCATGTGGCCTTACACGCGTGATGGCAGCAATTGTGTATCGCGCGACGCGTGTTTAGTGTTGCATGTGTCCTTGCTTTCTGCCTCTCCCTTCTCTCTATCCTTTAGTCCATCTGTCTTTTAGTTACGCCGTGTATGGAATGAATGAAATATTAAATCTAGGTCATTGATCAGCTTGCGTATCTCAAGGTTTTTCCAAGAAATACAGTACACGTTTCATTGAAGAAAGCGTGCAGCGACACAGTAGGCTTTTACTATCAACGTGAAAGCGTTACAATTTGCCGACGAAGTAGAAAACAAGGGGGATTTCGAGTACAGTCATTGTGACAGCACTGTTCTTTACCATTCTTCTTTCCTTTTATTAAATTTATTTGTTAGGCTTTACATTTACGTTTTAATTTATATATGGGGATTAGAATAATTCACGACATCTCCCCTCTTAAAACAGACATTATATGTCAGTCCTTTATTCTATATACACATAGAGAAATTTATTATTATTTCTGGGGTTTACGGTGATTCTCATCACACGGATGGCGGCTTAAAAAATCCGCTCCCAAATTTGTTTTTCCAGATATATACTCAATGCTAAAATTATATGGAGCCAAAAGTAAGGACCATCGGAGTAACCTAGAGTTCTCATGCCTAGCCTGGGCTAGAAACGATAAAGGTTTGTGATCCGTTTGCAACTTAAATGCCTTCCCATACAGATAAATATTGAATTTCTTTATTGCCCATATTACTGCAAGACATTCTTTTTCGCTAGTTGAGTAGTTGATTTCAGCTTTATTCAACTTTCTGCTAGCATATGCCACTGGGCTTAATTCCCCATCCAATGCATCTGATTTCTGTAGTAGAGTTGCACCTAACCCAATATTACTGGCATCCGTCCTTACTATGAATTCTTGACTTAAGTCAGGTAATTTCAAAATAGGTTTACTTGTGAGCTTTTCCTTCAATTCTTGGTAAGCCATTTCACATTGTGGTGTCCATGTAATGCGATCTGGATGTCCTTTACGTGTCAAATCAGTTAACGGTGCACATATGGAATTAAAGTTTTTGATATACTTCTGGTAGAAACCACATAATGAGACAAAGGATCTCACGTCCTTCTTGGTTTGTGGTCTCGGGGCTTTCTTTAGTTTCTCTAAATTCTTTGGGTCAGGGGTCATGTTTCCCTGATAAACTGTGTGTCCCAAAAATTCCAATTCTTTACATCCAACGCAACATTTGGTTGGTCGGGCTGTTAAATTTGCTTCCCTAAGTCGATTAAACAGCATATTCAGAGAGTCAATGTGTTCCTCAAATGTTTCTGTTGCTATAAGGATATCATCCATGAAATTTGTTATATATGGATTATTCAGAGGGTCCAATAATTTTCTCATCATTCTAGAGAAGACACTAGGCGCATTCTTCAATCCAAATGGCAATCTATTAAACTCATAGTGTCCTTCTGAGGTACTAAAAGCTAGGTATGGTCTAACCTCAGGCTTTACTGGAATCTGATAGTATCCTTTACTCAGATCCACTTTTGAGAAATATTTAGCTTTATTTAGCCTGGCAAACAGCTGATTTGTATCCGGCAATGGATCCACCTGTCCTTCTGTAATAGCATTCAGTCTCCTGTAATCTATACAGAGTCTATGTTCTCCAGAGGGCTTCCTTAAGAGTACAACACCGGAACTATACGAAGATTCACTGTGTGAAATAATTCCTTCCTTCAACAGATAGTCTATCTCTTCCTTCAAAGCTTTCTCCTTAGCAAACGGAATCGAATATGGTTTCATACAGACAGGTGTGGGGTCTATAAGTTTCATATCATATTCCAATAGGTTTGTATGCCCTGGTCGGTCTGTTAACACCTCTGCATGATTATTTAGAACCTGTTGCACTCTCTCTTTCTGAGTTTTCGTTAAATGTGTACTGATTTTCACCTGTGCTGCTGTCTCACAGGGGTGTAATGGATATTCAAATGATGAAAGTGGTTCCTTTTTCATCTCCATGGCGATGGACAAGGTCAACAAGTGTGTCTCTTCCTGATGTTCTCTTTCCAAATATTTCTTCAGGAGATTCACATGATAGATTTTTTCTTTCCCCTTCTTATCTATCTTATAATTTGTTCTAGACACCTTCTCTAAAACTGTATATGGACCTTGCCATCCAATCTGTAACTTATTCTGACTCCCGGGGAGAAGAAGCAGTACCTTCTCTCCCACAGCCAAATCTCTGTCTTTCGCCTTCCTGTTATAATAGGCAGCATGTTTCTTCCTGGCTTGTTTCAAATTTTCATTGGCAAGTTTCCAGCCAGTTTTTAAACGAGTGGTCAGCTCATTCACATATTGGTATGAAGATGTAATGTTTTCCTCTGCCTTTTCATCAGTCCACGTTCTTAACAAAGCTACATAGTGGACCTTTAATTGTGTGGACCTATTTGTCCATGCACCGGTATGGTCTCTTCCACTCGAAGCTCTATAGTGATGATTTTTCTTCCCAGAATTATCATGCATAAAACGACCGCTACCAATTCTTTTCCTGGGGCTTTCTCCCCACTTAAAATTCTTGATGAGAGATTTCCTCTCTACATCCTCTTCCTCCAGTTTGTTTAAGTCCGATTGAGGGATTTTCGGCTTATCCTGGGGTAAGACATCTTTTTGCACTCTCTGCATAGTGGCCATTGTAAAACAGTTAAGTGAAGCTTGTCCGTGAAAAGGGGCTTCCCATTCCATTTGGTCCACTTTATCAAATCTATTTTTCTTTTTATTATCAGGCCTAATTTTGCCCCGTGGCGTGTCCAGGTCCTGATCAATGTTCCCACTTGTGGGTGTTCCCTCATGCGCTATGCTACACCTTTCTACAAAATTCTCAATGTCCCATCTTGCTTTGGGCCAATAATAATTGTGAGCCACCTTTTGAATGATGGTACCTATCTTCTCATGGTCCCCATCTGGTTTCACATGTAGGCTCCTTATTAAGTCTGCCCTATATCTTTTAGGAAGTACCAGCTGTCCCTGACCTTTGGATCTAGCTCCAGTCTTCCTATACATCAACTTGTTTTTCATGTAAAAATCTCCCTTGCCTGGAGTTGTATGACAAGTTGACAATTTTCTGAAACAAGGCTTGAGTGTTTTATCCCCAGCCTGTGCCTTCCTCATCTCTTCTGGAGTGGTATCCAACATAATATCCTCCTCCTGTCTTGAGGTCGACCTGACCTGAAGGGTGGCCATATACACAGGTTTCCTTCTGCAATAGTCAGTGTCATGATTGTTCATCTTACAATTCTTACACCACCTTTTTCCTTGGTTGAAAGATTTTCTTTCATCATATTTCCTTTCATCGAATTGTGGGAATTTATTTTTTATTTTCATACCGTGGCCTATCAAACTGGTGCTTACCTTTGTTTTGATCCCTAGGATCAAATTTATTAAAGTTCTGTGGTGCCCTAAAGTTATCCACTTGTTTCTTTTTATTACCTGTTACCTCTGCTTGAGCTGCTTGATACCTTTCAGCAACATTTAGCAACTCACCCAGCCTCTCTGCACCTTGTTCCATGAGAAACTTTCTCAGGTCTGGAGCCATGGACTCTCTTAATTGCTCTATAAGGACCATTTCCTTAAGATCTTGGGTTTTCCCCAGAGAAGTCCATTTCTCCAAGTATGTCTCTATTCGTGCAGAGAACTGGTGATAGGTTTCACCTGACAGTAGTTTAGCATTCCTAAATTTTTTTCCTATAAAATTCTGCATTCTTTTCATATCTTAACAAAAGAGCCTGCTTTAGCATGTCATAATTTTCCTGATCACTTCTGCTCATTTTTGCAAAAACTTCATAAGCTGCCCCACGAAGTCCCTGAGATAACTTTAAGCTCCACCTTTCTCTCTCTAACCCATATGTGGTAGCTAATAGTTCATACCTATTTAGATAGCTCTCTATATCATCGTCTTTCTCAACAAAATGATCTAAATGAAAATTCATAGCTGAGGTTGAGGCTCCCTGGCTAGCAGTGGCATCAGAGGCAAAGGGACTGGCACCATTTTCAGGAGCATGGCCTTGAAACTCAAACTCCCTTAGTCGTAACTCATGTTCCCTTTGTAATCTCTTCTCCTCCTTTTCTGCTTCCCTCTCTGCAGTCAATCTTCTTTTTCTGCTTCCCTTTCTGCAGCTAATTTCTTCTCTTCCCTTTCTGCAGCTAATTTCTTCTCTTCTCTTTCTCTTTTTCTGCAGCCCAATCTTTTGTCTTCTCTTTCTGCCTCCAATTTCTTAGCCTCTTTGTCAGCCTCAATCTGCAACCTCTTAGCCTCAGCCTCAATCTGCAACCTCTTAGTCTCAGCCTCTAATTTTCTTTCGGCCTCTTTTTCTAATCTTCTTTCTTCCCGTTCAATATATTTGTCACATTCAGCAGTGACATAAGAAATCATAATTTGCCCGTCCATTCCTAACTCTTTCGCAGTCTGTACAGCAGCAGATCGAAATTTTGCCAGGTCGGCCATTGTCTAACAGATAAATGTCTAAAATATGTAACTAAACAATTTTATCTATGACTAATTAACTCAGGACAACACAGGCACTGTGAGCTCAACCTTATTTATTTTCACCCAAGGATACCTTTTAATTCTTATTATTCCCTGAAGTGAATTACCCCCAATATTTGTAATAGGGAAAGATTCAAAATCCCGAGGGCGAGCCCCCAATATATGTGGTGAAGTGGGATGTTATAAATATTTATAGGGGACTTAGTGTACTGACTGAGATCAGCTGTGAAGGTATCTATATCTAATAAGAGTAGTGTATTATAGATAACCTTACTTGCTGCCACATATGTATACCTCAGTCAGAATTATTCTGGAATAGTGTGATGACTACGTTATATGTCTAGGGTATGTGTATGATGAAGTGTAAGTCATAACAACAACAGACAGATAAACAATTTAATTTATTCCACCACACTTGACAACACTGTGACACTCACATACATAAAACACTCTACGAGGATATCTTAAAGGAGTCACTGATAACTTTTCAAATAACAATATGTATTCAGTGCTGTCATGAATGTATATGTGTCCTGATTCAAATACAAAGGGAACCAGGAATCACAATCAATTTTAATTACAAGTTATATGTACAGAATTTATTAATATGAATCTTGTAGTGACATATATTATTAATAGTATCCTATGTGTGTCAGTTGTGTAGTAGTAATATGAGGTAATACTGGTTTTGTTTTGTTCAAGCTCTGTTGGTATTTGTCATCATGACTTCAATAGTTTGTTTCTATTGGAACTAGTATTGGAGATGTTCTCAGTTCCTGGTATTAAAACAATTAAATTCCCCTCTTAATTTTATTTTACAATGTCATTTTAAGATGGGGGTACATAATGTTGAGCTCCATGGCCACACTCTCTTATCTTTCGTGATGACTGCAGTAAAAGACTCCTCTGCTCGATTACTTTAATGAGTTCTGGAGCCACCCCACTGGTTGCTATATGGACCAAGGAGTATGCTGTCCGCCTCTGGCTTCAGCAAAGCTCTGACCAGGTGCTGCTCAATAACTTTAAGACCACGGTCCCTGAAACAAGAAGGTTGTACCTTCTACGTCAGAACTAATTTACACTCTATTTCTACACTGAGCACAATACATCACAAACATTGAGTTCAGAGCGTTAGGCCAACTGTCAGCTTCATCTGAAATACTTTATACCAGTATTTCCCTCCCTAATGGTTACTACGCCTCTGCAATTCCAGCATTATTTCTTTCTAGTCAATAATCTAGGTGTCAGTGTACTGTTTGGCCATTCCATGCAGTTTTACTTTCCTCCGACACCTTCTGTTCAGGCTGGAGCACTATAGGCTTTACATCATGTTCGCTACTGAACTACACATATATACAGACATAAATTATCAATTTACATTCAATTTTCATTAAAAGATATTGAATATTTCAAGCTTACCACAATTCATGGAAATAATAAACAGTTTCGTTGACTGGCAATGAATATAGCACAACTCCGATCTGCCGATGTCCCAGGCTTTATTTTATAAAAAATATACACTGGTGCTCAACGCACTGCTTCTTAGTAGGTTTATTACAAGATGTGGCAAGGAACAGACGCTCTGAATTGAGTATATTCGCAGCTCTACCCAATCAAACCATGTCTACACATCTTTTCAAAAAAGTACTCCTTTTCACGTTTCCCCTGACAACACAAGATAGTATTTATAGCCCGACCAATCGTGTTTAGTCTTACATTTGTTGCGCTCCAATCAAATGGGAGTTAACATGGTAGGCTATTTCCGTAACGTAATGTTTTTTCAAACACGTTATAAAAAAAATTTTATGAGCAGAAATGATTTCATGCTGTCAGGCACCCCCACTATTTTATTTTGGCCATAACTTGGTAATTCTTAGACTATTTGCGTAACGTTTTACATATTCTTTGTCAGCAAACCCTAAGGAACCCAAATATACGAATTTCATGGAGCCAATATGCATTTTCTTCTAGGATAGTCGTGCTGTTACTACCTTCTCACTTCCAAACTTGAGGGTGTCTGGGTACTGTCATGTTTTCAAACGTAAACCGGTATAATGTCATAATTCCCAATAAGCGTTTTTCAGGATTTTAAAACCTAACTCTGGTATGGGTAGTGAATTTTATCACTGTCGATTTGAAATAAAGTTAGTGGTGGCAGCAATTGTGTATCGCGCGACGCGTGTTTAGTGTTGCATGTGTCCTTGCTTTCTGCCTCTCCCTTCTCTCTATCCTTTAGTCCATCTGTCTTTTAGTTACGCCGTGTATGGAATGAATGAAATATTAAATCTAGGTCATTGATCAGCTTGCGTATCTCAAGGTTTTTCCAAGAAATACAGTACACGTTTCATTGAAGAAAGCGTGCAGCGACACAGTAGGCTTTTACTATCAACGTGAAAGCGTTACAATTTGCCGACGAAGTAGAAAACAAGGGGGATTTCGAGTACAGTCATTGTGACAGCACTGTTCTTTACCATTCTTCTTTCCTTTTATTAAATTTATTTGTTAGGCTTTACATTTACGTTTTAATTTATATATGGGGATTAGAATAATTCACGACAAGGCGATCATTAATTTCCCTCAGTATCTCTCCCATATCCAACGCACCTTCTATTGGTGCTCTTGAAGCTAGTCTGTCAGCTCTTGAAGCTAGTCTGTCAGCTCTTGAAGCTAGTCTGTCAGCTCTTGAAGCTAGTCTGTCAGCTCTTGAAGCAAGTCTGTCAGCTCTTGAAGCTAGTCTGTCAGCTCGTTCATTGCTGCGTACCCTTGCATGACCAGGACAGTAGATCCGCATCAGTTCCTAGGCTTCTACAGGAGTTTTCCATTCATGCTCGCGCCATCCACTTTGGACCTTCCTCATGGATTGTATGTCTTATGCAATAACTGCCCTTGTTAATAAAGTCTCAGACAGCCACCTTAAGGCTACAGTAGCTGCCTCTACATCCATTATCATACTGGAAGTTGTTATCATGTAAGTCCCGCTACGTTCAGCGACGATTCTACCCTTTACTCTAGCAGAGAAGCCCCACCCTGATTTCTCACCACGGATTACAGACCCATCTGTGTAAATAAACGGTAAACATAATATTAGACCCAAGGGTCTTTAATATTTGGACATGCGCCCTAATATAACCGACTAGGTTGAACGGGACGCGCCTCGCCAAAACGAGGCAAAACTTATTAAAAAAAAAAAAATCTGTGTACACAATGGCATCATCATCCCCAGTGTGATCACATGACTAACTTCATAGCTGTCAAATCCTCCTCTCCCCTTCTCCTCTCTTAAGTATACGTCTTCCGCATTCTTTATTTATCAGTGGCTTGTATTCATCATCATCATCTTCCTTTTCGCTCCTTACGGAGCTTGGAGCTGCAGCTGGTCCGCATGACGGCTGCACAAAACACTTACATGCTGTTGCAGCGGTGGTTCGTGTGGTCATTTATTTTACGTGACGAGGTTGCCAGACGCAAGCGAAACATCCGATTAATCGCCTTGTACGACACGCCTGAGTAAGCAGTAGTTCTGTTCTATCGTTATCTCTTCAGATTTGTTCCCCGGGAACAACACGGGGCGTGGCGCTTGGATTAGTGTGTGTACTTTCAGGGAGAAATGTAGAAGGGAAACCCGTGGCACCTGAATCGTAAATAAATGCAGAACAGATCAGAAAATGAAAGACAGTAAGAGGAAAGAGTGAATGAGTTCAAGAATGAAAGAGCACTCCAGATAGTAGAAAAGAAAGAGAAGAGTAGGCATTCAGTAGATGCAAGCTAGGCCCGTCTTTGGTGATGCCAGTGTCCTGCTTTCTTTACTATGAGTTCTATAATATTCATATCGTTATTTATAGTTTTCAGTGTGTGTCAATGTGATACCCAGGGTTCATAACCTGCCGACGGGCACTTGGTAACATTTGCTGTCTCCCAGCATTTTTTGATGACTGCCACCACGCGAATTCTCGTATTAAAAAAAAAAAACCGCCAGCATATTTCAGCGAGTCCCATTACTCATTATTGGTCGAGTATATACCACCTGTTACTGTCACCACCTAGTGTGAAAGACCTACCACGTGGTAATAATTGACTGTTTTGTTGTGAAGCAAAGTGCCGATTGGCCTAGGTGACCATGTCTGTCTACAACTTGTCGTTCCCTGGTGTTCACAAGAACTTTGTTCCATGTTATGTTACAGTTGGGGAGGGGGATATTGTGGCAAACATTAGTTGCAGGGTATTTGGCGCCCCATTAGTTGCAGGGCTGGTGCTAGGATATTTGGCGCCCCCCCCCCCCATATGTATATATATATATATATACACACACAAGCAAACATACATGCGAAATACACACACTCTCTCTTTCTCTCTCAAGCACATAGCATGTACATAAATGGGCTGCGTAAAGCTAGTGTCCTCTCCAGGGCGCGAGCTTGGGCACAATTATACGGAGATCAAGCTGTTGCCCATGCAGCGTGTTTCCCCTCTCCACGCAGCCGGTAGATCCAAAGGAACGGCAGTAGCCGATACAGTTTGGTACCAGTCACGTCACAGGAGTTACCAGAATAATGTTGAATCAACATTAGACTGCCTTAGGGACTCCGATTCTGGATTTTCCCTCAGGGTTTACTCCCGAAGCCTTTCCCATAAATGGATATTCCCGCTAGGCAGCGGTGGTTTGAATTCAGCGTATTACCTTCTCTTAGATAGGCTGCCAACCAAGGATCACGAGCCATATCTGTCCGAAGCTACTGGTTTTAAGGCGCCATTGACTCGCCTTCACCCCTTCTCCCGTCAGTGGAAACAGTTCCGCCGGGCTCAAATTGAGCCACGCATGAAGGCCGGGAGCTTGGCTTGGTTTTCAGAGGCTATTTGAGACGCGTGCCATAGAAGCATTTATCTGCAGTGAGAGCTTATCCTCACTACAACAACCTTTGGAACTAAATGGGCTAATACAAATGTATGTATACACGCTTATATGTAGTGGTGTAGAAGGGTAACAGAAAATCATGTTTTCCATTTGAATTAAGACTTTTCCTCCTATATACCGATATCTTAATTCACTGATTTTCGCCGCCCCTCAAATTTGTACGCACTAGTTCGCCTAATGGTTAATTAAACCGACCCTGATATGTTGTGAAGAGGAAAAAAATAGTAGAGCATAAAAAATCTGAAATGTATTTAAACTGCGTGTCATGTTTCGGAAGATGTATGGCTCAGTCGTCCTTCATTTGTCAAAAAAAAAAAAAAAGAGCCGAGAAGTTGTGAACCATCCCGCTGAGTGTGAAAACCGGTCGTCTTTAGCCAGTACAGTCAGTATCTGTCCAGCGTGTTGTCCTCACTTGCACTGTGATCCGTTAGTCATGTATGTTGTCATTTTGTGCTCTGAACTTTTCTTTTGTAATGACACGGCTGTTGAACGTAGACTGTGAATTCTAATCTGTGCACTCGTTGTTCTTACACGTCTGCCTCTTTTTTTTTAATGACGCCATTGTTTGATGTTTAGCTGTTTGTTGGATTTTTAACATTCTTTTGTTTAAGAAAAATCAGTGGATCTCGTTTGTTCATTGGTCGCTAAATTTGGTAGCTTTGATTGTCAGTAAAACTAGAGAACCTTTTCTGTCTTGTATAGACTCGTATTTGTATGGTTGTTAGCGTCGTTTAAAACACCCTTTAGATGTTGTCATTTTGCCTGTTTGATTCTCAGCAATTGACTGCTTTAATGCTGGGTTAGGCGTTAGTTGGACACGCATTTGATAGAGGAAGTGCAACAAGTCTTCTTTGTGAGGCTCGTGCTTTCAGCTTCTTCTTCTTCGTCTTCGTTCGCTCTTAAATAACGACACGTATCTCTCATATAAAGTTGGCAGTCCGTCTGATGCTCTTCTCGTTACCCTACAGTTTCTCCCTCAGCCTGTCATGCTGCCACTCTTATTCTCTGATGGAGACGAGTCTCTAGGATATGTTCTAATGTTTCTTTGTCCTCCCCACAGAGGCACATATCTGTATGTCCGATTTTCAGTTTGTTTAACTGATGGTATTTGAGTCTTCAATGGCCGGTTCTCAGTCTTAAGGCAGGAAGGAGGAGAAAATAATCAGAAAAAAACCCCACAGAATGAGAATGTATATTTCAAAGTATGAGAAGTGATTTCATTCGTGAACACATTCGTGCAAAACACTTGCCATGCTCCGTAATAGTCCACGCTTGTCTACATGTGATATAATAGCTGAATAAATTATCCTACCAGATGTCGAAGAGTTGGGTAACGACCCTTTTGTTAAATTGTTGACATGTATTTTTTTTCCTTGCATCCTTTACTTAAGTAATTTCAACATACCTTTATGGGGAATATTTAGCTGAATTAAATAAATAAATCAATTTAAAAAAAAAAAAAATAAAAAAAAATACATATACTGTATATATATATATATGTGGGAGCCACGCTAGTGTAATGGCTACGGCGTTGTACTGGCGACCAGGTTTTCATGGTTCAAACCCGGGCATCAGCGTTTGAAGGAATGTTTACGACCGGAAATTTGACTGAATAACCTGAACGGCTCCTGCACATAAATCCCGTGTGTGTGGGAAGGAAAGTCCACTAACCCCCCAGCCTCGCAATGACATGTCATTGGGCCAAAAGAGCTGGAAAGCTCGAGTGCCACTGGTTAGAAAAAAAAAAAATATATATATATATAAAATACATTGTGTACTTATCATACACATTTGTTTATTATTCCCCCCCCCCCCATATTTCATGTTTCTGTCCTGCTGCTTCTTCTCCTTTGGTCCTTAGCCGCCGATTGTCAAAGCAGTCAGTAGCCATCACGCCTATTGGCGTCTTGTATGGCAGCAACAAACTGCTTCCACTTTGCTCGTTCGGCGGCCATCCTTCTTGCAGTGCCCCAACTCTGGTTCATTCTTTGCATCTCGGTCTTCTCCGCCAAGCTGTATTTGGTCGGCCCCTCTTTCGCTTTCCTTCAGGGGTCCATAGCATAGCTATTGTTATGATGGCATCATGTCTCTTCTGAGGACGTGGCCAACCCAACTCCAGCATCTGCCAGCTATGATGGTGTGCATGTTCTCTTAGCAGGCCGTAATTAAATAAATCACACATTCTTTACTCAGGTCGCAGTATAGGAGGAAGGCATTTGTGGTAATCACAGAAACTTGACACCGTAAAACTCAGTAGTTTCCGTTGCAACTGTCAAGGTCATCATTTCTGATGTCAGTGTTCGACCTTACACATTCTTAGTACATCGTTGTCATTGCAAGCAAGGCATTGAACAGGGCATGGCGAATGAAAAGTCACTTATATTTGCATTCCTATCCAGTTAATTTAAATGAAACAAACATCGTAATAGAAACATATAGTCCTTTCAAAATACATACTAAAAGCATCAAGAACAAAGAAGCGCACGAAAACGAATTTCCATTATTACGAAAGTATGAAGTAATTATCAGCGCCTAATAGAGCCATTAATGCTCACATACTGGACAGTCCGGAAAGCCGAGAGGAGTTTAGGTTGCTGGCTGTTTTTCTTTTAGGAATATCTCCAGATGTGGCACCTGGAATGTTCGACCACTAAGCGAACAAAGGGAAATTCATAGGTGGCAGCAGAAATTGGAAACTGTAAAACTGACATAGATCATTCAAATATTATGACAAGATCACCAGTGTGTAACCAATGAAAGGAGAAACATATGTGACAGTAGAACAAGAGGTGAGCAGACGACACTTATCTTGTCAATATGACACATATTGAGGAAACCACATGATAACATTACAAGGTAGTTTCTGTTATGAAATCCTCACAGTAAGAGAGCTATAGGCAAACCAAAAAGACAACAAAAAAAAACAAAAAAAAACACGGTGAAAGATACTGGAGATAGACATAAATAAACAGGATAAAGAAGGCATAGTAAGATCTTGAACGGGATGGCACAGTACAGGAGCGCTAGGCATGAATTTGTTGAAGGCAGACGAAGGGCAATCAATGAACTAATCAGTCGGAAAATCAGTAACAAATAATGTCTTCTGTGGTTGGCAGCACACTAGAAAATAATGTCTTCTGTGGTTGGCAGCACACTAGAAAATAATGTCTTCTGTGGTTGGCAGCACACTAGAAAATAATGTCTTCTGTGGTTGGCAGCACACTAGAAAATAATGTCTTCTGTGGTTGGCAGCACACTAGAAAATATTGTCTTCTGTGGTTGGCAGCACACTAGAAAATAATGTCTTCTGTGGTTGGCAGCACACTAGAAAATAATCAAGATTGCCTGTACCTGCTTAAGCAAGACCTCATAAATTACAATCAATACCCTTTAGCTCCCCAAGGAGCATAGGTCTTCAACAAACACATACCGAATCTTCCTGTCCCGTGCCATCCGCTCAAGTTCTTTCCATGTGTTTTTCACCTCTGTATCCAGCTCTCTTCTCCATATGATTTTGGTCTAACTCTGCCTCTCTTTCCCTGTGGATTCCAGAACAAGGACTGCCTTGTAATGCTATCAACAGGTTTCCTCAATGTGTGACCTATCAATCGCCTGTGTCTTTTTCTCATCTCTTGTTCCACTGACACTTGTCTGGTTCTTGTCATCAATTCCACATTTGTGACTTTGTCATACCATTTCAGTTCTTCTATTCTTCGCAAGCACCCGTTTATGAAAGTTTGTAGCCTTTTGGTTGTTTTTGTTGTTCTCCATGTTTCAGAGCCATACAATAGGATAAAATAATAAAAATCATAGCTTATTGCCGTTATTGTTGAGATCAAGCGAACTTCATTCTTTATTAACCTCACACACAAACAAAGCAGACTACAGGCCTCCCCTATAGCCTTCTGCTACTGATGCATCACGTCTTCTTCGCAGTTGACTTGACAGTTGTAAATAAGTAACGATCTTACATTGTTCATCTTCGTTTTCGCTATATATGTGATTCAAGTTTTAGTCATATTAGAGGGTTCTGACAGAGTTTTACTCACTAGTGATGATATCTTTCCTAGTCTCGCCAAATCTATATCGAATCCGACTCATATTTTATGGAGCTTCACGGGCCCTTGATTTGTATATTACTGCGTGCAATGTAGTGGCGTAAATAGGTGACGTGTCGCCTGGGGCAAATGACTTCTTATGTGGTCCCGCTTGAAATGAAGAATAGTGGGATGTGCGTCTGATTTAGCCCAATTTCTGTCCATCGGGCAAACAGTTAAGTCACCCACATCGAGACGGCCTTAAAAAAGAATTCAGAGACGTAAGTAATAAGGGGTTAGGAATCCTGACCCAAAAAATTAACCCTAACGACCTTGGCGACATAATTGGCCACCGGATCGATAGACATTTAGGTGAAATCGGACACACGTCACATTCATGTTCATTTCAACCTGTATTCCCTGCTCAGCTTTAAGCGCACTATTCTTCCGTTTGTCCACGCGGTCTCACAAACGCATTATTTATGTCACTGAATGGTAAGAGGTGCCGTTACTTCGGTATGTACTTAGGGTGACAAATAAAGTAGCATCACGGGATTACCTCAACTGTTTCCCAGTTGATGGCAAAGTGAACAGAATTGGGGGGGAGAGAAGTGGTGATTATTTTCTTCTCTAATAGCCATTGTACCACTCCAGCATCTGTGCCGCCCGGGACAAATGCCCCGTTTGTTCCATTTCAGTAACTCCACAGCGTGTTTGATATTTAATACACCTTCTCTACCCCCCACCTCCCAGATCTAATATTTAATACATGGAGAACGATTCCATCAAGATATCGCCGTAATGGAGTCACGTTATCATGGACGGTGGAGTGTGACCATGCTTGCCGATTATTGTTGGATGGTTTATCGCGATGTACCCTTCTCTACCCCACCTCCCAGATCTAATATTTAAAACACCTTCTCTACCCCACCTCCCAGATCTAATATTTAATACACCTTCTCTACCCCACCTCCCAGATCTAATATTTAATACACCTTCTCTACCCCACCTCCCCTGATCTAACCTCACACAGTCATTGGCAAGTATTTAAATGTACAGCTTGATTGAAAATTTAAAAAAAACTTATTTGTCAAATGGTAGTTATTACTCATTGTTTTGACACTTGTTTTATATAGGCCTATATCCATTGGTTACAAATGAAGATATAAAAAAATTAAAAATACAAAGGGACTTTTCAAACACCCTGAGTTCAAAGGCAAAATGACGTTGTCAAGCTTGCAGTCAGGACTTATATGTTCAAGAATTAACACAGCTGAATTATTGTTATTGTTGAACAGAATCGACATCATAGCACTCCGGACAAACCCATAGGTGCTCAGTCTCCCTCGGTATATGTCGAAGAGTGTGAATGCTAACTGTTCCTGTAGCTCGCTGGTTGTATCCTCTTCTCTCCCCTACCTCTCATTCTACATTCACGTTTCTTCGTTACATTAGCCGAAGGCATCGGTGACAGAGCACGATTCCCGTGGCTCCTGCGATGATTCTGGTTTGTTTTATAATTACAGCTGAGTAACACTAGCTTCCACATTCTTTGTTCTGATGAGGCTTCGGGTCATAGTGCTCATATTGGTCATGATACTATCCATTGTCTTCCTTATGGCAGTCCATTCCCTTCTGGAGCTGCATCTCTCCACCTTTTAGACAGCAATCTACGGACACTTTTTTCTATAAGCATCTTGAAATACGTAAAATGGACAGTCATGGTAGTTTGAGGTTACCATATTGTTCAATGCAAAGAAAGGACAATATTCAATTTTTTTGTCATGAAAAGGAGGGCAAGAGAGGACACTATAATGAAAAAAAATAGGACATATTTATTTCACTAGATAAATGACAATGAAAATTATTTCTTACATATGAAACAATAAGTTCCATCATTAGCAGTTGTTTTGGTTCTGGTGTGTGCAAATTTGTTGGCAATTTCTGAATCATAGAAAGCGTTTTGAAGTATAGTCCCTTAAATGAAACTATTGTGATGTTTCACAATATGAAAAGCAAAAAGACCTTCTGTAGCAACAGTATTGTGCTGAGTTTCTGCAGTGTCATTAATTAATGTTTTATTCAATCTTATAATTATTTGTAACTCATCCCCTGGACTTTTTAGGTCAAAATATGGCTAATATATATTGCCAGTGTTTCATTTTTAAGACAGTGTTGTAACATATATTTCAGAAATATATTTTGAAATTATCTTCGTTCCTAATTTTTTTTACAAAGCTGGGGGTGGGAACTGAGTGTGGAGCCTCACATGAGCGCGGGACCTGATGGGTCAAAAAGATTAAATTGGCCTAAGGCTGGCCCTGACAGTATTATTATTGACAGCATGCTTTTTTTCTTAACAGGTGGCAATAGACATTCAGAGTGAAAATTACAAAGCCTGAGCTAAAATATGATGATAATCTATTATAAACAGGCCAACAACATGAGATCTTACGGGATTGTTGATAATTTTGCTTGCTTTGGATTAAAAAAAGGGACAGAGTTATACATTTCTTATTGACAGGCCACTTTGAACACTTGGTACTGCATTGTTTTGCTGGACCAACTTCCAAGACTGACATGTCTGAAGAGGACCCCAGAAGACTTCTAGATTTGGCCTGTATTTTATATCCTGGAGTTAATTGCATCCTCTATACTTCAATAGCACTTATTTCATAGGAATGCCTGTGGTTGTCTCCTTTAAGCTTCCTCTTACTCTAGTAGTTGTAAATAGCAATGGTAAAGATTCTATTTCTTTTCATCAGCTTCTGCGAATGTCAAATATCATGCTAAGAAAATGGTTTCTGGGACAGAGCTCACGATATGCTTGATTTTTTTTTTTTTTTGCCCCTGCTTGAGAACCAACATGAAAAGGGCAGAAATGGATTTTTAAAAATTGTAAAAGGAGGGAAAACATAGATGACTTATCATCTGATTCAGCTTGATAAAGAATATATGAAACTACATATGTATATCTTGAACCAAGTTTTTTTTTTAGCAGCCAAGAAGACTGTTGTTGTTATTCATCCAGTGTAATGTACATCCACTTCACACCTTCATGGTGATGTTGACAGTGCAAAAATGTTTGTGTAATCTTTTCTTTCCATTAGGTTCGTGTTAAAATCATCCAGGCTCGTCAGTTATCTGGAGCCAACCTACAGCCTGTGGTGAGGGTGTCGTTGATGGGCCAACTGAAACAGACTCGCATCAAGAAGTCAACCACAAACCCATGGTGGGATGAGTCTTTCTTCTTCAACTTCCACATTCCTCCCTCTGAACTGGTGGATGAGATTGTAGACTTTGCTGTAAGTGTGATTTGTTTGTGATTATAGCAGCAGCATAAACAGCATTGGAGGGATTGGACTGACAGTTATATCTAAATCAGGATATAGAAGGCAAGAGGAACTTTCATTGCATTGGGAAATATATGGAAATCAAAATAAATCACGTCTGGTACAAAAATAAGAATCTTTACTCAAATGTCAAGTCAGTCCTAGTGTATGGTTATGAAATATAAATGGGTGCTTGCATACAGAGCCGGCCCTAGGGGTTTTTCAAGTTGGTGCCAGGTGTCGTTTTGGCAACAGTATTAGTCATTGTCTTGTGTTATCTGGGGCCTGTACTGGTGAGTAGGAAAGCTATAGAGGTGAATGCATCTTCAATTAATCTGGGCCGCTCTCGATCCAAGATTCTGTAGTTGCTGATGTATTAATGACCACTGTTCATGACACACTATTTTTGTGGTGCCTAGTTGGCAGTGTGGTTAGTTATGTGCTGGTGCTGTTCTGATAGTCCTGGATTCGAGTCCCGGGTAAGACTGTCACTTCTTGTTGTTCTTCTGTTGTCTAGTTTTCTACTTCATTATTTCTTACGAGTGTCTGCAACATACCCCTTTATGTGTATTAATTATTTATTTATCCTAGTCTTCACTTTGAGTTGAATTGACCTGTTGTTACCACATTCTCTAATTCTTTTTATTTCATGACATGTCCAAGAGCTTTGCAGTCCTACACACCATTATGTTGATTGATGGCTTTCTTCAGTTTCGCTATGCATTTTCTCATTTGATTTTCTGGCTGTCCAAGGCATCCTTTGCTTCTTTCTTAGGAACCAAAGGTCTACTGTTTCCAGTTTTCTTTCCTTCTATTTATTGTCAAGATGTCACATGCATCAAATAACAAAGGATTTGTAAAGCAAAGTAATACCATGGCAGTATAGTTTTAAAGCTAATACTGACCTGTTTATGATTGATATCTTACTTCATTCATATATTCCAACTTTCAAGTTAATTTATTTTTCATTAAGAGTTTGATGTAGTATTTTCCTATTTTTTTTACTATAATAATTTCACATATTGCTTTTTTTTTTTAATTGTTCCATATTTATATAATAGCAATTTATATTTGTTATGCAGATTATGATATATACTTTTTTTGTGGCAGGTTTACAATTCTAGAACTTTACGATCAGATGCACTGATAGGATCTTTTAAGGTAAGCCACTCTAGTTTATTAATTATCATCATCATTCATATTTCTCCTTGTCCGATGTGTAAGGAGAAAGGGTCACCTAACTGATTAACAGTTTGGATAAAAACTGAAATTAACAGCAGTAAATAAAAATGTTTGAAAAAGGAAGGTTAAATCACTAGCATAAAAGTTAAATGTTATAACTGAAATAAGTTTAGCTAGTCTTGTCTGACTGAAACATGCTTAAATAGAGCCATTGTCATCTTAACAGTGTGATATTGGATTGATCTATGATGAACCCAAACATGCCCTCGTCAACAAGTGGGTTCTGCTCAGTGATCCAGAAGATACAAGTGCAGGGGCTAAGGGATACCTCAAGATCAGTGCTTGTGTCCTGGGACCTGGAGATGTTGCACCAGTGAGTTAGCAAATAGAGGAATAATGTGTTAAACATATGACTTTCTCTTTGTTTTAGGCATATTAATTCATATTAAATCAATATTTAGATGTCAGTTGAATACTTATTCATTCATTAATTGTTGTTTTTTATACACTTTTTAGATTGTTGTACCTAGCCTTGCTCAGATTTGAAATATGTGAAGAAAATACAGTAAATTAAGATGAATATAAAAGTGAAATATGCTTACTGTATATACTCGAGCATAAGTTGATCCGACTATAAATCGACCCCTAGACTTTAGGACTTAAAATCCGTCCACAATGAAAGACCTGATTTTAAGTCGAATTAATTTTTTGTCGATTCAAAATTCTCGCTTTGCACTGGAATTTGCTTGGCTTTCTGGAAGTTTTTTTTTTTCACTTTCAGTTTAACCCTTTCCCGTTTAAAACACTTGAAATCGCCCCATTAATATGTAAAATGCATGTAAGAATAAATGAATTCAGTATAAAAGATGGGAGAAAGAAAGGGCAGAATGTCAAAAGGCCTGTGTGCCCAATTCTCAACCCTTTGAAAATAAATCTCTGAAGGATACCAGTATGCGGTAATAAGGACTGTGGGGCAACACTGACCGATTTCATAAATCTTTTTTTATTTTTAACTCGAAAATAAGTCAGGGATACATTTTTTAAGGTCCAAAAATGGAACAAATTTCTCGATTTATACTCGAGTATAAACGATATTTTTTATGTTTATTTCGAAATAGAGACAATTTCAAAAGATATATTTGAATAAGACGTGAAATAAATAGGAAAAGAAGATAGTAGTAGAAGGTAGCTGTAGCTGAGTAATATATAACAATGACGACAAAGCAAAGATAATCTGCTTATTTCAGACTTGAAGACAAATCTTTGGAAATAAGGGTGGTCCTGAACAGGGATGTGATATAACTTTCTAATTAGCATGTTCAGCAGCATTAGATTTCTGGGTTTCCTAATCCCATTAACTGCAGTGTTTATAGCAGCCATTGATGTCTATTATAACGCAGTGAGGTGCACAGTGTTTTTAGCTTGGTGAATTTGGTAATAAAATTTGTAATTTTTTTGTCCTGGTTCCACTATTGAACAGGTGTTGACATACGGAAGAAGAGGTGTCGAGAGATGCACACTGATGAAATTATGAGATGATCACTTTTTTTAACTGAATGTTATCTTTTGTGTTCTAAGTGTAATATAGGGCTATGGTCTATGATAACCTAAAGTCAGCCAGTGTCCTCTGTCTTCCATGGATATTTGTATGTCTCTGAGTGAACAGATCATAGACACAATTTTTCAGATATCCCTTTCCTTTCATTCATTTTTTGCATCCCTCCATGTTATTTCAACTTCCCTCCAGTCTTCTGTCTTTATTCTTGATGAATACAAGTTTGCCCCTTCTGCCCGTGGGCTTATTGTTTGTAAATAGTAAATTAAACAGAGTTGACGATAGGGTAACAGTTGAAACTGAAAAGGACAAGAAAAAGATGAGATTGAACAAACAAAACTGTTTCTTGGTCAAGGCACTTACACACATTGTTTCTCTGTCATTCTCTTGCTCTATCTCTTTTGTGTGTGTGTATATGTGTTTTGTCACTTTCATTATCAGCTGTTATCATATACCCACACCTTAGTTTGCTGGAAGGAAAAACCGATGTTAGAAAGTTCTGAGAAACTGCCACATTTGAAATGTTAATTTATTTCATATAAGTGTTGTCATTAAATGTATCATTATTGCTTCACAGAATATGGCTGCTAAACATAATGACGAAGATGAGGACATAGAAAGGTAATGTTATGTACCATTTGCTTTAAGGTCTATGTGGACTAGCAAACAGTATATTTGATTGCCAGTTTTTCTTTCTAGTCAGTAAAATGTATCTTAGATTTGCTCTTTTTATTATCTTCTCAATTAATACTTAATATAGACCACTAGCCCTTTTATATTTGGAAGTGCACCCTAATATAACTGACGGACCAATGCAAAATGAGGCAAAACTCCTATATAAATAAATTTTTATCTTCTGCTAATTATCCAAATGATATGTAAAGATCTAATGTTTTATGGAGTAATGGAAAAACTTGACAAAATTACGTTTCAGTTAGTCTAACATAATGATAGAAATTAGCAGGATAAATGCTAACTGTTAAGTGCAGCGTTATTTGACATTGGCAATACTTTTCTCCATTTCTCCTGTTAATGTTTTTTTTTTTTTTTTCATTATGATTTACACCTTCTTTCAGATCATCTAATATCTTCTCCCTCTGAATTTCTTGACTTCTTCTACCATAAAGTTTTCTTAATATTTTGATGTTTTCTGGCCATTTTCTTTTCAGCACATAATTTCTTGCCTATTCAATAGACGTGGCGTGAAATGTAAATGGTTGTTTCTTTCGTGTGTTTCAGAACCAGCTCTGCTCTTTGTAATAATAAAAATCATGATAATAGTGTTAGCAGTGGCTCTACCTTTGTTTTCTAGATCAAATGAATGATCTTGAATTAGTGACAGTAGATTTTCATTTGAAAACGAAGATAGCTGTATACCGCTCCACCTATGTCCCAGTCTTGACATATGGATGCGAGTCATGGGCAATGACTACAACCCATAAAAGCCAGATCCAAACCTCAGAAATGAGGTATCTGAGGAAGGTGGTTGAAGTAACAAAAAGAGACATGATACGCAACCAGACGATACGTCGAGGCCTTAAATCCTACCCCCTGCAGACCCAAGTAGAACAGTCCCAATTGAGATGGTTTAGCCATGTCTGCAGAATGGGAGAAGATCGGATACCACGACAAGCATGGGAAACAGAGCCAAGGATCCAGACCCCGAGGACGACCCAGAGTCCGCTGGGAGGACAACATTAGACAATCTTTGAAGGACTGAGGACTAGAATGGAACCAGGCCAGGAGGAAGACAGCCAATAGGATAGTCTGGCGCTCTCTCTTCCAAACCTCTACACCTCACGGTAGAAGGGGAACGACTAAGTAAGTAAGTAAGATTTTCATTTGTATCCTTAGTAAGTGTTCCTGGATAGGAGGCAGTGTTTGAAAGTTCAGCATCTATGGCTTTGTTAATGCAATTTATGTTCATTGCTTCTACTCCAACAGCAACCTTTTAAGACCAGCTGGTGTACAGCTGAGGCCTGCAACATTTACACTGCATCTTTTTGTTGCTGAGGATATTCCTAGAAGTAAGTAACATCATGTTCATCGCAGGTGATAAGAATACTGGGTGTAAATAGTATTGTGTTTATGTAGGTGAAGTCATTTGTATTGTTAGAGACAGGGGGGGGGGGGGGGGGGTGGCGGGGGGGGGGGGGGGGGGGGGGGGGGGGGGGGGGGGGGGGAGGGGGGGAGGGGGGGGTGGGGGGGGGGGGGGGGGGTGGGGGGTGGGGGGGCGAGAGGGGGTGGGGGGGGGGGGGGGGGTTGGGGGCGGGGGCGGGGGTGGTGGGGGGGGGTGGGGGTGTACAATTGCCTGCATCATCACATCTCAGTAATATAACAGAATGATTAGTGTAGAAAAAAAACCAACCAGAAATGATAACAGCATTAAAACATTAGTAGAGACGAATACACCAGAATAAAACAAAATAGAAAACAAACAACCAAGAAGTTAGAAACTTTAACAGGTGCTTTGCATAGAATAGAAGGATTGAAATGGTATAACGAACGAATGAACAAACTTTATTTTCAAAGGGTTTAGAATTGGGCACGCAGGCCTGTCTAACATTCTGCCCTTCCTTTCTCTCATCTTCCATACTGAATCCATTTATTCTCACACGTATCCTAAATATTACTTAAATAATAAAATAACAAAAAAAGTACAATAAAATAAAATCCCAACATTGTAACAGTACAATAACAGTTACACAGATTTACAGATGCGTATCATAATTTATACTAAACAGGACAAAATTAACTTTAAAACCTACATATGATGTTATGTAATTATTTAAGAACATAACGAAATTAGGGTGGCATATAATCTGCACTCATGATGTATTTGAAAAGTCTGGAACTGATGACAGGAACCAGACGTGCCATTGAAACAACAGGGGAGAAAAATATGCTGGCAATGGAAAGGACACACATTGAGGAAACCTGCTGATAGCAATACCAGGCAGTCCTTGTTCTGGAATCCACAGGATAAGAGAAGTAGAAATAACACATGGAGAAGAGAACTAGAGACAGAAATGAAAATGACGACCTGGAAAGACCTTGAGCAGACGTGTTTCTTGAAGACCTGTGCTGTTTGGGGGAGCTGAAGAGAAGTCAATGAAAACGAAATAGAAATATTAAAACACCCTGTCATTGTATTTATCAGAGACAAGTATGGAAATTAAACTAACTCATGAATAATTTAACAGCTTCCCCTAGTTCAGAAACACCCAGAGATTACAGCATGACAGTGGAAAACATGTTTTTGGAGAAGATTGATCAGTGGGGCGGTGGTTAAAAAAACAAGTAAACATAATAGCCTCTTCAGTCATAACTGACCATGGGTATATGCCCCTGAGGTGACAGCCTTCAGCTGCTTATTTTCCTGCTGCTCCTTTGGACGTTTTCTCCTCTCTTCTGCTTGTTGTGTGAGTTTCTTTTCATCCAATCTGAGGTAGCACCGTAAATAGCATCGCCCTCCCACGTTGCTAGATTTATGTCCAGTGCCCTCATGTCTCTCTTGCACACATCTTTGAATCTCAGCTGCAGTCACCCAACTGTTCTTTTGCCATCTGCCAGTTGTGCGTAGAAGATATCTTTCGGGATGCGACCATCTTCCATGCAGCAGACATGGCCAAACCAGTGTTGTCTAAATGTGTACATGCTTTGAAGCCAGCACTTGACAACACCTCAACATTTGTCACTTTATCTTTCCACGAAATGCCAAGGATGTGGTGTAGATACCATAGATAGAAGCTTTGGAGCCTTCTTTCTTGCTTAGCATAGGTTGTCCATGTCTCACCATATAGAAGTGTGCTGATGACGCAGGCATTATATACCGCGGGTTTGGTCTTCGTTGTGAGTTTGGAGTTTCCCCAAACACGCAATGTGAGGTGAGCAAAGGTAGCTGCAGCTTTGCCAATGCGACTGTCAATTTCTGTGTCCAAGTAAAGAGGCACAAACTACAACAGTTTTCAAAATAGATAAACAGATATAGGCTCAGGTAGTGAGCATACTGTAAAAAAAGTGCAACATGACCCCATCACCAGAACTGCCATGCTATGGACCCGGGAGGAAGGTGAAAGAGAGGCTGATCAAAAAGAACTTGGCAGAGAACTGTGGAGGAAAATAAAGGAGCAGGAATCAGAACTGGCCCACCATTTGAAGGGTGGCTATGGGTTGAGCAAAGTGTTGGTGCCCTACAAAATTCCACTAGGCATGATGGTCACTGATTGCTTTGTCAGCCAGCAGCTAAGGATCCAAGTAGGAGATTTTCTAGGATAGAACAGACCCTCTCCACAAATCAGATAATAATATGAATAATAGTAATAATGCTAAAGAAATAAATTATATATTATACCCTTTAGCTCCCCGAGGAGCATATGCCTTCAACAAACACATACCAAGTCTTCCTGTCCTGTGCCATCCGCTCAAGTTCTTTCCATGTTTTCCTCATCATTTTCACTTCTGTATCCAGTTCTCTTCTTCTTGTGGTTTTTGGTCTACCTCTGCCTCTTTCCCTGTGAATTCCAGAACAAGTACTGTCTTGTTATGCTATCAACAGGTCTCCTCAAAGTGTGTTCTATCCATCGCCAGCATCTTCTTCTCAACTCTTGTTCCACTGGCACTTGTCTGGTTCTTGTCATCAATTCCACATTTGTGACTTTGTCATACCATTTCAGTCCTCCTATCCTCGCAAGCACCCGTTTATAAAAGTCTGTAGCGTTTTGGTTGTTGTTTTTGTTGCTCTCCATATATATACAGTACTTTGCAAAAAAAATGGCAGTCATATTGCTCAGCTAAATAAGCTGAAATCTAATTAAATATGCATGTTCTGCCCCAAATTTGCACTCCACTGAAGTGAGCAAACACTACCAAAAGTAAAAAAAAATTAGCGTAGAGTAACGTCCCTTGATAATAGAGCAGACAACATTTTCTAATGCTAGTGGCAGAAAATGGATACAAAGTCAAAGTGTATGTTAATTTCACAGCTTTGGAATGAAGGAAATCAAACATGTTCCAACATTTCTAAAACCTTGATCATTCATGAGCGGACTGTCTACAGAGTTGTCAGTAAATTAAAAGCTGGTAATGGAATCGAGCGAAAAGAATGTAGTGGGAGGGCCAAGAATTTTTGGACCACACAATGGACCATCGGCGTCTCGCCCAAATCGTTTCGGGCTGGGCGAATGAAGAGTGTAGAACACATACGGCAGCGCATGATCGAGTTGGGAAGCCCAGAGGTATCTAATGCTACTGTCAACCGGGAGCTACACAGGATGAATTACACAAAAAAGCGGGTAATTTTCGTCATCATTGCTCACAGACTCACAAACAGATGCGCTTGAACTGGTGCCACGAATACCAAAATTTGTAATGGGACAATGTGATTTTTTCAGATGAATGTTCTGTTTGGCCTTATCCTGCTCAAATAAATATTTGGACGAAAGACTCTGTAACGCCTGTGTACCAGCGACCGAAACATACCCAGAAATTCCATCTTTGGGGAGGGGTGTCAGCAAGAGGTGCCACACCACTGCGTGTTTTCACAGGAATTCTCACGAAAGAAAGGTACATCGACATACTAGAGGGACACCTTCTGCCATTTATGCAGGTCATGTACCCCGGTGGGTGCACATTTCAACATGACAATGACCCAAAGCATACAGCTCATACCACCAAAGCATGGCTGCAAGAGAAGAATGTGATAGTGCTGAAGTGGCCCAGCAACAGTCCCGACCTAAACACAATTGAAAACGTTTGGGCAGTACTCAAGAATCATTTAAAAAAGAGTGGGCTCAGAGACGTTGAGCAATTGAAGAAGGAAACTGAAAAATACTGGGACAGTCTGACTCACAATTACCTACAAACAATTGTGGGAAGTATGCCTCGCCGCATCCAGGCTTGCCTTGCTGGAGAAGGCAACTTAATATTGTACTGAAACCACTGTTAATAGATAGGGGAGATACCAATCTTCCTCTGGACATACAGTTTTTATTATTATTTGCTTCTATGAGTGTGCTGCGTTGCGAAAATATGACTGCCATTTTTTTTGCAAAGTACTGTATATATTTATGTTTAATCCTTTTGGCTTTTGCCTTTTTTGTTTTAAAATAAAGCTTTAAAAATATTAAATATTTAATAAACAAAAATTATAGAAAACTATATAGGGGAGAGTGGTGAGCAATGGACCGTTAGGAGAAATGGACCGCCCCTTGTATCTCAAAAACGAATGTTCCATTTTAATTTGGACCATAATGAAAAAATACCAGTAGGATGAGATCATTTCCAGGAACAACGTCGGGTTTCTTTATGTGCGCGCATTTTTTGACAATCAGTGACCTCATTTTGTACAAGGAAATAGTTGAGTTTTTGAAGTGACATTGCAAGTCCAATTTTTGTCGCTGCTTCGCTGATTGTACGGTAAGTTATTTTTATAGGCAGAACTACCATTTTCCTGCATAAGAAATGTTCTTTATGCCTAAAAATTATTAGCTTTAAGAGTTTATGCTTGTCTTTTCTATTTGAATACCTGTGGGGAGAAATGGGCCGTCACTGGTCCATTTCTCCCCGAACATGGAAATGTTATACATGTATCCCATTCATCACAAAATATTTCCTAAATCTTAGTTTGTTTAAACAGTTGAAGAAATATGTTTAAATTCTATCAATGTAAACTATAAAACTAATCATTGTTAAACTATCAATGTAATCCTATTTTATAAGTATAATTATTTTATACAGTAAATTATTTTTTTCCAGAAAAAAATGACTCATGTTTACAAGAGGAAAACAGATAAAGGCAAAGTACCGGAGTCCATTATGAGAGCTGCTGTGACTGCCGTAGTGGAAGGCATGCCTGTTAGACAAGCTTCCAGGGAATATGGAATTGCTCGGACAACTCTGATCAACAATATTAACAAGTCCAAATCTTCAGAAGTCAGCCTCACCCCAAATTATCGGCACAGTCAGATTTTTAATGCTGAACAGGAAGAGAGTCTTGCAAATTATCTGGATAAGTGTTCCAAAATGTTTCATGGACTTACACCAAAAAATGTTCGTACTCTTGCCTTTGAAATGGCAACATTGAATCATTTGAAATGTCCGCAAACATGGATTGAGAACTCAATGGCAGGAACGGAATGGCTTTTTGGCTTCCTGAGGCGGCATTCACAATTGTCAATAAGACAACCAGAAGCAACATCACTGGCACGAGCAACCGCATTTAATCGACACAATGTTGCGGCATTTTTTAACATACTACAAGCCTCTTATACAAACCTAAATGTAAGCGGGGATCAAATTTACAATCTTGATGAAACTGGTGTAACAACAGTACAAAAAGTTCCTAGAGTCATTGCACCATGTGGTACCAAACAGGTTGGGCAAGTCACATCACGAGAACGAGGTGAACTTGTCACAATGTGCTGCATAGTTTCAGCTACTGGACACAGCTTGCCACCAGTGTTTGTGTTTCCAAGAAAAAATGTTAAACATTTTATGTTAAATGGAGCACCTGAAGGCTCTTTAGGACTTACCCACTCTTCAGGTTGGATGACAAGTGAAAATTTTGTGAAAGTGGTTGAGCATATTGTGAAATGTGTTAGACCTTCAGAGACATATCCCATCATTGTGATCATGGATAATCACGAAAGCCACATTTCCTTTCCTGCTCTGGAGTTGGCATAGCAGAACGATATTCGTGTCATCACTCTTCCACCACATACAAGCAACAAAATGCAACCATTGGATCGAACTGTCTTTGGGCCCATGAAAGCAGCGTTTAGTCATTTAGCAGATTCATGGATGATAAAGAATGTTGGAAACACCCTCTCCATCTATCAGCTTGCTGAGCTTGGTGGCGCTGCATTTGTTAGGGCCTCTACCCAACAAAACATAATGTCTGGGTTTAAAGCTGCTGGCATTTGGCCACTGGATCAAGATATTTTCAGTGCTGAAGATTTTCTGCCTTCTTACATCACAGACAGGCCTCAGATTTCAGAAGCATCAGTCCCTACATTGATTGAACCTAATTTAGGCCTGGTTGATAAAGGGGCCTCACTCAGTGGGACAAACTCCCTGGTTTTATTGATCAGTTCATTTCCTGTGTCACCAAATGATGCTGCCCCAAAAGTAGCTTTAAAAGTGTTTTCTCCTCCTGAGTTATTTAAAGGATTTCCTAAGGCTGCCCCTCGTAAGGAAAACAATCGAGGGAGAAAACGTGGCAAGGCAATGCTGGCAACATCATCTCCAGCAATGACGGAAATGCAGATGAAAATGAAATAGAGATCAGAAAACAGAAAGAAGGTTACTATATCAAAGGCCAAGAAATCCCTTTTTGTGTCTGAAGAGAATGTCAGTGATTATGATGATGATACTGACAATATACCATATGATGATGACACAGATTCTGACATAGGCCTATCTATGGATGAAACTGGGCATGACAGTGATGATGAAAATAACAGTGTCAGAATGGAGGGTGTAGAAAGTGTAGACTTAGATTGTGGTCAATATGTAGTGTGTGAGTTTGAGACAGGAAAAAACATGAAATATTTAATTGGGAAAGTCATGCAGCTGGAAGATGAGGATGGCGATGTGGAAATCAATTTTTTAAGAAAGAGTGGTAAAATGTTTGACAAGTTTTTTTGGCCTGCTGTAGAAGATTTTGGGACAGTTAAAATAAGTCAAATTAAAGCAATATTACCACAGCCAACTTGCTGCAAGGGTACAAAAAGAACAGAAAGGTATCTACGTTTCAACATATCCTTTGGTAATTTACAATTTTATTGATTCATTTTCATGGACTATTTCTCCTGCATATGGTCCATTTCTCCCCTTCATCAAGTCCATTACTCCCCATACGCGGTCCATTTCACACCACTATGGTATCATTGCTTCAAATGTTAATTTTATAAAAAGTTTTAATGTTTAACCATTTTATGTAGACTATATTTTGAAATAAATGGGTATTTCACCTACACATATTAATAACATCTCAAACTTATTATTATTTCTATAGTTATATCGAATTTGGTTAAAAATGAAAAATTAGGGACCATTTCTCCCCACTCTCCCCTACCAATCCACTCCACACAAACAAATTACTCAATAGTTAAACTAAAGCAATACTGATAAAGAAAACAAAAGCAAACAAGGATGGAAAAATGTCAGTTCATAGAGCCAAAAAAACCAATAAAATGAATGCATTGTAAATAAGCAATAAAGAGAGAATCAATAAATTTTTGTGTAAATAGCTGACACTAAATAAAATCAGCTGTAAATAACACTATGATATAATTAAACACAAAATGAAAAATAAAGTTAAGACTAAATACCCTAATCGTAACCAAAATTTTGTTGAACACAGTGGACTCTCTGCCTATAGTGTGAGGCAAATGAAGCTCTTCTGATTCTGTTCCAATTTTCTCCTATTTCTTTAGTTTTAAAAAAAATACCAAATGTTAAAACACATGGAGCTTGGTAATTTTGTTTTAGCTTTGGTCTGTGATATTTGCTGATTTTCACAGACTTACTCAATCCTGTTGCTTCCATGCATATTTTCTCCCATAGGGCAGAGTGATTGGTATTTATGGGCACTGAATATTGCTTCAGTTAAATTTAGGCTGTTTTTGTTAATCTTTTTATTTAGTACATTGCTAAATCCTCTTTGTATTTTCCTACAGTGGACTCAGCTTTCCTGGAGGGAGTGAAGAAAGTTTTTAGTATTGGAGAAGAACAGAAGGAACTGGTTGATCCCTACTTTGTCTTTAGCTTTGCTGGCAAAGAGGTGCTTACTGTTTAAGTTTTTGTTTGACAATTCATAATTAAAATTTAAGATGACTTAGCGTATGGAAAGTATAAAATTTTCCTGCACATTCTGAGAGAAATGGTTGAGTAGCTCGATTTAGGTCATGTGAGTTGCATCCAGTTTTTAATTGAGATTATTTTATGTTGCATATTGTTTTATATTATCTAGGTTGGAGATGTTAAGTTGTAAATTTGTCTTTCCAGGTGAAATCTAAGATTGTATATGCAAGCGATCATCCATCCTGGTATCAGAAGCTCAATTTGGGCTTACAGGTGAGTTGTCTTGGTGTGTTTGACTTAACCATATCACAACTGTACAGTTCTGTTAACAGTGGGATACAGGTGCAATAGTATCATAAATCTTTAATTATTATTTTTTTTTAATTAGTGCTCAATTACTTATGCTTTGGTTGAGACACTGAGCACCTATGGCCATTTTAATCCAGATTGGATGAGCAATACTCGTTCAAAGTGGCCAAGTATAATGATCTTGCCGTGGACTTGAGACTAATGGGTTCAGTGCAAGGGTCGTGGCTGTTGAGGTGCATGCAAGAGGTTTTGTGGCTGCCTCAGTGTATGATCTACTGAAACTGTTGGGGTTGATGGGTGTTAAGTCGATGTTTTATTAAGGGGAGTTAACTGTTAAAAGATTTGTAGGTACGGGTCGGTTTTTTGTATACACCCCTGTAAGCACACTTTTTGTGATGAGATGAATGCTCTGTGATTTTTTTGAACGCAGGGCTACTGACTAGCTGTTAGCTTGTGTTTTTTAAAAATATGGTAAGGAATCTGGTCGAAGGTTCTTGAAATAGTTTGAGGGGGGAAAAGCGGATGAGTCCAGCTCACATTTCAAGCTGCGTGTTAGCGCTTGAATGAATTCTTATAGACTGAAGAACTGTTTTAAGCAACTGAGATTGTGTGCAGTGTTTTGCGGGCAGAGCTTGGAGAAGGTCGTGCCTTCTCGCTAGTGTGTCCCGGCGTATTTGTGTTTTTCTATGAAGGGAATTTGATAATTAAAGAGGATAATTCTTTTGAAGTAAAAATAAAGATTTTATTGTTGGGAAAGTTCTTTCTCCCAGGAGTTTATGGATTGTTTTCCTAGAGATATTACCCAGATGCCAGGGAGTACGCCGGCATTATATATTTTGTAAGAAGTCTGATGGATTTATTATAGAGGCCATGGATTGCACCGGCCGTGATTTTGATTCATGTTTATTCTGATGGATTTTTTCCCTTGTTACTAGAAGCCATTGTATGCCGCTGTGTAAGCGACCAGTGATCTTCATCACTTATAAAGATATTGATGTAAACCTTTATGAAACGTGAGCTGCTGTGTTTTTGCAGCCTTTGTACTTTGAGTTGTGTACCTGTAGCTGAATCTTTGGATATTGCTTTTGAAGGGATTTATACTATGAGTTACTGCATTCTACAGCCTATTGAGACTGCGATGCATGCTGTCTTTTGTTTGGATGACTATTTTTGCTGTTTGTCTACGGAATGAACTTACTTACCTGATTCACCATGATTTGCTATGAAGTGTCGTCCAATGTTACCATGATATTTACGTGACTGTGGCGTAATAAACTATTTAAAATTTCCTGACTATTACGTTTACTGTAGTGTGTGGTTCCAGCCTGTGTTGGTATGCCAGAACCTTTTACATTCACGTTTGTTGACAGTCACTTACCCACACATCAGTCGGCCATCCGTAAGCCCGACCTCACTGACTCTGTACTTGTCAGTCCTTGTTATACCACACCATCCACCAGAAAACATTCCACCACCATCAACAGTAATTGAACATGATATGTACCACTCATGTTAACCCTCAACATAGTGGTAACATAACTGGTGTGCCAGTTCTTTGGGGTGCTGTACCAACTACAGATTCTACAGAGGAATATTGCCTATCAAGTTCTACAAGATCTACAGTGTGACCAGTTCAAGTTTTTCGTGAGCAAGTTTCTACTGGAAGTATGAGGTTGCAAGGTTTACAAGTTTCCAGTACCTTTCAACGGTGGATTTTCCTTTCTTCGGACTGTGTGATACTTCATGTACATCATTGTTGCTGTTACGGAGGCCGGGATGTTTTCCTTTTGCAAGATAAGTGGTTGTTTGTAGTGTAAACTGTGCCACTGTATGTTTAATTGAGCCTTCCTCACAGCTTACATTATTATATTCCTTTTTTTTATGTTGAATGTTTCATATTCATGTGGGCGGTTGGTGAGGTGACTTATGGTAGGATATATCCCACTTTACCGAGGGCCTACGTAAGCGATCTGTAGGGACTTTCTTGCGAATTTCCCGCAGTGGAAATTTCCAGCGAACTTTTTGCTGACATATTTGGTAATTTGTGACATTATTGTTTAGGTGTGACGAAACGTTTCAGTGTTGTTGTCATTATATTTTTCTCTGTACCTTAGTTTTTTGATTAATTTGTTTGTGAGTGTCTTCCTCTCCTCTTACTATCTTTGATTTATATACAAATTTTTCGTTTATACACTGTGCTGTCATTTGTCTTGTCATTCTATTTGCAGCTGTCATTGCAAGCTTTGCAATTTTTTTTTTTCTTTATTTCTGCTTTCTTACTTTAGTTGATTCCTGCGAACGTGGTCATTTGTGCTTTATATCATGCCTTTGTCACTTCTGGTTGTATTATCTATTTTGTCATACACTGTCAATATTATAATGCATAATAAATATATAGGTAATTAATTATATTATTATACTTAAAGGTAATTGTACAGGTTCTTAGGCAAGGACTTGTCACCCACTGAGTTGGGATAAAGTGAGTTTTTCCAGAAAAATATTTACATAGGTTATCTATCTCATATAATTGGACATAATGTCTTGAAGATAGAAAAATTCAACAGCAAATGGAAGAGAAAAAAATGCAAATGGAAGAAAAAAAGCTTCAGATACAAGCTGAAGAAAACCAAAGACTACGAGGAAAGGATCTTATCTATGGAATTGGAGAAAATAAAGATAGTGAATATTGGTAATACACAAAATGAGACAAACAATCACACAACTTCTAATAAGGCAAATACTAATTCTTACAAAATCAGATTGCCTCCTTTCAACTCTGCTATGACGATATTTCATTCTATCTGAATATATTTGAACTTTCATGCGAATCTCATAAGATAGACAAGTCGGAATATTGTGCACGACTTATGGAAATACTCAAGGATGAAGCTATGAACACTATAAGTATGTTGGAGGGCCCTGACAAGAATAACTATGATGTTGTCAGAGCGGTTTTGTTAAAAAAAAAACCAACTGGATGAAGACGGTTATCGCCTACACTTTATGTCTTTATTGCCAGAGACAGGGAAAGATTTTTCAGACTTTATAGCAAATATTCGCCTTACTTTTTCACGTTGGGTGGAACTTTCAAAAACTGAACATACATACGAAGCCCTCATGGACTTATTGCTTTGTGACAAAGTCATGTCGTCTGTAAACGCTTCTTTTCTTTCTTTTTTACATGAGCGAAAACCTGCAAACTTGAAAGATATGGAACAATATTGTCGCCAATACGTCACTGCACACCCAAATGTGACTGTTAGCCACTCTGAGGTCAAAGAAGGTTTACCCGTGGCTTCAGCAATACCATATAGTTCTAATTTGTGCAGTAGATCTCAAAGTGCTGAGCGCAATTTTGGTAGAAGAGATAATCGTGATTTTGGACGGTACCAAAAGGGTCCACCACGTAGTAATTCTCCTTCTCCAAGAAACTGTAGACAATTTGACAGTCCTCAACATTTTGGTTTTAGAGATTATCAACCTTACAATAATTTTTCTCGAGGACAACAAAATCCATCTAACAGATATTTTGACCAAAGGGGAAATAGTAATCACAACAATGCTAACTGGAGTTCAAATCAGAACAATAGTTTCAATAGAGCGAATAACAATGCTCCCAACAGAGATAATAATCGCGATAGATTGCGATATGACAGTAGATCTCCAAATAATAATAGATCTTATCGCCATGCTAACTCTGCTCAACAAGAGCCCCAGGTTATTAATAATCAAGGTAACAATAATGATAGCACCTCTAACACTATTTCTTGCTCTGCTTTCGTTTTCGAGAGAGCATCTCAGTGCCCAGAGTGCAAAACGTTGTTCCAACCTACAGCCATAACTACCTTGAGTTGTGGTCATCCTCTACCCACTCTTCCTGCCTTAGCTGCGCATGACGGAAGAGGTTCTCTTACTCTACATAATGGGTTGGTGAATAATAATCCGGTCTCAGTTCTCTTTGATTCTGGTTGCACAACTGTTGGGGTTAAGCAGTCTCTGATACATCCTTCCTGTGCCACTGGTGAGGTAGTGAATCCATACGTTCGCAAATTCTGGTACCTACCGACATGAGAGTCCGGATCTTGCAACATGCCCACGACTCTCAGTGTGCAGGACATATGGGATTTTCTCGTACTAAATCTAGGGTTCTTTCTTCCTTCTTTTGGCTGGGTGTAAATAGAGATATAACTATTTATTGTCGCTCCTGCAGAATATGTCAGGAGGTTAAGTCACGAGGTCCATGCCATGCAGCACCTATCCAAGCTGCAGATATCCATATTCGTCCATTCCAGAAAATGGCAATTGACATTATTGGCCCTATTAAGGTCAAGTCTGCCAGAGGACATCAGTACATTCTTACATGTATTGACATGTGTACACGTTGGCCAGAGGCAATACCTCTCAAGAGCATTTCTACTGCTGATGTTGCAGATGCTCTTTGGCTAATATTTTTACGTCTAGGGTTTCCCAAACAAATCTTATCAGATCATGGCACACAATTGATATCAGACTTGATGTCTCAGGTGATGTCCACGCTCCGCATTGAAAGGTCATTAAGTAGTGTATATCATCCTATGTCAAACGGATCAGTCGAGCGTCAGAATAGAACGCTTAAGAATTTACTTGGGAAAATAACTGAGGACCATCCTCAGGATTGGGACAGGGTCTTACCTGCTGCTCTTTTCGCGTATAGAGAAGTACCAAATGAGCATATGGGGTTTTCACTGTTTGAGCTCATCTTTGGTGCGCAACCTCGTGGTCCCATGTCGTTGCTGCACGATCTATTAATTGCTGAGGACCTTAACGATGATACTCAATCTTCCTACAAATATGTCATTTCTCTTAGACAGAGAATAATCGATTCATGTAGGTTAGCCACCTCAGCATCTGAGTCTGCCAAGGAGAAGACGAGGCTCTTTGCAAATAGATACAGGTGTCTATGACAACTCTATCCTGGTGATGAGGCACTTGTACTGCTTCCTAGTAAAGATGATCAACTTCTTATTACCTGGAAAGGTCCTTATACTGTCATCTCTAGAATTTCTGATGTCGATTATGTTGTCGATGTTGACGGGAAGCATAAGACCTATCATATTAATATGCTGAAATAATTTCATGAACGTCCACACTACCTACAGTCTGTTTTTCAGGCGACAGATGACCCTCCAGTTCGTCATAACCACTATGCATCATTGTCTGTTATTCAGGAGGAAGAGGCTACTTTCTCCGATGTAAATCTTCCACTTCCTGTTGTCCCACTTCATTCAACAGAATCATGGGAAAATGTAATGTTTCTTCGCAGTTATCTACAGAAAGACAATAACATACGTCTTTGTGTCGACTATCGGAAATTAAACCAAGTGACTAAATTTGATGCAGAACCAATGCCTTTGTTGGAAGATCTGCTCAGCAAGCTTTCTCATTCACTCTTCTTTACTAAACTCGACTTGTCCAAGGGTTATTGGCAAGTTCCTCTTACTGAACGCGCCAAACCCCTTACTGCCTTTTCTACCCCTCGGGGTTTGTTCCAATGGAACTTCATGCCTTTTGGCCTCGTCAATGCCCCAGCTACTTTTGTACGCATGATGCGTCGAATCCTTTCACATCGTCCAGATGTTATTGCATACTTGGATGATATTTGCCTTTTTAGCGATTCTTGGGAAGATCACTTTAGGGGTCTTTCCGAACTTTTCTGTACACTATGCTCTCATAATTTGACGGCTAAACCATCTAAAGCCCATATTGGGTTTGGTGACATTTCTTTTTTGGGCCACCAGGTTGGTCATGGTCTCTTATAGACGGAGGACCATAACACTTCGAAAATCCTCAATATCACTACTCCTAAGACAAAAAAACAGGTGGGTAGTCTTTTGGGTCTAATTCAATTTTATGGTAGATTTATCCCACACCTATCGTCTATCACTGCACCTCTTTCTACTCTTTTAAAAAAGGGGTCGCCTAACCTAGTACACTGGTCCCCAGAATGCCAAACCTCTTTGGAGACAATTAAGCTATTGTTTTCTTCTGATCCTATTTTATGCCTACCCAAGGCAGATAGGCCTTTTATTCTTCGCAGTGACACCTCATCGATAGGGATCGGGGCTGCATTGATGCAAGAGTATTCTCAAACTTTGCATCCTGTGATGTATGTCTCTAGAAAGTTGAATGCGGCAGAACGAAACTACTCTGTCCTAGATCGAGAATTATTAGCTATGGTCTGGTCAATTCTGAAGCTGCAGAGGTTCCTTCTGGGCGCGCATTTCATAGTAGAAACTGACCAAAAAGCTCTCACAGCAATACAGAATAAAGACTTGAAGAGTTCAAGGTCCACGCGGTATGCTATTTTGCTACAACCTTTTCACTTTACAATACGTGCTATTCGAGGTTCAATAATGTGATGGCAGACATACTGTCTCGATGCCCACATGATTCTGCTTGACTGTGATTTTCTAGATTCCCTTTTAGATGCCTGTTCCAAGTGAAGCCTACCGGCAGTTTGACGCCACTAGATTTCTTAGTATCTTCGCACTCACAGGATGTGCCAAGACCATTGGAGTCTTCCGTACTATGTAATTGATTTAGAATAGTAGATAATATTGTATATTAGTATAGTATAGTATATTAGATAGTATTGTATTAGGATATGATATAATTTCTTTAAGATAGTATGTTGGTTCATTTTTAGGCACCATGTCATTACCATGTTATTTTTATGTGACTGATCTGATAATGTATCATTTCATTACCATATTGTTCTTATGCTACTGTGTTTTGATAAATGTTGATCGTATGATATTGTAATGATGATTCCATTTATCGCTTAATTTGTCATTGCGATACATTTCGGTATTGTATTTTTTTAAAAGAATATGAAGACAAGAAAAAAAGATATTTTTTCTGTGCCCAGCGCTTGATTGTGCGCTAGAGGTAACTATGTATGCGATGTTAGTGTATTGAAGGGGTGTTTTTTCTGATGTTGTGATGTATTTTTCCTTTGGCCAGTGCTTGATTGTACGCTAGGGGTAACTGTGTATAGCGATATTAGTACTTTGAAAAATTGTTTTTTCTGAGGTTGTGAAGTTTATTAACTTGGTTATCATGCATATTATACTAATTTTAAATGGTAACTGGTTATTTGTTCTTTGCTATAGATATGCATTATTTAACTTATTGTTTACCATGATATATCATTGTTTGCTTTCGTTCATTGCTGCTCATTCTTCTTGTACTTCATATTATATTTTCACTTGTCACTTAGTATTTCATACCTAGTCTATACTTCACATACTTCATATTTCTGTGAATTTGTTATCTTTGTATGCTTATCTCATTATCTTTCTATACTTCATGTCTTACTTTACACTTACTTCTATCCCTCTTTTGTTCATTTTTGTTGACATGACTTAACATAGTTGTAATCCTTGTGGGTAGATATTGGGATTCCATCGACCTCGATATTTTTTGGGTTCCATACACTTTTCAAAAAAAAAAAATGTTATTATTTTTTTTTCCCCAGGGGGTTGGTGTAGTCTGTTAAGTTGTGTTTTTTTTAAGGGGAGTTAATTTGTAGGTACGGGTCGGTTTTTTGTATACACCCCTGTAAGCACACTTTTTGTGATGAGATGAATGCTCTGTGATTTTTTTGAACGCAGTGCTACTGACTAGCTGTTAGCTTGTGTTTTTTAAAAATATGGTAAGGAATCTGGTCGAAGGTTCTTGAAATAGTTTGAGGGGGGAAAAGCGGATGAGTCCAGCTCACATCTCAAGCTGCGTGTTAGCGCTTGAATGAATTCTTATAGACTGAACTGTTTTAAGCAACTGAGATTGCGTGCAGTGTTTTGCGGGCAGAGCTTGGAGAAGGTCGTGCCTTCTCGCTAGTGTGTCCCGGCGTATTTGTGTTTTTCTATGAAGGGAATTTGATAATTAAAGAGGGTAATTCTTTTGAAGTAAAGATAAAGATTTTATTGTTGGGAAAGTTCTTTCTCCCAGGAGTTTATGGATTGTTTTCCTAGAGATATTACCCAGATGCCAGGGAGTACGCCAGCATTATATATTTTGTAAGAAGTCTGATGGATTTATTATAGAGGCCATGGATTGCACCGGCCGTGATTTTGATTCATGTTTATTCTGATGCATTGATTCTGATGAGGTGTCTGTACTGTTTCTATTTCTCTGTCTCTCTATATTTAGCTGATGCATGGTGGTGTTCTCATCAGCCTTCTAATCTCCTCATTTCTCATTCTGTTTCTTATGGTGAAATTCAAAGCTATTCTCAGACATCTCACCTCACATTTATCTTTCCTGTGATCTCTCTTTCTTTTCTCCCTCCTCCTCTCTCTTTTCTCCTGCACTCTCTCTTTTTTTTTCTTGTCTTTTCTTCTCTTCGCCCCCCCCCCCCCCCCCCCCCCCTTCCCCCCCCAATTGTGTTTTTAATGCTGTATACAAAAGAAGCATGTTATTTTTGTGTGCGTGGCTCACTTTCAGTTTTGATTTCTTTTCTCCAGTTTCCATCTATGTGTGAAAGAATAAAGTTTCAAATTAGAGACTGGTAAGTTGGAGCTGGCTAGATTAATTTACTAATAATTTACATAAATAAATATACATAGACACACATATATATAAATTAAATGAATCAATAATACATTTATGTTAAATCTAGAACAGACATCTGCTTGAAATGAATGGTTAGACACATCTATTACTACTAAACAGAAGTCAGCAGTTTTGTAACACATAAATTTAAATTATGTTAATTATTGTGTCGGTGTCAACTGAATTTTTTAAATCTCTGGTGAGTAAAAATTGACCCTGAGCTATTAACATTTTAAAAGTAATCTTTAATATTGTATATGTCTGTCATCTTCTGTCTCCTAATGTGTTATATGCCCCTGGTAGCTCCCTGGGGCCTGTGAGGGGGCAAGGAAAGAATAGTACTCCTGCTACCTCAGGCATGTTGTAAAAGGTGACTAATATGAGGTAATAAAATAATGAAAAGGTGACTAATATGAGGTAATATATGGGATTTGGCATATATTTTCTAAAGGGCGTCATCAGCAGTGGTGGCTCCATGCTCCATCGGGATTGAAAAGGGAGCAATCATCAGTGTTTTATATGTCTTGCAGAAATTATGTGAGGACAGCAAACCATAAGTCAGAAGAGTTCAGGACCACCACTGGTGTAAGACAAGGTGATATCCTGTCACCTTATCTTTTCATACTCCTCATGGACGATGTTATCAAGGCATGTAAGGAGAGAACAAGAAAGTATTCAGTAGGGTACTGGAAGATGAGACAGGTATGTATTTCAGAGCTGGCATTTGCTGATGATGTTGCCCTGATTGCTAAATCAGAGGCACATCTCCAATCCAACCTGCAAGTCTGGAAGGAAGAACTGGAGAAGAGAGGGATGGTCATAGCAGCTCTGAAACAAAATCCATGGTGATATCACGAGAAGAAAGAAGACATCAGATTAAGCTGGGAGAACAGGTCCTGGAGCAGGTCGACCACTTTAAATATCTCGGAGCTATTATAGACCGAAAGGGAGGCATCAAAGAAGAGTTGGCCACTCGAAAAGCAGCAGCTGGGAGACTTTTTCAGGCCATAAATCGAGGATTCCTCAGCAAGAGAGAGGTTGGTAAGAAAACGAAGATTGCTGTATACCGCTCCACCTATGTCCCAGTCTTGACATATGGATGCGAGTCATGGGCAATGACTACAACCCACAAAAGCCAGATCCAAACCTCAGAAATGAGGTATCTGAGGAAGGTGGTTGAAGTAACAAGAAGAGACATGGTCTGCAACCAGACGATATATCAAGGCCTAAAATCCCACCCCCTGCAGACCCAAGTAGAACAGTCCCAACTAAGATGGTTTGGCCATGTCTGCAGAATGGGAGAAGATCGACTACCACGACAAGCATAGGAAACAAAGAGCCAGGGACACCGACCCCCAGGACAACCCAGAGTCCGCTGGGAGGACAACATTAGACAATCTTTGAAGGACCGAGGACTAGAATGGAACCAGGCCAGGAGGAAGACAGCCGATAGGATAGTCTGGCGCTCTCTCTTCCAAACCTCTACACCTCACGGTAGAAGGGGAATGACTAAGTAAGTAAGTAAGTATATACATGATTGTCTTGCAGTCTTTAGTTCAGCGTGTCATGCATTCTGACTTAACTCCTGTATTTCCCCCTGAAATATAAGATAGTCTATCGCTGGCATTCTCTGTGTGGTATTATTCATTTCTATCATCACAACTGTGTCATACTGCCTTTCATATACTTAATGCTGAGTTTCGTGTTACAGTGTCTCATTTTGTCCAATCCTACTTTCTTGTTTTCGTCTATTATTGATCTGCTAAATTCATATCGGCAGGTGTTAAAGACAAAATTAAAACTAAGTCATATGAATGCATAGTGTATAGTGATAATTATACAGTGGTTTGTGTGGTTGATATTAGAAAGACAGTAAAGTGTCAATCACATGAATGTAAATTATCTGAACCTTAGTTCATAACCTCTTGTATTTTCTTCTTGAATAAAAAAAGTGTTTGAGCAAGTTTATTAGTTTTGTAAAAAAAAATAAAGTGGGGATTTGACAGCATTCGAGCTTGTATGGCTGTGAAAGGGTGGAAAACAATACAAACAAGAAGAAGTAGTTATAGACTTTCATAAATGGGTGGTTGTATAGAATAGACTTACTTAGTCGTTCCCCTTCTAACGTGAGGTGTAGAGGTATGTTTAGAATAGACTTACTTAGTTGTTCCCCTTCTACCGTGAGGTGTAGAGGTATGTATAGAATAGACTTACTTAGTCGTTCCCCTTCTAACGTGAGGTGTAGAGGTATGTATAGAATAGACTTACTTAGTTGTTCCCCTTCTAACGTGAGGTGTAGAGGTATGTATAGAATAGACTTACTTAGTCGTTCCCCTTCTAACGTGAGGTGTAGAGGTATGTATAGAATAGACTTACTTAGTTGTTCCCCTTCTACCGTGAGGTGTAGAGGTATGTATAGAATAGAAGAATTGAAATGGTATGATGAGGTCACCGATGTGGAACTGATGACAAGATCAAGGCAGGTGCCAGTGGGGAAAGAGATTAGAAGAAGACGCTGGTGATGGATAGGACACACACTGAGGAAACCAAAAAATATAGGGAGAAGAGAGTTGGAGACAGAAATGAGAGGGATAAGAAAGACTTGGAAAGACCTTGAGCTGATGGCATGGAACAGAAAGACTTTGGCCTGAGTTTGTTGAAGGCCTTTTCTTCTGCGGGGGGGGGGGGGGGCTGAAGGATAATGATGAAGAAAAAGTGGGTTTCAGATATTGACCTCTGTGTGAAGGAAATTACACTAAGTCATTTATGAAAAATAAGTATATAAACCACTAAAACGGTATTGAATCAGTTCTACAAATAACGGTTCACATGAAACAAGGGACGTTTCGGGAATTACCCTTCATCAGCCACAGTTACAAACTGGTGACAAGGACAAGAATTACATATAGGTACTACAAAAACATACGATGATGAGAAACATACACCACATGAGCGATACAAGCAGACGGAAAAAGTAAACACCCACAGCGATGAGCGAAAAAAGAACAATAATAATAGAAGAAAATCGTAAAACCTGAAAGAAATACCGAAACAAGAAAGTAAATAATCAACGAAACGAAAAAAAGAATGAACAAAACTTCGGAACAAGTAAAAGGTCACTTAGCTAGATCCGTAGATGCTTGGAATAGAATACTGAGGTACCTTGTCCAAGAAATCGTCTAAGGAAGTGTATTCATAAATGAATTTTATTCATTTATGAAAAAAGATGATTGGGGTCTAAATGTTACAGTACAAAGATTACAGTGATTCAGGATCTAAATTTTATCTTGGTTTTAAACATATGAGACATGTTGTTTGTTTTTTTCAAGCAAGTGTCTTACTTTGTAGTGCTATCAAAAGTATTTTAACAAATGAGATAAGTTTAACATTTCTGATCCCCCTTGCCAGCGGTGCATGTTGTATATATTTTTTTTTATACCCAGCATTACGATGCTGAGAAAGCAATAACACAGCCCTACAACAACAAAAATTGTTTTTGGTGCCAAACATTTTATTCTTGATTGTACATAAATGAGGCCTGCTCAATCCAAATATCACATTTACTTGTCTGTAGCAGCTCTAGTTTTTGAGATACAGACATGTTTGTATTTCATTAATACAGGGTGACCAAAAAAAAAAACGGGCCCGCGCGCGCACAATAAGTGCGCGCGCGGGCCCGTTTTTTTTTGGGTCACCCTGTATCATACATGCCACACCTCAGAGATGAAAAACCTGTACAAAAAATCCAAAACCCTGTACAAAGACCCGCAAAACCTGTACAAAGACGGAAAAAACATATCAAAAGAGTTAATTTGTGTAAAAATATTTTCAATTACAGTGAGCTGCATTATAAATGAGGCATGGGGACTTTGCCTTTTAAAGTAGGTCTTCACTTATTTTAAAACCCAAACAATAAATGTCTGAGTTTATTTTACACTGTAAAAATAATGTGATGGTGTCATCATTTAGTCTATTTCTGTGTTTAATTATCACTAACAGACTGGGAAATCCTGTGTTCAATAGGACCTTATAAAAGAACTGAGACACAGTAATAAGGGGAATGGGTTAGAAAACCTGTACAGAAATTATGTACAGGGTGTACACATCTGAAAACGCAAACACCTTGTACATATTATGGGTAAACCATAGCATGTGGCATGTATGCCCTGTATTATTACAATATTTTCTATATAAGGCTATGTAAAAAAAACTATTGCTGTCTAGTCCTTTACAAAAGAAAACTGCTTGTTTACTCTCAGTTTCAGTTTTGCAAGAATCTTCCCAGAATTGCCTTTTTTAGATTTTAAGCCACTGCATGCATGTTAGTATGCTACTTATTTTATTACACTTCTAACAGAGAATGGCATCATCTTCAAGAAGAGCATGTTTTCTTTCACAGCATTTATTTACTTATATTTGTGGAGAGTACACGTTCAAAGAAGAACATAGGAAGCATATTACTGTTTTTGTGAGAAAGGCATACTTTGCTTACTTTAAAGTAAAACTAGGTGACCAGGACAAGTCTTGGGCTCCTCATATTGTTTGCAAAACATGTGTTGAACACCTGCGACAGTGGACTTGTGGGAAAAGAAAATGTTTAAAATTTGGAATTCCAATGGTTTGGAGAGAGCCCAAGAACCACTATGATGACTGTTATTTCTGTGTTGTGAATATTAAGGGAATTAATGGAAAAAATCACAAAAAGTGGAAATATCCAGATTTAGATTCTGCTAGGCAACCTGTTCCACACGGAGATGACATACCAATTCCAACTTTCAGTCAGATTTCGGATTCCCTGCTAGAAGATGAGATAGCAGTGGCATGTGGAACGACAAGTGACAGTGATAGTGATTTTGAAGATGATTTTTCAGATGCTCAACACTTCGACCAGCTTGAACTAAATGATCTAATCCGAGATCTATATCTCTCCAAGGAATCTTCAGAACTTTTGGCTTCAAGATTGAAAGAAAAAAAATTACTGACTGCTGAAACAAAGGTTACATTTTATCGCAGCAGAGAGCAAGGTTTTATTCCATTCTTTTGTAAAGAAAACAACCTTGTGTTTTGTACTAATGTAGGAGGTCTTGTTAACAAAATGGGTGTAAGTTATACACCAGATGAGTGGCGACTTTTCATTGACAGCTCTAAAAGAAGTTTGAAGGGTGTTCTCTTACACAATGGTAACAAATATGGCTCAATTCCAATTGCTCATTCTACTACAATGAAGGAGGAGTATGCTACAATAAGCACAGTTCTGGAAAAATTGAAGTATTTAGAACATAACTGGATGGTTTGTGTAGATCTTAAAATGATGAACTTCTTGCTTGGCCAGCAAATGGGATTCACCAAATATCCATGCTTTATATGTTTGTGGGATAGCAGGGCAAAAGATATGCACTAGACAAAGAAACAGTGGCCGTTGAGGGATGAATTTAAAGTTGGAGAAAAAAATATTGTCAATAAGCCTCTCATTGATCGAAAAAGAGTTCTACTGCCACCATTACATATAAAGCTTGGCTTGATGAAGCAATTTGTTAAGGCACTGAACAAAGATGGTACCTGTTTTAATTACTTATGCAGAAAGTTTTCAGAATTGAGCATAGACAAACTTAAAGCTGGAATTTCTGATGGACCTCAAATTAGAAAGTTAATAAACGATCCAAATTTTATTGATTCCATGAACAAAACAGAGTCCACAGCCTGGTCATGATTTGTTTTAGTTGTGCAAAACTTTCTGGGTAACTTTAAAGCAGACAATTATTCTGAATTAGTTGGAAACATGCTGTCGAGTTTTTGTGACTTTAGGATTGTACATAACGATTGCCCTACTAATATGGTCATTCTTAGTTATCTCAAAAACTAGAGCTGATAGAAAAAATCTGATTACATTTTTGGAATCAGCAACCCAAAATTACCCAAGAACAGCTATAAAATTTAAGGCACCAAAATGTGTGTATACCAGTATAATATAAGAAATAATGAGCAAAACGTTTCTGAAAGTGGCATTGAAAAAATATTTTGGATAATGGTTTAGAGAAAATTAAAAACAGTGAGATTGAATGATATAGCACTCAAGATTGGTAAATGATAAAACACTGAATGACGATGTACATTTATTGTGCACACAGAATTGAAGCTTATGATAATCAGTAGCAGAAACGTAAAAAGGTGCTAAAATTGAACAGGAGGTTAGGTAACCCTTCCAAGTTAAGGCTAAAGGACTGTAAATTGCGATGATATGGTGTAGTACCTGGGGGCCTTTGATGAGACAAAGAAGGGAAAGGACTGCTGCTCCCTCAGGCATGTCGTACAGGGTGACTAATATGAGGTGGTTCAAGAGGCTGGCAACCTTATCATGTAAAACAAATAGCCACAGAAACAACTGCTGCAAGAGCATGTGACTGGTGCAGGTTTCATGCAAGAGGACCAGCTGCAGTGGTGACTCCGTGCTCCACAAGGAACATGATCATGTTGAAACATCTTTATGGGATGTTGTGCAGAAAACTCTGAGATGTGGTGTAATAAACGTATTCATGGCATATGTTGAAGGAAACAGTAACTTGAATGCATACTTTCAGTATTTGTTTAGCTGTTAACAGTTTCATATATTGTTTTGTTAGTGGTTCGCTTTCTTTGATCTGAAGAATAATTCTTAAAGATGTTATTATCATCTCTTTTAGCCTGCCTCTTGATGGAAAAGATAATGTTTTAGAAAAACATGGAGAAATTCTTATGGGTACTGTACTTCCAAGGAAGATAACCATCTGCACCACTCCTTCCTGTGGGGGTTAGTTCTGGATGTATATTCCACTTCCCAAGGAGCAAAGACCTTCTACAAACTGATGCAAACTTCTCCTGTTCCGTGCCAACTGCCCAAGGTCTTTCTATGTCTTCCTCATTCTTTTCATTTCTGTTTCCATCTCTCTTCTCCTTGTCTATTATCGTCTACCTCAACTTCTCTTACCTTGGGGATTCAAGAATAAGGACTTCCTTGTAATGCTATCAACAGGTTTCTTTACTGTATGTTCAGTTCATTGCCCACATCTTGTCATCTGTTGTTCCACTGGCACTTGTTTGGTTTTTGTCATCATTTCCACATTGGTGGAATGGGTGTATATTGTTGAAACGTATTTTGGAGAGAGTTTGTTTAAAATAATATATGTTGAGCTTCAATGTAATTTTTGTGTTACCCATATGACAAAAAAGAAATTATTTCTGTTTGTAACACCAACATCTTTTTCTCTGAATTTAGGGATCGTGTCAACACAGATGATTGCATATGTACTGAGCATCTCTCAGTGTCTAAATTATCCTCCTTTGGGACTAAGGGTTTGTCTGTACCTTTGTCTAACTTAGTTCCACTTGCACCACCCATCCCTTGTTTGGCTACACTTTTTGTTTAACTAGTATCCAGTCACTTCCTCATTGCACCTGCACAATTTTCTGTATGACTTCATTGCATGGGTACTAGTGGGTCTGATGTATAACTTCTCTTTCTTTGCCTTATCTTATGACTGGTATATACAGTTTTTGGTGTTCATTTACTGTAGTTTAGCAGCTGTTTTAGTCCTTCTTAGTGGATTGTGAAGCATGGCTATATCGTAGGTCTCATAGTTGTGTTAATTTACAGTGCAAACTTTGTTGTTTGAGCCAAACTTTTAAAAGGAGTAATTAGTTACTGCTTGACTGTGAATGCTGCCAAAAAGTATGTTATAAATTATATTATCTGTGTTGGTGGTTATGTCCTAACATGTTATGCTGAATGTAAGAGTGTAGTGTTTGTAAATATACATGGATAGAAAGATATATTGTTATTGTTAATCAGAATCGACTTCACTGCACTCAGGGCAAACCCATTGGTGCTCAGTCTCCCTCAGCAGATGTTGAAGATTATGAATGCTAATTGTATCTGTAGCACGCTGGTTGTACTTACAGCGGATGCATCCTCTCTCACGTCCATCACTGCTAGCCCCACGTTTGATTCTAAACTCCAAGTGTCTCAGCCTTGTTGATTGATCCATTGCAGTGTCATTATCTAGCAGGCAATTATTAATTGCCCTTAGTATCTCTACCTTATCCATGTCCAGTGTCCCCACTATGGATTCTCTCGAGGCCAATCTGTCAGCTCTCTCATTGCCACACACCCCTGCATGACCAGGACAGTAGATCCACACCAGTTCTTGAAGACTTGAGGATTCTATTGATGTTTTCCATTCCTGCCGCAGCCATCTGTTCTGAACTTTCGAAAGCATGGCCTGAGAGTCTGACAATATAACTGCCCTGGTTGATGGAGTTTCAGAAAGATAAAGGAATACTTCAGCGCCAAAAATTGGCTTGAATTTTAATACTGTGATGGTGTCTTATTCTTTGGTATTTTTTTTTAATTGAAGGTTATTTTTATCTTTTTTCTTGTATAATGAATTCTTATCATATCCTGACAGTGTGATCATTATAGCAGTCAGATATTTCATTATCTATCACATTGTTAAAATTATAGCAGATATACTCATGAGCAGGTAAGTACAATTATGCGAAGTTTATCAGAATCTAACAACATTATCATATACACAGATTCTTTCAATCACACATGGTAGTCCCTATTCGAATCACAACTCACAGACAAAAAAAATTACTAATCATGACAGTTTGTGAAATTAGTTGAAACAAATCATGAAAATCTGAAAAAAATTGTGGAAAAAATAATACAAAACTTGTAAAGTCAGGGAATATGAACTAGAGATGAACCAGGAAAATCTGGAAGCATCATTTACCTATTTGCTCCTTATTGAGCTTAGGGCCACCACCACCACAGCTGTCTCATTGAAAGAAGTCTCCATCAAAGCATTTGTGTGATCTTGCAGCAGTGATTTCTTTAGCAATTTGTTTTACGTTGTGAAGCCACAACCTCATATTAGTTGTCTTGTATGACATTCCTGAGGGAGCAGTAACTTTCTTTGTCTCTTTAGAGACCTCTGGGAACTACACAGGTCATTTATGAAGTACAGGTCATATATTCATGAGGTCAGTGTCCGTGACACCTGTGTGATCGCCAGCACCTTGTTTTATTGTAAGAATTCAGCTTGTATATCGGTGAACTAGGTTTCAAAGCAGATACTAATGAAGAATGCTGGTGTTATTTCTGAGCTCAGTGTTATGGTGGATGATGAGGGCACTGTGGTGTTTTAAAGAAAAGTCAATAAAATGGTAGAGGATAAGCTTTTGTGAAAACTGAGACAGAATGTTTGTGTTTTAGTGGTGGGTGTACTAAAGTAGCAACCACAGATCATGGGCAAAGCTGAAGAAGTTGGCCGACAGTAGAAACTGGTGGTGAGCAACAGTTGCAGCTGTGTATTCCACATGAAACAAAATGGATAGATAGATACTAAAGTCAGTATTGATTTAAACCAGGTCCTCTGCTCGGTGCATTTGTCACTGCACCAGCAAGTAGTGTGCCGTATCTCACTACCTTGTGAGATGCATATTGGGTGTGGCTTCTTTTTTTTTTTGCTGTACCTCTCTGCTGTTGCCACTGTGCCTTATGTCTGCTTGAATCTTTCTCTTTATTTCTGCTGACAGGGACCGTTTGAGCCAAGATGATGCTGTGGGCACACTTTTCATACCCATCAGCATTATATCTTGTAATGGAGAAAAGGGTGACTTTACTAGATATTACAATTTTTTATTTTTTTGGTTTGGCCCCTCTGTTTTTTATATTTTCTGGCTTATTTACAGTAGCTGCATTTTTCCTGATGTTTGCATGTTTGCCGCAGTAGCTTTATTGTTCTGTGTTAAACCCATTTGTGTTGGAGAAGGGTGGCAATGTTGATGTTATGAGTATCTTTAGTAGATTTTCTTTCTTTCTTTTTTCTTCTTTTTTTTCTTTACTTCTGTTAAGTTCCACAAAGAAAATGAAGTTTTAAACAAAATTTTCTCTTTTAATAAGCTCTTGCTATTTTTATTTTTCACATTAACTGTGGCTAATAAATAAATCTGTGACTTTTCACATTGTTAACTGTGGCTGTGGCTAATAAATAAATCTGTGACTTTTCACATTGTTAACTGTGTGACCAGAACCTCGAAATAATTATTAATTTTTCCAAACTATTTCTGTGTTCAGAAACTAGAGATAAAGTTTTTAAAATTTAAAGCCTCAGAACTTTCAGACAAATATTCTTAAAAATTCAAAGCCACTTGATAGAAAGGACAATAATGACATTACATTGTTGATTCTGCATAATTAAACATTCTACTTTAACATTTAATTTTGTTATCATGATATTACACAGTGTTTATCAAGCTTGTTCCATTCTAATATTTTGTTTTGACATTGTGTGTGTACATGTTATCCAGCTAGTTGCACACATGTAGTATATCTTTTCTATGTTATTGTAAAGTTTTTGCCTTGTTATTTTTATCTACCTTATACACTTTTGACATTTTCTTGTACTGATGTTCATCCATCCAGCTGGCCTTGCTTTAGCTGTCATATTATGATGAAGAGTTAAGGGACTTGTATTTTCTTGTATGTGCATTAAGAAAAAATTTATTTATATCACTGAGCCTTCTCCTTCTGTATATGTGTATGTGTGTTTTTATTTGTGTGATAATATTCATGTTTTCTTTGTGTTGCAATGGTGTGGAATACTGGAGAGTAACAGAGAAGGAAATGTCGAAATTATCCTCCTCCCACACAATCTGCCTAAGGAAAATTCTCCGATCTTTTGGCCGAATATTATCACCAACCAAGAACTACCTACTCGGAGTAACCACGAGGACATGCACACCATCATAGCTGGCAGACGCTGGAGCTGGGTTGGCCACGTCCTCAGAAGAGACCCCAATGCCATCACAAGAACAGCTATGCTATGGACCCCTGAAGGAAAGCGAAAGAGAGACTGACCAAAAACAACTTGGCGGAGAACCATGGAGGCCGAGATGCAAAGAATGAACCAGAACTGTGCACTGTATGAAGGATGGCCGCCATCTGAACAAAGCGGAAGCTGTTTGTTGCTGCCCTACAAGACGCCACCAGGCATGATGGCCACTGACTGCTTTGACTGCCGGTGGCTAAGGATCAAAGAAAAAGAAGAAAGTGTTGCTCATCAAGTCATCTGTAGGCCAGTGGATTACAACCTGGGGTCCACAAACCCCCAGGAGGCTGCAAAAAGGACCAACGGGTTCATAATGTGGGGAAAAAAATACAATAAACTGTTGGGAACCACTGCTGTAGACAGCCAGTCTTAAGAAGATTTATATATTTGTGTGCTATGTCTGTAAAATATATGCTGGTCATCAGCATCTAGCAGTTTACTTAGATGATGTGGCTCATTTTGATATTTTGATTGTTCATTTGTATTTTTGATGAAACAATTTTAGTGGATGGCACAGGACAGAAGAACTTGGCATGGCCTGATTAAAGACTTACTTATGCTTCATGGGGATCTGTTGCTGTAAATGGTTACCTGACTCTGCTTTTGAGTTAAGGAAGGCAGAGGCAGCGAGGAAAGGAAATAGTCACCCCACCTGTCAAAGCTGGACTTAGTATAGTGAAGTCTCTAACACTTCACTCCCATATGGCAGTATGGGACAGCCTTTTATTCTTTGCAAGCACTCAACTATGAAAGTCTGTAACTTCTTTGTTTTCTTGTTGTTCTCCATGTTTCAGAGCCATACTATAGGAATGCCTTGACATATGAGCAAAATTATTTTTTTATATCAGTCTCTGTTCCTCCATTTCTTTGTTGCAAACATGATGTATGTATAATCCACATTCTGTAGCAGTGTTTCACCAAGTGCAGTCTTGCTATGATTTAATACATTTTTTGTCATAACTTTTATCTTTTATCTGTTGACTTTCAAATGCAGTTGTTGTGAATCTTTTGTGTAGTGTTCTAATTTTTGTTGTCTAGCTTCTGATTTTATTTGTAGGATAGAAGAGGAAATCCATCAGCAAAGTCCAGAACATCGAGCCAAAATTTTACTTGTGTTACCGCCATAATTTTACTTTTGCAGACTTTCTTGTGCATCACACGTGAATATGTACATAAAGAATTATTATATGAAGCATGATGATGATGTATACTGGTGATTTGGCTTTCAATGATATTTCAACCATTAGGTGTTGGGTGTAGGGTATTAATGATGTAGTTGTGTATGATTCTGCTTTTAGCTGCATTTTGTATCTGTGGAATTTTTGTTGTTGTCTTTTTTACAGGTATGGGATGCTAGACTAGTGTAGAATGTACTGCAAATGAGTATTTAATTGGGTTAGGTGTGTAGAGGAATAATATTAATAATAACAGTAATAACAATAACAACAGTAGTTCTGGTTCAGCAGTGTCAGTGAATATCATTATTACTGTTCCTTTACAGAAAGGGTTTTTTAAAAAAAGTATTTGACAAATCATTATTGGTGATGCACTGTATCTCCAGACCATGATGAAGAAAAAATGAAAACAATTCAATTTCTTGAATAATAATTCAGTGTGGTGCAGAAATTGTTTAAGATGACAGTATGTAATTAAAACTCTGACGCGTTCGATCGAAAGCCGGTGTCATATTTAATTATTAAGTGTTTTATTGTAAGTAATGTGTGTCTCTTCAATGCTAAAGGTGTGTAGGTAATAACATAAGTTTCCTGCTTAAAAAAAAAAAAGTAAGATTTTAAGCATTCCTTCAAACAAATATTTTCACCAAAACAAAACAAAAAACACAAGCAACTTCTGGAGGAAGATAGTGACTTTAATTACATTATTTTAACCCTGTATGGTTTCCAGGGTTCTTTGAAACAGTGAAGAACTATTAGAACAACTGTTGCCTCAAGTGTGTCATAAGAGGTGACTAATATAAGATTATGCATGGGACTTGCAACCTCATTAGGTGACTAATTTAAGATTATGCATGGGATTTGCAACCTCATTAGGTGACTAATATAAGATTATGCATGGGATTTGCAACCTCATTAGGTGACTAATATAAGATTATGCATGGGACTGGCAACCTCATCATGTATAAAAATACTGCCACAGAGACAACTGCTGCAAGAGCACATGATATGCTTCTTTGTAGACTTCCTGTGAGGGGGGCCAATTGCAGTGGTGACTTTGCGCTCCTAAAGTAATGTTAAAGGAAAACGAATGAATCAAAGTTAACATGGCATAGTCATCACCCAGTGCTTCTTCTAAGTCACTTGATAAATGTCAGATGTCAACTTGAGAGATAATTACATGGGCTGTGTAAACTATTTTTCCAGTCGAGAAAGAACATGTTGAAAGTGAACTTGGAAGTGAAATAATTGAGAATGGTAATGAATAATTGTTTAGTGTATGTTGAGAAATTTGTTAAACTTGGCCATTTAATTTATTTATTTCAGTTCTTGTTAATGCTGCCAGCAGAGATCCTACTTGTCACACAAGTCTGTCGTGTAAAAATGTTTAAAACAGGCAATTTCCCTTTATGATGATGTTTTTAGTGCAACAGTCTGCAGCATAGACATGTCCTGGCTGTTACTTTCATAAAGATGAGATATATCTTAATATGAACTTAAGTTATAGAAACACTATGACATGTTGTTATTCAGTCTTTAGGAACTCAGTGATGGTTAAATTTTTACATCTGTCATGTAATATACCTTCTGAAAATGTATGAAAAGTGTGTGAATTGATAGACAGTAAATTTTTCTTTTAGATGTTAAGTATCTTTTCAATTCAGAATTCTCACAAAATTATTTAGAAATAATATTCCTTTTGCCCAAGCTTTTCCCCAGTATTAAACAAACATTTAGAAAGTTAGTAGTTTGAATTTCCTGTTCAACTTTTTAAATTGTTCTGTATTGAAGCATCATTTGATATTTTCCACCTGATTTTATATTGATTTTTGTTTATTTTACTTTTGTAATGACAATTTTGGATTAGAGAAATTTATATGTATGATTTATATTTTAACTGCATTGAGAAGGATATTCTTTCATTACCAAGCCAATATTCCAGAGTATCATATACCTCCTGCTTTTGATAAAATTTGAGTCATTATATGTATTTACATGTAAGAAAATTGTTCTAGTGTAGTCCAGATAATTTTTTTCATTTCCCTAGTTTATTACGTTTTTTTTTTTAATATGTCCATATATGTCTATTTTGTAAATCTGGTATAAAAATATGAAGCTCTTTACATTTTTAACTTCTATTTTATAACACTTAACGACTTGACCTTGATCCTCTGTCACAGAGCATCAGCTCTTGATGACCTTGATGCCATTATGTGGTACTGTGCTCTATTGTTAAAAGTAAATGCTGTTTAGGTTAGTGAAAAAAGTAACACTTAATTTTGAACTCTACATATTTGCAAATTTGGTTTCGAGCACAACAGTTTCAGGATAAGAATAATTACCTTGTAAATCTGTATAATGCCACCACTGTTTAGGAGCCTGATTCCTAAAGTTTGATTGTTATTTAGGCAAGTCTTGTTTACATTAAACAAACAAAAACTCTAGGCTCAGAATTGTGTAGCATTATTGATATGCAGATGTAAAATAAATTGTATTAACACATTACCTACCGCAAGCCGCTGTCAGCGGCTCACAAAATAATCACATTTGGACCGCAAGCCGCTCAGAGCGCCAATCTAATTTTAGTAATAGAACGAATGAAAAATGTACTGAAACACTCTCTGATCTGGTTCGAGATTTTAAGTTGCCACCGGAAAACAAATTCCCAAAGCATGGTTGTTGTAGAACACTGGAAAATTGATATTATGTTCATATTTTTCAGCGTTTTGGGTTAGTTACCAAATCGTGTAAAACTGTTTACCGTGGCAACTAGTGAAAGGACTACAAAAAATGCGTGTACATCTCGTCTAACGGCTGAATAGGATAGAAACTTGTTTCAACAATTGACTGATAGATCTAGCGACAAGCACAAGAGTGAAAACGGTGTGCACATTGATTGAAATTGTGATTTTGATAGAGATGGGGCGCAAGCAGTTATAATTGTGAAAATATTGCAAGTCCAAGGCCATCGGAGGGCCGTTAAATAGCAACAACCTCTATTAGAGTTACAACCGGTGTTTATTGTAATAGTACATTCATTTATCTTTAAAATGATGTGTAATTCATAAAAATCTGTAAACAATTACGAAAACTACAGCTTACTTTGTGCAAACACCTACAGGATGAAAATGGGAAAAAAATTTAATTCGGCCACAGTGTGTTTTTCAATTCGGTAGTTAATGTGTTACGTATAACAACAATTTTAGACATTAAAGAATATAATAAATGACCAGCTTCAATTCATCTCACAGACCCTCTCATGCATTATATAACTCTGCCTGCAAGAAGTAGCAAAGTTTATCATATGTCCATTTCATTTTTTTTTTTTAAAGCAATGGTTTCAAACCTGACCAATTATTTAATTACTGACAGTTTTGTTAGCTTTTTCCTGATAATTTACAGGATAGTAATATTCTTAAACATTCAGTTCTGTACATTTTTTTTTTACAACGCAGGATTTCTGCCCACATTTGGTCCATGCTATGTTAACCTGTATGGATCTACACGAGAATATTCTGACCTGCCTAATGACTATGAAGATTTGAACCTCGGAAAGGTTGGAATATGAATTTTTGCTATTAAAAGTGCCTGTCTTCATTAAAATACTGAGTTTCATGTTAAAGTGTAAAAAAAAGTGTTAGACTATAGAATTTTTCATTAGTGTAGTCAAGTGTTTAGTGTAGTCAAGTGTTTAGCGTAGTCAAGTGTTTAGCGCAGTCAAGTGTTTAGCGCAGTCAAGTGTTTAGTGTAGTCAAATGTTCAGTGTAGTTTAGCATAGTCAAGTGTTTAGTGTAGTCAAGTGTTTAGTGTAGTCAAATGTTCAGTGTAGTTTAGCATAGTCAAGTGTTTAGTGTAGTCAAGTGTTTAGTGTAGTCAAGTGTTTAGTGTAGTCAAATGTTCAGTGCAGTTTAGCATAGTCAAGTGTTTAGTGTAGTCAAGTGTTTAGCGTAGTCAAGTGTTTAGTGTAGTCAAATGTTCAGTGTAGTCAAATATTTAGTTCCCAGTGTAGTTCGGGGGGGGGTGTCTCATGAGACAAAGAAAGAATAGTACTGCTGCTTCCACAGACATGTCATACAAGGCAACTAATATGAGGTTGTACGTGAGAGACTGGCAACCTCGTTATGTACAATAAGTTGCTACAGAAACCACCACTGTAAGAACAAATGAAATACTTTATGCAGGGCTTCCTGTGAAAGGGTGGGGGGGCCCAGCTACAATGGTGGCTTCATTCTCCCATAGGGAATGGAAAGAAACATTATGAGGAAAGTGCTTATTTGGCTGCTGGGGTCCTAGATTAATAAGTTATAATCTTGAAGCTTGATTTTGGGGAACAACAGAAAGAAATTTTAAATCTTAATGTGTGGGATCAAAATTAATTTGTATTTATCTCTAGGGTGAAGGTGTTGCGTACAGGGGACGTGCATTGGTACAGCTAACAACCACACTGGGAGAGCTGCCCGAAAAGCCTGTTGAGGATATAGTAGGAGATGACAGACTTCGAGTGGAGGTAAAACTTAATGTTCATATGCTTTCTTTAAAATGTGACCATTGATGTATTTAAGATGGTTTTTTTTATTATGCTGACACATCTTTATGTAGGTATTGCATGTTGACTTTTTAATAGCAGAAGACCCTCAAGGAAATTTTTGAGAATCATAGACATGCCAGTGCTATATAGATGTAGGAAAGAAAAGTTGTTATGAACAACAGCAAACATCAAACACGCAGTATAGGAAACAGAAACTTCAGAAGACATTAACGCAGCAAGATAGTGGTATGATATCCATGGCCATTGTTTCAGTATAAATGTCCACTTACCTACAGTAGCCATCCTTCCAGTTGGTCTGCCAGTTTTGTCATTAGGATGTTTTAAATGAAGTTCATTGTGAACAGTGGTTAAGTTAAAGGTTGCAAATAGAAAACACATTTTAGCAACAAGTGTTGCATATACAGATAGGTTACCAGCAGTGAGAGAGCAAAATCACACTTAGACAATAAGAGATGAGGAAATAACAAGAGCATTTAAGATGCAAGAATCCAATTGTTCCATATGGCAGCTCCTCTCCATCGCCAGAATTCACTAATTTCCCATGTCATCCCCTATGGAGCATGGAGACCCAGCTTCAGTTGCTCCCCGTGCAGGAAGCCAGCACTAAAGCATTCATGTGATCTTGCAGCAGTGGTTTCAGTAGCATGTTGTTTTAAATTATGAGGTTGCCATTCCCATGCACAACCTCTTTCTTGTTGCTTCTTATGACATGCTCGAGGGAACAGTAGTCCTAATCTTTCTTCATCTCCTTAGAGACTCTAAGGAACTAAGAGAACTCACCATCAGAATAAAGTAGTGATAAGTCATTGAAGTGGGGCTCGTTTTGCTTGCAGTATGACAGTTCTTGTTTAACATCCACATGCCTGTTAACCCAAAGAAGAACTATGGTTTCTGTAGCAATTTATTTTACATGATAAGAAGGTAGCCAGTCCTGTGCATTCTTCTTCTTCTTCTTTGATCCATAACCACCAACCGTCAAAGCAGTCAGTGGCCATCACGCCTGGTGGTGTCTTGTAGGGCAGCAACAAATTGATTCCACTTTGCTCGCTCGGCAGCCATCCTTCGTACAGTGCCTCAACTGTGGTTCATTCTTTGCATCTCAGCTTCCACAGTTCTCCGCCAAGTTGTTTTTGGTCGGCCTCTCTTTTGCTTTCCCTCGGGCGTCCATAGCATAGCTGTTTTTGTGATGGTATCAGGGTCCCTTCTGAGGACGTGGCCAACCCAACTCCAGCGTCTGCCAGCTATAATGGTGTGCATGTCCTCCTGGTTACTCCGAATAAGTAGTTCTTGGTTGCTGATGGTGTTTGGCCAAAAGATTCGGAGAATATTCCTTAGGACAGTTTCGACATTTCCTTCTCTGTTACTCTCCAACATTCCGCACCATAGAGAAGCACAGAAAGTACACAGCTCTCATACAGTCTTAATTTGGTGTTTGTGCTGTACTGGGAAGACTTCTAAATGTTGTTGAGAACAGCAAAGGCTGTTCTCGCTTTATTCATTCTGTTGTTAATGTCCTTGCTTGTTCCGCCGTCAGGTGTTACTATGCATCCTAAGTAAGTAAATGTGTCTGTCTGTTCTAAATTCTGGTTCCTTACTGTTATTGAGTCCTGTGCATTGATGTCAGGATATTTCCTAGAACATTTGTATTAAGTGAGAGTGAATTAATTTACACTCAGTAACATTAATTTAAAACACATACTTATATCCCCCATAGAAATTCATGAGGAGACGCAAATACAGGGTGCATGCAGCCTTCTACAATGCTGGTATAATAAGCTCCAGCATGATTGATGCTCCAATTGAGTTTGAAGTCAGCATGGGTGAGTCAGACCTAAACTTTTAGGAATGTGATTAATGTTCTGAAGGCAGTAATCTGGGCAGAGACAAATAGAAACACAAACACAAGCTAGTAGCACAGCATCCATGGCCATTGTTTAGTAGAAATTTCCAATGTACATACAACAGCTATCATCTTTCCAGATGGTCTACACAGCCAAAAAAAGCAAGAAAACATTGGACGTGGGTAGGACACACACTGAGAATACAGTTGGGTAACATAAGTCACTCTTTGTCCTAGTATCTTCTTGATAGTAAACAGGAAGATTTTTGAACACATGCAGAAAGGAATGGGAGAAAAATGAGAAAGACAAAAACAGCTGTTTCATTATCACCTTCACTCTCCTTTTATGCTTCCTAAGGAGCATGGAACCACCACTGCAATTGGGCACCTTGCAGGAACCATGTGACAGAGCACTGCTATAGTGGTTTCTGTAGCATTATATTTTACATGATGAGGTTGTCAGTGCCATGCACAACCTCTCTTTAGTCTCATGTGACTTAGCTGAGTAATCATGGGTTTTGTTCTTTCTTCGTTTCTTGAGAGATTGCCCAGAATCATATCATGGTAAAGAGAACAAGGCAAACTGGAATGGACTACTCAGCACCTAGAGACATTGAGAGATTTGATTAGACATATGCTTCATAGAGAATGAAATTAATGAAAAATTTTAAAATTTAAAACACCTTTCTGTATTTCTTCCCTTACTTCTGCTTCATGCTGTCTTTAAAAATATAACTATGGATAGACTGGATAAATGATATACTATTCAATAAAAAGAAATGTCTCTTTCTGTGTGCCTGCATGTCTACAAAGTAAATTTAAACTTGTTACTCTTATGCAGGAAACTATGGCAACAAATTGGATGAGAATGTTCCTCCATGTGCTTCTACAACCCAGCCAACCAATGCCGTGTTTGATGGGTGTTACTACTACTTTCTGCCGTGGGCTAACACAAAACCCTGTGTTGTCGTGGACTGCTCCTGGGAAGATATTTCTTTTAGGCTGGAGTCACTAAACATGATGTTAAACATTCAAGAAAGACTTGTGAGTTTGTCTCTTCTTGTTGTCTTTCTCTCGCTTTTGCTTTCTCTCTCTCTTTTTTCTTTGACCCTGCTGAACAAACATAAGGATTAAGGAGCTGCTTTTATCATGGAAGAAAAGATTAGTACCACAGAAAAAAAAAATGTTAATGTTCCTCACATTATATTCTTGGTAAATAAAGTTTGTTGAAGGCCTATGCTCCTTTGTGAACTGCAGAGTGACAATGGTGATATATTCTTTTGCACTGAATAAAAGTGGGTGACCACTTATCATTGATCAGTAAGTAATTCATCATATTGTTCACATATTTCTATTTTTTATGAACAGTATAACAAATTGATTAGAACAGGGTATTTGCTTTTATTCTATACAAAAGAATGATGGAATGTTTATTTCTTGTTGTTCTTTTGCTGACATTAATAAAAGTGATTCCCTAAAACTTCAGTCACTGTGAATTAAAGCTAACAAAGCCATAATCATTTTTTTTTTCAGCAATCTAATCTGGAACGAGTTCGTATTGGTATGAAGGCCAAACTGCCAGTCCCAGAGCTGGCTCAGCTGCTGATTTCACTGCTTGACCAACTTATCATTGACTGCGAGTGAGTAAATGTAATCTGTGAGTGAGGAAATGTAATCTGCGAGTGAGGAAATGTAATCTTTGAGCGAACAAATGTAATCTGTGAGTGAGTAAATGTAATCTGCGAGTAAGTAAATGTAATCTGCAAGTGAGTAAATCTAGTCTGTGAGTGAGCAAATGCAATCTGTGAGTGAACAAATCTAATCTGCCCGAGAGAGTAAATCTAATGTGCGAGTGAGGAAATGCAATCTGCAAGTGAGGAAATGCAATCTGCGAGTGAGGAAATGTAATCTGCAAGTGAGCAAATGTAATCTGCGAGTGAGCAAATGTAATCTGCTTGTGAGTAAATCTAATCTGAGTGAGTAAATCTAATCTGTGAGTGAGGAAATGTAATCTGCGAGTGAGGAAATCTAATCTGTGAGTGAGTAAATCTATCTGTGAGTGAGGAAATGTAATCTGCAAGTGAGGAAATGTAATCTGCAAGTGAGCAAATGTAATCTGCCCGAGAGAGTAAATCTAATGTGCGAGTGAGGAAATGCAATCTGCGAGTGAGTAAATCTAATATGCGAGTGAGGAAATGTAATCTGTGAGTGAGGAAATCAAATCTGTGAGTGAGTAAATCTATCTGTGAGTGAGGAAATGTAATCTGCAAGTGAGGAAATGTAATCTGCGTGCGAGCAAATGTAATCTGCGAGTGAGAAAATGTAATCTGTGTGCGAGCAAATGTAATCTGCGAGTGAGGAAATGTGATCTGCGAGTGAGTAAATCTAATCTGTGAGTGAGCAAAAGCAATCTGCAAGTGAGCAAATATAATCTGCGAGTAAGTCAATGTAATCTGCGAGTGAGTCAATCTAATCTGCGAGCGAGTCAATCTAATCAGTGAGTGAGTAAATGTAATCTGTGAGTGAGTCAGTCTAATCTGCGAGGGAGTCAATCTTATCAGTGAGTGAGTAAATGTAATCTGTGAGTGAGTCAGTCTAATCTGCGAGTGAGTCAATCTAATCTTTGAGTGAGTCAATCTAATCAGTGAGTGAGTAAATGTAATCTGTGAGTGAGTAAATGTAATCTGAGTGAGTAAATTTAATCATTTAATGTAATGAAACGCAGAGAACATAATATGATGTGACAAAAAGTAGTATGAGTACATATGCAGCTGGCCTAATCGAGCAGTGGTGGATTTATGCCAGCCGAACTAGATAGTAGTAGGTAGCCCCTTCAGCCATGACTGACAATGGGAATGCGCTCCTCGGCTGATTTTTTTCCAGGTGTTCCTTTTGGCATGTTCTTTTCTCTTTTGCTTGTTGTGAGAGCTTCTTTTTGCCCAATCAGAGGTGGTGCCATAGGGAGCATCACCACTTGCTGCAGCCGACAGCTTCATTCTCCCAGGTTGTTGGACTTGTGTGTCCAGTGCCCTCATGTCTCTCTTGCACACATCTTTGAACCTCAGCTACAGTCACCCAACTTGATCATAGAGAGATAAATAGAAACATTCTTCACAGGTGAACTGGAACATTCATTAAACTGTGAATAAAATTAGTTATATGTCCCACAAGTATTTTTATCATCATTCCACTATTGTATAATGAAAGACCACAAGCCATTGTATTATATTTGAAGAAAAATCCTGTGTGTTTTGTTATGAATCATTTGTGTCCGGCTTTGTGGAGTTGCACGAAAGGCCACAATACATAGTCATTATGCACCTATTACATTTGTTAATCAGCTTTGTGTTACCAGGGCTCGAACTGGGAGCAAAAAGTAGTAACACTATAACCTACCATGTTCTGGGGATCTCTGAAGAGACAAAGAAAAAATAGAACTACCTCACCACAGACATGTCATACAAGGCAACTAATATGAGGTTGTACATGAGGCTGGCAGCCTCATCATGTCAAACAAATTGCCATGGAAACCACCACTGCAGGAGCACGTGAAGGCTTCCTTAAAGTGGACCAGCTGCATTGGTAGGCCCATGGTCTATAGGGAGCACACAGGACAATAATGATGATAACCTAACATTCATGTTGTAAAAAAGGAACTAAAGAGGGTTGGGCATGGAGCAGGCTACCCTTCTATCCCATATAAATTTTAAACCAGAAAAAAGCTTCAACAAACATGTACTGTTGTTTGTTGTTAGCTGTGTGCCAATTTGCTATAATTTGCCTATGTTTCATTTGTCTTTTATCTGTATTGGCCAATGATAGCTGCATAGACTTATCTATATGTGCCATCATCTTTTATCTAACCTTGCTTGCTAGCAGTGGACATGGGTGAGCAGCTTAGAAACTTCAGTAGATTGAGCAAGAACAATGAAGTTGACAGTGTCAAACTCAAGATGTCACTTAGAATTTACAAATTCATTTATGGAAGAATAAAGCTGAATTTTAATTTTATTTTCTTATACAGCACTCCACTGTCCCCTCCAAAAAGTGGTCAGCATTCAAGTAATGAACTGGATAAGTTGACAGAGGGGCTCCGGAAGGACACACTGCAAACAATTAAAGCCTCAGCAGTTACACTACGAGAGAGTGCCACAGATTTGGATGAGGCTGTTAATGAAGTTGAGCAATATCTTGGCAACATTAGGAGTCTCACAGTTGAGGTATCTATCTTGCATGGCTGTGTATCTTAGGTGGAGGAATTGTTTATTGTAGATGATAGTGATGAACAATGATATGTAGCTTTTTAGTCAGATAATTGTCAGATTGTGTTATTAGAACATGGTGACACTACTTGCTAACCCCTCTACAATTATGAATAAGTCCATAACTCATTAGTGGTTGTTGTCGTTTTTACCCTTGTGGTTGATTCTGACTCTTCCATAGTCTCTGCAAACTCTCTCTACTCTTTCCACTCATTTTCTTCCACATCACTGAATAACATAGTGCATCTGTAAATCGTTCATTAGAAAAATACAATGTCTGAGGACCTGTGAACATGTGTAAGACACACATGTAGTCTAGTTTGAGACATCAGTTATGTTGGAGGATTGCATTAAGAGGGCCCAACCTAAATACTAATATAATTGCAGGGGAAAGAATTATAAGAGACACTGCAATCAGACAAAACGTCAAGGCCTAAAAACCCAACCCCTGCAGACCAAAGTAGAACAGTCCCAACTAAGAAGGTTTGGCCATGTCTGTAGAATGGGAGAAGATTGGCTACCATGACAAGCATGGGAAACTAAGAGCCAGAGATCCAGACCTCCAAGATGACCCAGAGTCCGCTGGGAGGACAACATTAGACAATCTTTGAAGGACCGAGGACTAGAATGAAGCCAGGCCAGGAGGAAGACAGCTGATAGGATAGAATGGCGCTCTCTCTTCCAAACCTCTATACCTCACGGTAGAAGGGGAATGACTAAGCAAGTAAGTAAAGAATTAGAAGAAACAAAATGTAGCTTCAGAACGTTTCGCAGGATTTTACACTTTGAAATTGTTTTACCATATAAACTTTTTCTAGAATTTTAAGGAGTACTCACAGGAGTCTGGTAGGAAATGATAAGTTGTTTAGTTACATTGAGTAGACATGATTTCAAAACTTGGTTACCTTTCCTCAGCCGCAAAACAGCATGCCTGATGTTGTTGTATGGATGATTAGTGGTCAGAAGAGAATAGCATATTATCGCATACCTGCTTATGAACTGCTGTATTCTGAAAATGAGGAGACGAGAGGGAAGAACTGTGGCAGGATCATGTCAATAGCCTTGAAGGTATGTTAACCACTTAACATTCTTAGTGCTTTGAGAAACGTATTTAAACAAATTTCTTTTTTATGTAGTATTTCTAAAGTATACAGGCTGCTGGGGGAACATATCTGACCCTATGACTTAACTCTTTGACTCTGTTACAATGCTCAGACCATTGGTCAGATTTGATGTCAATGTCAAAACAATGGTCTGAGTGTTGTTTTTAGTTTATCACGTATAAACCCAATAAATCATCCGCTCAAAGCAGTTCATATTTTAAAACAAGTAAAATGACTTCTGCTACTGTTTAATTAACTAATTTTAGTGTAGTTACGCACCATGTGTGCATGTTTTGATGTTATTATTACAATTTTTGTGATGATTCGCGTGTTTGCGTTTTTTGCTGTAATTGCTACAGAAATATGTCAAGCTTTATATTTACAATTTCAAAGCCTCTTAACTCTTTGACTCCACAGCAACGCTCTGAGCGTTGCAAAATTCAACACGCCGTGCCCCAGCAACGCTCAGAGCATGGTTTTTAGTTTATCACGAATAAACCCTAAAAATCGTCCGCTTAATGCAGTTCATATATTAAAACTCATAGAATGACTTCCGCTACTATTTAAACAACTAATTTGACTTTAGTTAATCAGCACATGTGCGTGTTTTGATGTTATTATCACAATTTTTGTGAAGATTCGCGTGTTTACGTTTTTCGTTGTTTTTGCTAGAGAAATATGTCACGCTTTATATTTACATTTTCTAAGTCTCCTAAGCAAATAATTGTGTCAAACTACTTTGAAACATTGCTGACATTGATGATGATTGTTTGGTAGTCACATTTTGTTGTCAAATTACGGAATATATGCAGAAAAGCTAGACACACTAGATTTAGTTGATGAGTGGGCGTAGTCATATTCTGGCCGATCAAAAAGCAACAAAACTAGACCTACCGTAACATCTAATCACTAGTTCTTGGTAGAAGATGAAGCTAGGGATACTATTAAAACATTAAACAAGAGTAAAAAAGTATTTATATGACGTTATTCTTATTTATTTGTTTGAAAATTACGTAATGCACGATTGCATAATTTATTTTTTTCTTACAAAGAACCACGGACAAACTGGTGCGAATAACACTAAATCTACTAATTTTGGCCATAAGCATGTTTTTTTTTACTTTGTATATGGATTAACTTGACGTTTGAAGACTAAAAAGAAAGTTTTATTGTCTACGACAGTAATTTGTCTTTGGTAAGATCGTATTCTACAGTCAACTTTTTAGCGTTTTTCAATTTTACATGCAAAATGATTAAATTATACCGAACATACTTGTGTTAATACTACCACAGACATTATATATTTGAATTCTCTATCCATTTCCCTACAGTTTGGTATATAATAAGTACATGTTCAAAGGAAAATTCACAAACAAATTTAGACTGAAAGATGAACACTTCACTCTATAAAATTCTGCCCACAAAAAAAGTCTGGCACAGCGTGCAAAATAACTCTGGAATGAATGAGTTAAGTGAATAATTGTGTCAGACTACTTAGAAACATTGCTGACATTGACGATGATTGTTTGGTAGTCACAGTTTGTTATCAAATAATGGAATCAGTGCAGAAAGGCTAGACAGATTAGATTTATATTCTCATTGACAGTTTTTCTTTTTTTATTTCTTCCTTTTTTTCTCGACATTCTTTATATTTTCTGTGACGCATTCAGTATGTTGCTTATTCCTTTTGTCAACGACATTGTGTGGATGTTCCAGAATGTTTATTGAAAAGTTGGTCAGTGATTTCAAAATCCTTTCCTCACTTTTCGCTTGAACTTATCCCTGGTGATTTGTAATTTTTTCATGTTATATTAGTGATTTATTCTCTCTTCAGTGTCCATGATGGCGGTCATTTCTGTTTCAGTGTTAGTGAGCGGGGGTAGTGATCCAGATTTTTTTTTTCTGCTTCTCTCTTTGCCTTCACATCATGCAGGCAATTGTCTGCATTTCTTATCCTTGGAGCAGTAGTGGTTTTGATTTCCTGTTGGTTATGTTAGTCTGTTGTTTTATTTTGATATAGGTAGTGGAATATTTCATTGGTTCTGATAGTGCTGTGTTTGTCTAGTTTAAATTAGTGAAACTTTTTTTTGTTTCTGGTGGTAAACTTTTGTCATGCCTCTGTGTCCTCTACAGTACCCTCAGGTCAAGGACAAGGATAAGAAGCCTGAACTTCCGGCAGTACTAAGGTTCAAGTTATGGCTGGGCCTACAGACTCAAGAAAAAGCATGGCATCAGATGCAGAAGGATGGAGAGCTGGCAGTGTTTGCTGAGTCGGTAAATGTCCCTGTAGTACTATTTGCACTGTTAAACACATATACACACACATGCCCACACACACACATTAATAACAGCCTTACCTTTCTTTCAGCATGAAAACTGGCTGGGTTTGTTTTTGTTTTTTATGTAACATTATCTACTGTCTGTCAGCTTTCAGTGACACAAACTATTCTGTAATATATCTTTGATCTTCTAGCAACTAATAAGGTGCTTTTTTTTTTTTCTGTTACACATTATTTTGGTGGGGCAGGGGGAACAAATTTCCTGTCTGGTTCACTGATACTAAATTGATGGCATTGTTTTAGTATATATGGATGCTTCATTTATACTGACATAGGCATTGTTGATCCTTACTGAATTAATAAATAAATGAATCATGGAATAAATGTACACACGTTATTAACGTGTAACATGTAAATAAAAAAGAATATCACCTAAATTAAATAGATAAATAACTGTTAAGAATTACAGTAGTCCACTTGACGAAATTAATCATTCAAATCAGATTATAATAATATGTTTTAAATCAAGATCATATTCTTTTGACAGTGAGTTAAAAATTATGAAAAATTAAGGTATAAACACAGACCTTTATCTATTTTATAAATAGCTTCTAATATATTTATTTATTTATTAATCTGTATATATTGATTATGAATGGCTTTATGTGTACGAGTGTGTGTGAATGAGAGACACAGAAAGCTAAAGAAAGAAAGAGAGCATATAATATACTACTCGTCAAAAGTCAAGGGCCACTTAGAAAAACCTTGGTTGAAACCATAAAACAAATCTGATATAAACGTAATTGGTATCAGTCAAAACGGCATTTATTGAATACCAAATTGACATGTCACGTAAAGAAATGGAAACACCCATTCAAACGCAATGAAGCTGTGAAGTGCGTCACCCACCTTTTCAAAAGTCACACAGTAGATATTGGACAAATAGACATTTCAAAATCGGGTATGACCACCGTTTGCATCAAGGCATTCAAGACAGCGTAGACGCATCGAGTCCACAAGGGTCCGAAGAGTATCCTGAGGAACAGCCTGCCATTCCTGAAGCAGAAATGCAGTCAGCTGTGCAACATCCATTGGCAGGGGGTGATTTGTTGACAATCTTCGACCAAGGACATCCCAGAGGTGCTCAATCGGAGAAAGGTCAGGTGAACGACCTGGCCACGCCATCCTGATGATCCCATGTTGTTGAATAAACTCATTCACCACACGAGCTCGATGGGGTCGAGCATTATCATCTCGGAGGATGGCATTACCACCTATGGCCTCCAGAGCAGGCTGAACAATTGGTCTCAAGATTTTGTTCTGGTATCTTGGGCCGGTCAAGTTGCCTTGGATGATGTAGAGTGGGGTCCTGCCGTGTCTGTAGAAGCCTCCCCAGACCATGACAGAACCCCTACCATAACGATCCACCTCTCGAATTGTGTCATCAGTAAATCGCTCTCCTGGTCGTCTCCAAACTAGAAACCTGCCATCATTGAATGACACAGTGAAGCGAGATTCATCAGTGAAGAGAACTTGACTCCATTGTTGCCTTGTCCATCGGATGTGCTCGCGACACCAAGCAACACGAGCTCTGCGATGAGCAGGAGTAAGAGGGATTCTGACTGCAGGACGTCGAGCAGCCAGTCCAAATTCATGTAAACGTCTGCGAATGGTGCTTTCACTGACATTAACGTTTACAGTTTGTCTCAGCTGACATCTTAGAGTGGAACAAGTCACTGTTCGATGGCGCAGGGCTGACAACAAGAAGTACCGGTCATAATGTCTATTGGTGCATCTAGGGCAACCAAGCCGGTGGCGATCCTCCACACTTCCTGTGGCCTGAAATCTCTCCAAAATTCTTTGGATAGTAGAGTGTGACACTGCAAGCCGTCTAGCAACCTCACGGACAGATAAACCACTTTCAACCCACGCTATAGCTCTCATTCTTTGTAAGGTGTCAAGACGTAATCTCGGTGGCATGGTTTTTGCAAGTGATGAAACTACCCTAAGTCTGCTGATTGTAAAACAAATTAAGAGTGAACTCTGTTCACGAAAAGTCGCCATTGCACAGGGAATGTCAATCTGCACGATTACTTTACCTGTTTGGTTCTACGGAAGTTTGAAAAAATAGATTAAAAATGTGAATTTATGGTCAGCAAACCAAATTGCACGTGATCACCATGGTTGTCGGTGAGTTGTTTTTATGCTTAACGTGCATAGAGGACTGTCAGAGGAAGATATTGCACCCATTTTTACTAAAAACTTCCTTCATTTAATCATTCTATACGCTTATATAAAAGTGTATTGAAAATAATAGGGTGGCCCTTGACTTTTGACGAGTAGTATATATTAGGTTTTATTTCTACATGTAAAACTTTTTTTTTTTTTGTAATGCTATTGTTTTGCAGTATGAAAATCAAGTAAACATCCTTGGATCATGGACCAACAAGGGACCAACAATGTCAAGACCAAAATGGTCAGATAGTGAAGGCAGGGTGAGCTGAAAATGATTAATCTTTGACATGTTACTTTAAATGTGAGATAACCGATGTCCATCCATAATAACTTTTGGGGTGCTTATCTGCTAAACATTTTGTGACTAGCCTTTATCGAGCATTCACTGGCTTCCTAGCTCGGTGGTCCATGTTTCGATCCCCAGTTGAGGTGGGATTTTTTAGACCGCAAACGGCTGTGAGGTTGACCCAGCCTCATGAATTGGGTACCAGAGTAACTCTGGGAAGGTTGAGGTGGCTAATGGTCAAGAAAATATGGGCCTAACACCATATTCCCAATATGCCTCAATGGGCGTGTAACAGGGATCCTTTATTGAGCATTGCCCCATGTCGTTCCTAGAGGTCTCGGAAGAAAGGAACAATAGAACTGCTGCTCCCTCGTACATTTCATACAAGACAACTAATATGAGGTTGTACATGGGGCTGGCAACCTCATGTAAAGTAAATTGCTACAAGAGGATGTGAATGCTCGGTGTAAGCTTCATGTAAGGTGACCAGCTGCAGCAGTGGCTCTATTCTCCCCACGGAGTGAAAAGGAACATGATGATGGTTATTGAGCATTAGTATTGGCCAGGACATACTGAAGATATCAGCTAATAACATTACAAGACAGCCCTTTTGTCTGGAATCCCCCCTTTACAAGGAGAATGAGAATTGAACATAGAAAGGATTACAAGGAGCTGAAGGATAATGAATGAATGAATAAATAAATTATTTCACTACATTGACACTCAATTTTTAAATAAAATGTAATGAGTGGCAGATGGCAAGCCATAAGAGATTTTTGTAATGTTAGAAGTAATCAGTGTATAGTATCTTTAAGACAGTTGTAGGAGTCATTGTACAGTATCTCTAAGATAGTTGTCGCATATCAGTATGAACAATATCTCTTAGACAGATGTAGGAATCATTGTACAATATCTCTAAGACACTTGTAAGAATGAATATGATTTGTCTCAAAGCCAGTTATGGGAATTAATATGAATAAAAGTTGTAATCAGCAATGAGAACATTTTTAATAGCTGTTAAAAAATGCAGAATTGTCTTATTTGAGGTAAACAGAGAATTTGCAAAATAATTTGTCTTTCAGATTGAGTTAAAGAAGGAAGAATTTATCCCACCCCCTGGATGGAAGTGGGACGGAGACTGGTATATCAGTCCAGAAATGAGGTAACACTTTGTTTAGTCAGTGTGTTTGAGGAAGTAGATGAGTTATTAATCGTAGAAGCAGCAGGATATAAGACAAAATTTAGTAAATTACAGGAAATCCTCTTCAGAATTTTCAGACCCCATGTGATTGCTCAAAGCAAAGTAGCTATTACTTTACCTGGACAACTGAGATTGATTTTAACAAATTTAAATTCAGTTAAGAGTAACTGTTATATTAGGTGCAAGAATGAGCACGGCACAGAATTCTGATTCACAAACTTCAGTTGAGTCACCACCATTTCTTCCAAAAGAAGGTTATACTTAAATGTACTCAGGCAGCTTTCAACCCAGAATGTTTACAGTTAGAATCAGTTTAGTTTACAACTCACTTTTGGTAATTGACAATAATGTAACCAATTTATCACAAGCTTTTTTTTCTAGTCTCAAGTAGACCTTTTATTTAGGACAATGAATGAGTGTTTTGCATTTTGTTCATTTCATTAGCTGTTACATTTATCTTTTTGCATTCATTTGTTGTTTGGTAACCAAGTGACAATAATTTTGGCTAGTTTCTTGGTATTCATTTTATGTTTTTTGAGCTGTATTTTCCTTTTGGCAGATTACCTCTTCTGTTTCTAAATACCCTTCTTTTACCAGGTTGAACTTTTTAAGTAGTCCTTGTACTTTTATAACTTCATTTTGTGCAAAAACAGGTAGTCAGCTTTGTTTAACACTGCTGCTTATTTACTTTTATGACATGTTTGTGTGGTGTAGATTGTGTTCTTTACTCCTTGCACCAGTCCATTCAGTGGATTCCACAGTTATAAATACTTATGTGCAAGCAGAAGTAAAATGTACCATTACAGCTGATGAAGTTAAAGACACATTATACACCTTTAATTTTCTTGCTATCACTCAAACATCTATGTATTTTGGGTTTCCCTTCATTTCCTTTAAGCCTTGATATAAATGAAATATATCATGGCAGAACCAGTAAAATGAAACTTAAAACAAACAAAAATTCTAAAATGTGCAAGCAACTTTAGCTAAAGTTACAACACCAAAGTATACATTGGGAAATAAACACAGTTTATAGAGTCAGTCTAGTGTTACTTCACAGTCAGAGTGTACCTCACACAAAATGTCATATTTTGGTAGCAGGGCACTTGATGATGATAGTAAAAAAGATATAAACTTGGTATGATTTTGTGTCAGTTTTTATACTTTCACATAGATTTAGACTGCGAGACTTGGACACTCAATAAAACAGTTGCAAAAAAGATTACATCATTCGAAATGAAATGCTACAGAAGGATGTTGAGAATACCCTGGACAGAAAAAAAGACCAACATAGAATTACTGCACTCACTAAACGTACAGGAACATTGGCTCCTAAATACCATCGCAATAAGGAAGCTGAAATTTTTCGGTCATATAAAAAGACATAATAGTCTGGAAAAAAACAGTGATGGAAGGCATGGTCCCTGGAAAAAGGGGAAGGGGTCGACCTAGACGACGGTGGACCCAGGACATCACAGAGAGTCTGAACTTGTCTTTGGCTGATGCAGGTCGACTTGCCCAGAATCGTGATGCGTTCAGAGCAGCTGTAATGGAGACAACGTTCTGGAAAGAATACGTCACATGATGATGATGATAGATTTAGATGAAGTTAAAGTACATATGAAGTGTTTTCAAAGGGTTGAGAATTGGGCACGCAGGCCCGTCTGACATTCTGCCCTTCCTTTCTACTATTCTTTGTATACTATCAAAGTACATCCAAGTCCCGGTCGACGACACACTGTTTTTGAACCTGGATCAATGTGGTAACTCATTACACACTGCAACTCACCAACTATTTTTGGAGAATGAACAAACAAATGAACTTTATTTTCAAAGGGTTGAGAATTGGGCATGCATGCCCATCTAACATTTGGCCCTTCCTTTCTACTATCTTGTATACTAAATACATTTATTCTCACATGCATTTTTTATTTGGGGTGATTTTTTTTTTGAACTCAAATATGCCCACCTGCTCTGTGGATTAATCTCGAGGTGAGAAAATCTCTCTACACAGGTTGATTGTTTAAGCTCAACATGGTTTTATTCTAAGAACCTTGAGACATCTTTTTTTTATGTCAATATTCGTTTTCCATGTTTACATTATTCTGCTTCCAGCATGCTCTTTGACAAGGATGCAGGCCACACCATTCAGGCAGATACTGTCAGCTGCAATCTTCGGTGCAGCTTGGTACCCATTAGAGCTGGACTTGGCTAGGTACTATCAGTAGAGCCGCCAGTCCCCATGGTCGACGACACGCCTTATTAAATGTTTATTCTTTTTCCCAGGGGTCGAATTAAAGTAATTGCCAGGGATTAACGTAAGTTAGTACTGAATGGCAAGTCGGCCAAATATCGCGATCGAAACACCTGTTTTTGCGTTGTTAAATTTCGCGGTCGTGGGGAAGGGGAGATGACCCCCTACCCAGGGTAACGTCCAACTTTCTGCTCACGCTAGCGGACGACGTTAGGTAACGTTACGTAGCCGGAATTACGCGCGCAAAAGTGCACGAATCACTGGTTCTAAATTTAGAGATGAGCGCATCGCCGAGGGTCAGAGCAGTTAAGATAAAGTAGCGCTTTTTTCGATTTTAGCGTCTGGAACTCCTCACGCATTTTAAGTAAAGCACGCCCGATCGAGGGCATGGTAAAATTTTAGAGTATCTTTAATTCAGGTTGTAGGGAGACGCCTTGCCTCAAGTAGGTCAGGGTCTCAGAGCAGGAAAATCTAAGTGTGGTAATCATTACACCACTGCGGCTCCCACATGCATTTTAAATTTTAATGTTTTAAAAAAAAGAGCCTTAGATAATTTAGTTTATTTTTGAACAGTAACGCTCATATACTGTCACAAAGAGATTACAGTGCCTAGATTTAATAGACCTGCAAGCATCCTGATTTATATTAATTTACAGAATATTCTGAGGTGTTTTTTATTTCATTGAGGATTAATTCTGATAAGAATAAAATACTCGGGAACGGATTTTTTTTCAAAAGTTAATCACGTGGTTACATTTATTGAGCTAGAAATTCTGAAGAAGTGTAGATATTAAATATTTTTCCGGGGGAAAAATATCAGGGAAAACCTGTCTCTGTGGATGACAGGAAAATTATGGTGCTTAATCATTAAATATTAACCTTTGAGATGTGAGTGGTTATAGTCTATAGAGATAGATATATTTCTGTGTAAAATAAATCATCTAGTTAATTGTTGTGCATTTTTATCACAAACGATGATAAGGTCAAACCGTTTACAGAGTTAAAGTAGTTACGAGGTTTCCCTACCTGTTTTTAATGCTCAACATGCTTTATAGTTTCAGTGAGTCGGGTTTATTAGTCGGGGGGAGCCCAGAGTCAAGTAACCTTCGTCGTGCACAAGAGAAGGGAAATTGAACTTCTCCTTTACAGAATTCATCTTTTTTTTATACAGAGTGGCATGTCTTTTGTGTCCCGAGTGGTTTTCACGCTTGCCATTCTTGTTCTGACAGCTATTTGCCAGTCTTCTCAAGAGAGAAATTGGCGTAAGAGCTTGTACATTATTCTGATTATTGTGGCTTCGAGACAGCGACGCAGTCTTCAGTGCTTTTCTTAAGACCCGGAGCTCTTTCATATACACACCCATCGAACCCAAGCAAGCGGGTTGGTGTGTGTCGTTTTTAGCTTCGGTAAACTACCGAAGGGCCTACAATATAGCAAAGGAGAATCAGCTTTCTTTTCGCCAAATAGAGAAGCCTCTACAGTCTACGGCAAGTGCCTAGTCGTCAGAACCAGGAAGAAAGGGATATCATTTCCAGGTTGCTGAAATGAAACGAGAGCAGCAAGGCAGAAGTGGAGAGAGAGGGTGAAAAAGAGATCAGCGACCTGCAGAGACTCATAATATTCTTACCTGGAAAAAGTCTAAGCAGTGCAGAGTGTGACTTAGTGGCGGATATCGCTGACAGAGTTAGCTACGGTGCAGATAGAGTGTCCTTGACATTAGAAATAGTGGCTTCGCAAAATCTCCCCAGCAGGGTGTATGAAGGAGTGAAAGTGGTTGGAGTTTTAATTTGGTGCTTATAATCAAATTGATTTTCAGGTCGGTGCAACCTGCTTGTTATGGTTGATTTGTACCACTGGATCAGCTTCGTCACTGTATAGTCCTTAACTATTGTCTGTACAGTGGTGTCTGTAGTGTTAGTTTAACCTTATCTCCTTTAGTCTGTTTAAGGTAGCCAGAGGTGGTGAGTTTATAGCATTTATTGACGTCACGATTTGGCGAGGAAGATTTAATTTCGGTTATCCTCCTCGGGCCAATAGACTCACCTTACTACATTCACTGTCATTTCTCAAAATAAATCTATTATCTCAGTCTTTTCTCACACTAGGGTTTTGTCCTACACTTGGGCATAACTCTAACTTAAATCCAACTCGTGACAGGTGGTAATATCCATTTAGCCACTCAAAGGTTCAGGTGAAGAAGACATGGAAAGATCTTGAGCGGATGGCACAGGACAGGAAGACTTGGCATAAGTTTGTTGAAGGCTAATGCTCCTTGGGGAGCTGAAGGATGATGAACTCAAGAGTTCAGGAGGGTCTGATTTTGCTGTTGTGTAGGCTGGAGTTTTTGTTTGATTTCACATGCTACTTGGTTATTGTCATTTATTTTGAATCTGCTTGTCATGTAGATAAAAGTATATGTCCGTTCTGTACTGTAGTTGCTGTGGAATGCCCAGCATAAGAGAGGCAGTCATTGGTCCAAAAAATACATGGAGAAGAGAACTTGAGACCAATGATGAGGAAGACATGGAAAGAACTTGAGCTGGTGGCACAGGACAGGAGGACTTTGCATGTGTTTGTTGAAGGCCTATGCTCCTTGGGGAGCTAAAGGGCATTGATTGATTGATTGATCATACTGTAACTCTGTTTGCGTTTGTATTCTGTAATATTGTCATGGTACCCCGTGTAGTCCACTAGGTTCTCTGAAGAGACAAATAAAAAAAAAAAAAGGACTACTACCCGGTCAGGTTACTGAGAGGCAACTAATGTGAGGTTTGCATGGTGCTAGCAGTTTCATTATGTAAAACAGATACCTACAGAAACCACAGCTGAGGGACAATGAACGATGGGGCTTCAACTGAAAACCTTCAATATTTTTTTCTTCTAGATTTATTAAGAAAAAGTGACACAACTGTATCATTTTTCGACGCAGTCACCATTGCATTCTATACAAGTCCCCCAGCACCTACAAAGTACATGGATTCCTCTAGAAAAGAATTCTTTTGGTCGTGTGTGTAGCCATTCATGCACCACCTGCTGCACCTCTTCAATTCTAGAGTAAGCTGCCGTGGCACCCACCTTGCAGAGACTTTAGGGAACTGGAGCACATCATGGATGATGTGGTGTGCTGAGCCTTGACTGATGTCCCGAAGTGCGGCTATTTCATTCACATTCACTCGGCGATTTTCCATCACAGTGCGTTCAACTGCTGCAATTGACTCTGGGGTCACCACTTGGTGTGCCTGACCCGGTCGAGAACAGTCTGTCACAGAACTCACGCCGTTTCAAAATTTCTTACTCCACTCATACACTTGCTGGAGTGACAGGCATGCATCACCGTACTGGACCTTCATTTGCCAATGAATTTCTATAGGTTTCAACCCTTCGCTGTTCAAAAAAACGGATAACAGAACGCTGCTCCTCTTTGGTGCATGTCACTAGTGTGACGGCCATCTTTAAACTCCTACTGTGATGTCATGTGGTTCGTCTGCACCGTGATGCCACCTGCAGGATACTCTTGACGTCCTTAGCAGCAATACTGCCAACTTACATGACAGTGGCATGGTGTTTTGAATTGTTATCGCAAATTTAAAGTTTTCATTTGAAGCCCCTTCGTACTTTGACACAGGTTTTCTGAATGGAGGCTCTGTAAGGAGCAACAACAACAAAAAAGAAAGGAATAAATGATTGAAATGAACATTGCTGTTTGTACTTCCTGGGCGTGTCTGAGGAAACCTGAACAACAGAATAGGATTACAGCTCCCACAGGCAAGGTATAAGAGGCAACATATATGAGATTGTGCATGAGGCTGGCAACAACATCATTTATAACGAGTTGCTACTGAAACCTCCGCTACAAGTGATTATGAATGCCTTAGTGCAAGTTTTCTACAAGTGAACCAGCTGTAGTAGTGGCAGAATGCTCTATATCAAGTGAAAAGGAAAAATGAATGAATATTGTCAGTGTGGTTGTTTTGCCTTTCCAGTCAGCGATGTCAGTATTTGTCTGTCTGTATGGAAGTGTTTTGTCTGCCTGTTATTATGTTATTTTCTTTGCATACATCTAGGACAAATTGTTGTTATGTTTTCTATCTGCTGTGCCATTTTTCCCATGTAGCATTTTGTGCCTTCATGTGCAACCCTGGTTCATGTTTCTCATTTTGATTAGGATGTTCTGTCCTGAATTATTATTGATCTTTTCTTATAAGAGTTTGTTGCAAAAATCCTTGGAATACATGCATGCACACACAGCCTGCACCTAAATATGCTAATAAAAAATACATGTGTACATACTTATTTACAATGCTGCACAGGAGTCACAGAAATTACAATATTTTTGTCAGAATTACTTTTTGTTGTTATATCAATATTTTAGTTTACTAGATTTTGATACTAGATGAAAAGAGAAATGAAAGAGATCAAAATTAGACAGCTAAAATATTTTAGCCATGTAAAAAGACATACCTTACTGAAGACTATAACAGAAGGAAGAGTTGAAAGCAAATATGCGGGAGGAAGGCAGTGCCATAAGTGGGAAGATAACATCAAGAGATGGACAGGAAAGAGTCTGTCAGAGTGCACCATCAGCTGACTTGCGATGTGGAGATGGCAGCTGATGATGAGATTTTGCTGCAAACCCCCCTCCCCCACCAAATTATTTTCATCTATGGCAGTTACCTAGTTTACCTAATGGTTAAACTGGCCCATCACCTGGTATGACCTGTGCTGTTTATGTCAACATTCTGCCTCAATCTCAAATGCTGTCTTATTTAATTTAGAATTATTTACCTGTGATTTTATTACTGCATTTTTTTTTTTATGGTGGATTGCTGACCCAGTGCACAACCTTCATCCCTGGTCCCATTGCTTCATTTTGTTTCTGGCTACTGCCAGCATAACTGTTGTCCACGAAAAAACAGTCGAACCCATCTACCATGCCTGGGTGGTGAGCAGCACTGGCATGAACTCATCTACTCAGCATTAAAATGTGACCTTTAAATACAGTTTACAATATTTCATGCAAACATTATGAAATTCATTCATTCATTTCCCTTATCATTTACTATGGAGCAGGGATACACCACTGCAGCCGGTGCTCTTGCAGAAAACCTACACCAAAGCATTTATGTACTTTGTAGTGGTGGTTTCTGCAGCAGTTTATTTTACATGAGGTTGCTAGTCCCGTATACAGCTTCACCTGCTTATGAGGTTGCTAGTCCTGTATACAGCTTCACCTGCTTATGAGGTTGCTAGTCCTGTATACAGCTTCAACTGCTTACAACAGGCCTAATCAGAGAGTAGTGCTATACTGTCTTTGTACAGGACTGTACAACATGTGTAACTCATTGCTGTCCCAGTCTCGGTCTTACTACTTCTTAGATTTATTTCTTGGATCGTAAGTCATGCTTATTTATTTTTTTAATATGTTTGGGTTTATACTGTGGTTTTGTAACCACTGAGACAAGATTTTCAGTGATACTTTTTATTTGTGCAGTATGTGTTTTGAGCAAGGCTAAATATGGTTTGCTTGCTTACTCTTTTCCTTTCACACATTTATAAATGCAGCATATGTGCACTGAGCTTGTTGTGCTCAGATTGAGATTGAAGTATGCATATGCATTATGTGATTAGGAGTTTTGATCATGCATTCTTGCTGTCATGAAGATGTGACACATTTAATTAATACAATGTTTTGTTTATTTCTTTAGAAAGGTGACCCAGCTCCAGAAAGGTCAGCAGTTCCTTTGCCTGAAGGATGGAAATGGGATGATGACTGGCAGATTGACCTTAATAGAGCAGTGGATGAAGAAGGTCAGTAACTATTACTAATGTTTAAGCCAGAATTTTCTTTGGGGTTGAAATTATGCAAGAGACAATCACAGTGTGAAAGAGTCTTTGATAGATACAGGAATGAGAAGGCAGGAAGGTAGGAAGAATGTGGACAGCTGTATAGTCAAGCTGTGTTCCGAAGTGAATGAAAGGGACAGATGGTGACAGTATGGTAATGTCCTTTGTATGAATTTTAATATGTAGATGAGTATTGGTTACCTGTTTTCATTTTCAACTTTTAATTAAATAATGTGCTTTAGTCAATTATTTATTCTTCTTTCTTCATCTTATGGCTTTTTTTTTAAATCACAGGTTGGGATGATTACTAGCTTCTTAGCCATATCAAGTACATGTCTGTCACACCTTTTATCTGTTTTTTCCTGGATTGTCCCTTATTCCTGGTCACTTCCATCTAAGGTCATATACCCATGCTGGTAGTTAAATTAAGATTCTCTCAAGGTATCCATGCCAACTTATCCTTTCTTTCTCAGTATACCCCTTCACATCGCACTGTTCCAGTGATGGCTTGATCTCTTTGTTTGTGACAAGTCCTGTTCTTATCTTATTACTTGCTTTTCTCAGAAGTCTCATTTGACGAGCAGTTATTTTCCTTATGTATTCCTTGGTTCACCCATGTGTTACCGGGGCCCGAAAGTGGAGCAAAGAATAGTAACACTGTTCCCTGCCAAGCATGTCGTAGAAAGCGACTAAGGAGGGTTGGGCATGGGGCCGGTTACCCCATCCTGTAAAAAATTTAAACCACAAAAACTTCAACAAACATGGACAAGTCAGATAAAGAAAATAAAACACAGCCATCCAAGACAGGGGAAGGTACTCTTGCAGGGAGGCGTATGACGCAACACAGAGAAAGCCGAAAGGAGTCTGTGTTGCTGACTAACCTTCTTTCTTTTAGGAGAACTTCCAGATTTGGCACCTGGAATGTTCGGACATTAAACGAACAAGGGAAAGTGGCACAAGTAGCAGCAGAGAAGAGGGAATATAAAATCGAGGTTCTGGGACTGTGTGAAACAAAGTGGAAGGGGGTAGACAGGAAGAAACTCATCACAGGTGAATTGGTGCTGTCCTCAGGACATGAAGACGAAAGTTCACACCACAGTGAAGGGGTAGCTCTTATGTTATCTAAAGAAGCACAGAAAGCTCTCATTGAATGGGAAGCCGTTGACTCCAGAATAATAACAGCTTCTTTTAAAACAGCTAAAAAGAAAATAAATGTAAATGTCATCCAATGTTATGCACCAGCTAATGACAAAGAAGAGTCTGTGAAAGAAGCATTTTATACTAGACTACAGGAAATTATGGAAAAAGTAAAAAGAAGAGACATCACAATTTTGATGGGTGACATGAATGCAAAGATAGGTACAGTCAACACCGGCTTTGAAGAAGTCATGGGAAAACGGGCTAGGAATAATGAATGAAAATGGGGAACTATTCTCAAACTTCTGTGCTTCAAATGAACTGACTATAGGAGGAAGCATGTTTCCACATAAGAGAATACACAAGGCAACATGGATATCACCAGACCATAGAAGAGAAAATCAGATTGATCATATATGCATAAACAAGAAATTTAGATCATCATTGCAGGATGTAAAGGTATATAGAGGAGCAGATGTGGCATCAGACCACCACCTTCTGATAGCCAAAGTAAAAATGAAACTCAAGAGATATGCAGCAATGCAAAATTATAGACAACAATTTAATGTAGGACATCTAAGGAATCAAGAAACAAGAGACAAATTTGCAGTTACAATATCCAACAAATTTCAGGTGCTCCAACAGCTGGAAGGGGCAGAGAATACAGAAGACTTGGCAGCAAATCAAAACGTTATGGAATGAGACATGTGAAGAAATACTGGGGAAAAGGGAACAACAACAAAAAGCATGGATAACAACAGATACCATCAATAAGATAAAAGACAGGAAAAACAAGAAAGCAGATTTAAACAAAAGCAAAACCAGAAGTTCCAAAGCCAAGGCTCAAGAAGTGTACACAGAAGCAAACAAAGAAGTAAAAAGAAGTATCAAAAGAGACAAGAGGAAATATATTGAGGAGTTGGCAAGAGAGGCAGAAGATGCTGCAGCCAAAGGAAATATGAGAGAACTGTATAACAGCACAAAGAAGCTAACGGGAAAATACAAGCAAACAAGTTGCTTCATAAAAGACAAGAATGGAAAACTGCTCAGCAATATACAAGAGCAAATGAAGAGGTGGACAGAATATTTTGAGGACCTTCTCAATAGACCAGCTCCACAAAACCCCTCGGACATCCAGCCAGCAGAAGAAGAGATACAAATTAATGGTGAAAGACCAACGAAGGAAGAAATAAAGAAAGCCATAAAGCTTCTAAGAGATGGAAAAGCGTCTGGACCTGATGGCATACCAGCAGAGGCCATCAAAGCAGATATCGACACGGCTACAGAGATGTTATATAAATTACTTGGTAAAGTCTGGGAAAAGGAAGAGATACCAGCAGAATGGAAGGAAGGATATCTGGTTAAGTTGCCTAAGAAGGGAAATTTACAAGAGTGCACAAATTATAGAGGAATAATGTTACTTTCAGTGCCAGGAAAAGTATTAAACAGGATTATCCTTGAAAGATTAAAAGAGTCCATAGACAAGAAACTGAGAGATGAACAAGCAAGTTTTCGACAAAACAGATCCTGTACAGACCAGATAGCCACTTTGAGAATAATAGTTGAACAAAGTCTGGAATGGAATTCACCACTATACATCGGATTTGTGGACTACGAAAAGGCATTTGACAGTGTAGACAGAGAATCACTTTGGAAATTGATGAGGCATTATGGAGTTCCCCTGAAGATCATTAATTTAATAAAGAAAACATATGAAGACATGACATGCAGAGTTCTTCATGAAGGACAGCTTACAGAACCATTTGGGATAAGAACAGGAGTGCGACAGGGATGCCTCTTGTCTCCATTTCTTTTCTTACTAGCAATAGACTGGGTTACGAGAACATCAACAACACACAACAGAAATGGAATCCAGTGGACTCTGACTAAGCAGTTGGAGGATCTGGATTTTGCTGATGACTTAGCTCTTCTGTCCCATAACCGTAATCAGATGCAGGACAAATTGAAAACACTCGATGAGAGGTCACAGCAATTGGGTCTGAAAATACACAGGGAAAAGACAAAGATAATGAGAATAAATGCAGGTAATGATAACAGGGTTGAACTTGAAGATACACCAATACAAGATGTAGAATCATACACATATCTTGGTAGCAATATAGACAAAGTTGGAGGGACAGACAGTGATATCAAAATAAGAATACAAAAAGCAAGAGGAGTTTTCATTGCATTGGGAAATATATGGAGATCAAGAGAAATCGGATCCAAGACGAAAATAAGAATCTTCAACTCAAATGTGAAGTCAGTCCTATTGTATGGCTCTGAGACATGGAGAACAACAAAGACAACTACCAAAAAGCTACAGACTTTCATAAATGGGTGCTTGCATAGAATAGAACAAGATGTCTGATGACAAGAACTAGACAAGTGCCAGTGGAACAAGAGATGAGACGAAGACGATGGAGATGGATAGGATGCACACCGAGGAAACCTGTTGATAGCATTACAAGGCAGTCCTTGTTCTGGAACCCCCAGGGCAAGAGAAGCAGAGGTAGACCAAGAAGCACATGGAGAAGAGAGCTGGAAACAGAGGGGAAAATGATAAGGAGAACGTGGAAAGAACTTGAGATGATGGCACGTGACAGGAGGACTTGGCATGTGTTTGTTGAAGGCCTATGCTCCTTTGGGAGTGGAGGGTTATGAATGAATTCCTTGGTTAGTCCAGGTCTGATATGATAATTAGTGTCAGTATTGTACAGCTAAATGATCCTCTAGTACACCTGTAGACTTAACAAAAAAGAAACTTATTAATTCATACTGAAATTCACGATCAAAATGAGCTATCTCCATTTATTGCTTTTATCATTTTTATTTATTTTTTATGTATTTAACTTAATTCTCTTCCTCTTTTCTCTCTGTTTTCATTTATTTGTCCCTGATGAAGCCCTTGTGGTTGTAGCATAGGCAATTTTCATTCTCTTTGTCCTAGTAACATGCCATTTATCATTGTCTAACTGCAGCCCACCTCATTTTCTTGTAAGAGAAACATAACTGCTGTCTGATTCCAGGATGGGAGTACTGTGTTGAAGCTACTATTGGAGGCTATGGACCAGTGGAGAAGACATACCATCTGTGTCGTCGTCGCCGCTGGCTGAGACCAAGAACTCATGTCCAGGGTACTGCAAAGAGAAAGGAGAAAATAGTAGGGAGTTATTTTTTTTGCTATTATAATCTGTTATAAGTTAACATTTGTTATCCACTTCTCCTACTACTAAGTCTACTTAGTCGTTCCTCTTCTACCGTGAGGTGTAGAGGTTTGTAAGAGTGAGCGCCATACTATTCTGTCAGCTGTCTTCTTCCTGGCTTGGTTCCATTCTAGTCCTCGGTCCTTCAAAGATTGTCTAATGTTGTCCTCCCAGCGGACTTTACCTGGAGGTCTGGATCCCTGGCTCTTAGTTTCCCATGCTTGCCGTGGTAGACGATCTTCTCCCATTCTGCAGACATGGCCAAACCATCTCAGTTGGAACTGTACTACTTGGGTCTGCAGGGGTTAGGTTTTTAGGCCTTGACGTATCGTCTGGTTGTGGACCATGTCTCTTCTTGTTACTTCAACCACCTTCCTCAGATACCTCATTTCTGAGGATTGGATCTGGCTTTTGTGTGTTGTAGTCATTGCCCATGACTCACATCCATACGTCAAGACTGGGACATAGGTGGAGCGGTATACAGCCATCTTCGTCTTCTTACCAACTTCTCTTTTGCTGAGGAATCCTCGATTTATGGCTTGAAAAAGTCTCCCAGCTGCTGCTTTTCAGGTAGCCAACTCTTCTTTGATGCCCCCCTTCCGGTCTATGACAGCTCCAAGGTATTTAAAGTGGTCGACCTGCTCCATGACCTGTTCTCCCAGCTTAATTTGATGTCTTCTTTCCTCTCGTGATATCACCATGGTTTTTGTTTTGAGCTGCTTATGATCATCCCTCTCTTCTCCAGCTCTTCCTTCCAGACTTGCAGGTTGGATTGGAGATGTGCCTCTGATTTAGCAATCAGGGCAACATTGTCAGGAAATGCCAGCTCTGAAATACAGACCTGTCTCATCTTCCAGTACCCTACTGAATACTTTCCTGTCTTCTCCTTACATGCCTTGATGACATCATCCATGAGGAGTATGAAAAGATAAGGTGACAGGATATCACCTTGTCTTACACCAGTGGTGGTCCTGAATTCTTCTGACTTATGGTTTGCCGTCCTCACATAATTTCTGCAAGACTTGTAGAAGCTCTGTATAGCATGAATCAGAGGTGTTGGAATGTTCTTCCTTGCCAAACAGTCCCAGTGTTTGTTCCAAGGGACCTTGTCAAATGCCTTTTCCAGATCTAAGAAGCAAAGATGGATCTCCCTCTTATACTCAAGAGCCTTTTCACTCAACTGTCTGAGTGTGAAGATTAGGTCTTGAGTACTTTGATTTGCTCGGAAGCCACACTGGACCTCATCCATTTGTGGCTCAGCTAGGCATCTGAGTCTCTGCTCCAGTATTCTAGAGTAGATTTTACCAGAGACACTGAGAAGGGATATGCCTCTATGGTTTCCACATTGTCAGTTGTCACCCTTTTTGAAAATCGGTGTTATTATGGCAATTTCCCAATCCTTTGGTATGGTCTTGTTGCACCAAGCAGCCTGTAGGACCCTTAGGAGTAATAGGTCACCTGCTGCTTCCACGTACTTAACCATTTCTGGTGTTATGCCATCATGTCCTGCGGCTTTGCCCATCTTCATTTTCTCCAGTGCTGCCTTCAGTTCTTCCATCTTTATGTCATCTTCATCACCATTGGTGTCCTCTTCTGTGTCAGTGGTTATCATTTCTGATGCTTGACCTTGCTCACCATCCAGGAGCTCTGAAAAATATTCTTTCCATCTTTCCACTACTTCTTTTGGGGCAGTAAGCAATTTGCCTTGCTTATCCTTTATAAATTTAAGAAGGCACTGTTTTTCCTTCCTCATATTCTTTAGGGTCTTTATCACACAAGCTTTTATATGCTAGCTAAGGTGGAGGGAGGAATAAGGTGCTAACTACCTTCCCCTTCACCACTAAGGCTATACCACTGTTGTCCTAAATAACTTATATCAAAGAACTAAACACGGGCTCATATTGCCAAAGGCATGACACAACAACAGTGGGTGACATATGACTAACGCTCACGAACAGCTTATATCCTGTTTATTCAATTAAACACATGACCACACATGGCCTGATGAAAATACAACATTATGACTATATACGTGCCACAACAGGGAATGCATGTACTAATATCAATCTACAGAATGGGGCTAATCTGGACACTACCACCTACATCCTAAAAAATGGACACTTAGCATGCCATCACGTGGGAAAAACCTACATAGTAAACACTGACTAGATGAAAATGCACTGACAGCCGAAGCTGGCATACCAAAAAGTGTGTTTGTCATGGATGGCAGTCAAATCTCCACTGACTATATTCTCGCCAGCCTTGCGCATTCTCTTATTTTCTCTTTAACCTCATCTGTCCACCAAGGTGTCCTCTTTCTCTTGTTCCCAAGTCGAACTTCACCACATTCTTCTGCTGCAGCTATCTTTATAATGTCCTTGAATTTCAGCCAGAGTGTTTCCAGGTCATCAAGTTGTTCTGTGTTTCTCACTGTTGTAGCAATAAGCCCCTAGTATCTGGTCTTCACTTCTGGCTCTCTCAGCTTGTAGGTCTTAATGCTCGTTTCCCCTGTTACTTAGCTTCTTGCGTGATGTTAGGCAGTTCCTAGGCCGAGTAACTCTTTCAGTTGTTCTTTTAATTGTTAACAAGTAGTGGTCACTTAGCTTCTTGCGTGATGTTAGGCAGTTCCTAGGCAGAGTAACTCTTTCAGTTGTTCTTTTAATTGTTAACAAGTAGTGGTCACTTTCAATCTCTGACCCCCTCCACACTCTAGCATCCCGGACATACTTGAATGAGCTCTTCCTAACTATGACATTGTCGATCACTGACTTCTCATTCTTTGTTGGTTCACACCTAGTGTATACATGTATGCGCTTATGGGGGAACTTTTTGTTTGTATGATCAGATTCTGCTCAGTGCAGAATCTAAGGAGTCACTTTCCATTGTCATTAAGAGTATCTTCTCCATTTCTTCCGATAACTCCACCCCATCTAGCATGGTCATTTCCAACTCTGGCATTGAAATCTCCAAGCATGATAATTTCATTTAGGCAGTCGTCCACTGTCCTTTGAAGCAGCTCAAAGAATTCCTCCTAGACCTTTGCTCGCCCATCTTCATTAGGCCCATACACAATGACAGGGTTGATTTTGGTTTCTCCTTCTTTTAGTTTTAGGACCATAATGCGTTCTGAGACAAAGTTCCATCCCTTGATACTATCCCTTTGGTTTTTGGCCACAATACAACCCACGCCCCCTTTAGCTCTTTCAGATGTGGGGACACCACTGTCGAGCAGCGTGTCGCCATCGAGATCCATAACTCCTTGTCCTTTTTTCTTTGTTTCTGTTAAAGCCAGGATTTCTAATTTGGCTTTCCTCATCTCTTCCACCAGCTCCTCTTCCTTCCCATTTATACTTCTTGTGTTCCATGTTCCGTAAGTCGTCTGTAGTCCGTTCCAGTTCATCGCCTTTAGAATCAGTCCGGTTTTCTCTCTTATGTTTTGCGTAATCTGGTTTTTAAGACAAACAAGTGATTGGCCTGTTGTGCCTTTGCATGATGGAGGGGCTGCCTCCTTACGGCCTCCATGCAGGCCGCCCTCCTCCTTTTTCGGCCGGGCTTGGGACCAGCCTAGGCGGAGTTATTATCCACTTCTTACTTAGAATATGTTATTGTAGTTGTAAGAAGACAGACGTATAATGTCAGTAGATACAACAATTTCAGCAGAACTTACCTGTTAATCACATTGTACAACTACTTTAGCAGAACATATATTTTAAACAGAACATGTATTTCAACATAGTTTCTATTGCTCATACGTAATATGCAGTATCAACGTTTTATGTAACTTCATTTTTATATTGCAATTAGTTTTAGCCCAAAGCTCTAAGGTATTGGTTTGTCAGTTCAGCTCAAAAATGACACATAAATTTAACCTCCATGCGGTGAATTGGAGCACAGGTTGTCACTTGTAAGACCAGTGCTATAACAGAAACTGCTTTTGCTTACAATATGTTTGTTCACTGGTCTCTGTGAATTTGAACAAAAATACATAAGTCAGGCTTTTCACAGAAGTAATACACAGCTCACATTATGACCACAGAGATCTTCATCATCTATAACCATTTTTCTTATGTGTCACTATTTTAAAGTTTTGCTGTGTCTACTTTCTTTACAGTTTTCTGTAACTGCACTACACAGTAACATGCCTGGTGGCATAGATGATCACGTCTCTCCATAACTATTGCTGTCCAGCACTGTTTATCAGTTCTGTTGTTAACTTTTTTCCATACCATGATGTCAACTGTCCAGCATCTGCTCTCTTTATCATTCTCTATGTTTTCTTCAATCTTTCCTGTTGTCACAATATATTCCAGCTTTCTTCTTCTCATTACACGCGCAAAGAAAGTGCCTTGCTTCCTTCTAATATGAGTAATAAGCTTCCTTTGCACACAGGCTTCTTTCAGGACGTCATTAGTGCTCCTGTTTGTTTTAGCTGTCCATGGTATTCTTAACATTCTTATGTAAAAACACATCCCTAATCTAAATTCTGTGTAACCTGAGTGTTGAAATTGTGCAGTGAAAGATTCTTTAACAAATTCTTATTGCTGCTCCAAGGTAATGTTTCACCGAATTTGCTCTATCATCATTATCAATTACTGTGCCGGGTAGTATAGGTGATTATTTTTCTCCACAAACCTATGCCTCAGCTGTTGTTTTTTTTAGCTCTGTGGTTTCTTCCCATGCTGTGCTGTCAGTCCATCTAGCAGTGTCTCTTTTTATCTTTCACTACCCCTTATTCTCATGTAATTCTTGTCCTTGTCACCTGTTTGTAACTGTGGCTGACGAAGGTGTCACGAAGTGGATTTAAGTTTAGAGCTTGTCAAAGTTATAGACAAGACCCTAGTATGAGGAAGTCTGAGAAGGTAGATTTAGTATGAGGAATAACAGTGAATGTGGAAAGATGAGACTTATAGCTTCGAGGGTGAGAACCTAGATTGACTCTCCCTTGCCACTCGCGACTAGTTAAGAGCTAAAGACTCACCACCTCTGACTACCATAAAGGAGATAAGGTCCACAGACACAACTATACAGACAAGCATATACGTACAGTATAGTTATAGAGAAACTGATCCAGTGTACATTTTCTAATTTATTCAAATCACAACATCAATAACACAGCAAAATAAATAACGTGCGAGGTCGCACAAAACCTGAAAAAATAAACAGAACAATTAAAATGACAGTCACTATAACCCCACACTTTCACCCTCTCTTTCAACCTGCATGGGAAAAAGAATGAAGGATTAAACACAGTGTACTGGGTGGGGGTCTCTAAATACTAGCCACCACTCCTAACTATCCTATTATTATTAACTATAATACACTGTTCTGCTGCAAACATATAACTCACTGTCTACACACATATGAAGTGCACTCTGATGACCTACACAGCTAATCACTGTACCACAAGCACTGATCCACTGAATGACCTTTTCAGTGCTATCTCAGAGGCTGTCCTAACACCACTTTCTATCTACCTCTATAACCTCGCTCTCCCCTCTGCTTCTGCTCAGTGTCTCTCTGACACTACCATTTTCTGCTGAGTGGCATCTCCATTACGCCCCTCCTCTCGTTAGCATTCGGAAAGGAATGTTGACCCTAAATCCTTCCCAGACTGCTGCAGCTGATGACTTTGGTATTAAGAACTAGGTGCTTGACTCGGGATGTAGATGCTTCACTGCTGATGAACTTTCTTTCTAGTGCCCAGTTACCCCTCTTCAAGTTTAGGCCCCATGGCTTTATTATGGCCGGGTTTAAACAACAACACCAGGCAATGCCCCGATTTGGTGTGTTACAACGAGTTAAGAGCTCCAGATTTTTTTTAAGAGAATTCGTTCCCGCTGAAGATTGTGCTTCACTGCATGAGAACGTCTCTTTTCTTTCACCTCTGGCGATATCTCGAGCCCTCGGCTCCTGAGATGACAAATTGCCGTTGGTAAATTGTAGGGGCAGGTTACACCCTCCCTATGTGCCGGGAAACTGCTGTAAAACAAAGAAACAACAATGACTGTACAACAAATTCAAAATAATCTCAACCCTAACACATAAACACCTTAATTTAATACTTCTCCCGTCTTCCCCCTCCTTCACTATGCACAGCAATAACCAATTATTTCCGCCCAAAGGTCAGCCTACCATACACGTCCTCCTCTTCTCTCTACCCCGCTTCAACATAACGAGCTGTCTGTTAGGTAACCCCAGACACAGGCTGACCTAAATCTTTTTGGGCTAGGCTGGCCTCGGCGTCAAAACAATTCGTTCACTGAGGGAAATCCCCTGTACTAAATAGTTCCCCGGCCCTACTTCTGATAAAAGAATGACCCGAGAAGGTTTTATCAGTTAATTACAATAATATCTACACACCATCTAGGAATTATTAAATCCCATCTCATTAATATTAATTACATCCCTTACCCCTGTCTTCTGACTACACAACAATTTAATACACCATTAAATAAAATACACCAATATGCTCGCGTATATACACTTGTAAATTATCAAAATCAAAATGTGGGTGACACAGACCTCTTATACATATTACAGAGCACCCGTTTAACTTAGCACTTATCCTCACATAGTTAATATCTCAAAACCGTTTTCACAAATCCTAGATACTGCTACTTATTTCTAAGAAAATCCTAGGCACTACTTACACTACATTCTATCGTTTGGCATAAGTAAGCAATTGATGGCACTTCTGTTTTAAAAAAGTTAAACTACTCCCAGAAGAAAAACTTATGCTATCGTGCTAAGATCTATTATAAAACGACCTATCTACGACGCTAAATTAAGATGTACACATACCCAATTACAGAATATCTCTAGCTTGAGCAAGCGATAAGGCGTAGATTCACGGCTGATTTTCTGGAGACAAACAAAGAGACCGCTAAAGGCTTAGACGCGGTTATTTATAATAGAAAAAACTGATGCAACCTCCATGCTCTGAGTCATCACATGGCTTCGCTTAGGGGCCGCTCTTAGACCAATAATATTGCCGCAAATAATTAATATCTGACCTTGGCCAATAATATCGTAAACTAACTCGTGACTCATGGTTACCAAGCCAATCGCGAAGAAATGTTTGCTCCCGCGCGAAAGGAATTTCATAACTTTAGATCATACTACTACCGTTCGCGTTACCCAAAATAAATTTGATTCGCTCGGCTTACCTGGGTCGTGTTTCTGCCCCCCATCCCTCCAATAAACCGGATGAACGGAAATTCTCCTAACGTCAGGAGAATTTACCCTGCCTAATAATAACTACGCGCTCGACTCCTAATGAAATAAAATGAACGCAACTATTTTACAAAGAAAAGAAGACTGGTGCGAATATTAAAATTAAACCCCACAGTAATTCCTCATAAAAACGCAAATAATTACCTAGAGAAAAAGAATGGTGTCACGAAGTGGATTTAAGACTAGAGGCTGTCTACATATAGTGACAAGACACTAGTGAGAAGAAAGACTGAAAGGATAGATTCAGATGAAAAATGACAGTGCAAATGTGAAAGTTGAGACCATTGGCTCCGAGGTTGAGAACCGAAGTTGACTCTTCCTCACCACTCCGGACGTCTAAATTGCTATGGCCTCAATCACCTCTAACTATCCTAAGGGGATACGGTTCAATTTAGATTCACATACACAACGATACAGACAACAGATAGCTACTGTACGTAAATAAGGTGACTGATTCCAGCTATAATGTACAAGTTTTATTTACACATATAGAAAACTCAAATACAGTAGAACTCCATTTATCCGAACCCCAATTATCCGAACATCCAATTATCCGAACACTTTTTCCAAAAAAAAAAAAAAAAAAAAAATCAGGAGCCACCAGTCATGTTAGACTACATTTCTGAATCTTTTGATGCGGCAAGCTTCAAATGTGTGCGAACAATTTGTAGAGGATATGATGGGCTAATGGTCGGTCGCTTACGTACAAGATGTCAGTTAGATCATAAAGTCAGTTAATATCTGGTTTACCAATCCAGTGTACGTGTGCGTTCTAGGCAGAACACTGGCTAAACAGACAGTTCAACTTAAAATAATTGTGTCTGCTACTACAGCAGAATAATTTTGGTGTACAAGTATTTCTCTGTGCGGTATAGCATCTTCCAGTAGGCCTAAAGCATATAAAAGGAACCGCAATGTTTTGTCAATTGAAACGAAAACAGAAATTATCAAGAGACTAGGAAAAGGTGAAACTGTATCTTCACTTGCAAGGATTTTCAATGTTGGAAAAGCTACCGTCTCTGACATCAAAAGTAACAAGGATAAAATTATGAGTTTTGCATCGAAATTGGATAGTAAAAATGGGTCGAAGAAACATAAAACCATGAGAAATGCGAAAGATTTGAAATTGGAAGAAGCTTTGTATATATGGTTTGTGCAAAGAAGAAGCAAAGGGGAACCTGTCTCTGGCTCTCTATTGTGTGAAAAGGCACTTCAGTTCAACAATCAACGTGACGGTCCTCCTGACTTTAAGGCTAGCCAGGGATGGTTAAGAAACTTTAAATCTCGTCTTGGCATACGAGAATTGGAGATTCAAGGGGAATCTTTATCTAGCGATGCAACTGCCGCTGAAAATTTTAAAGAAACATTCTTGGCTTTTTTGGAAGAAGAAGGTTATTCACTCGATGATGTGTATAATGCCGATGAGACTGGCTTATACTGGAAATCATTGCCTCAAAAATCACTTGCATCTCAGCAAGAAGCATCTGCCCCTGGGTTTAAAAAGTGCAATTTTGGTAGCCGCGAATGCCAGTGGAAGTCATCGTTCACCGGTGCGGTGCTAATGATCGGCGAAGCCAAAAAAAAACCACGTTGTTTAAAGAATGTGACATGTCTCCCATTGTGCCACAAAGCACAGAAGAGTGCTTGGATGAATAGTGAAATATTTCTTGATTGGTATACAAATCAGTTCATCCCAAATGTGAAGAGGTTGAGAGAACAAGAAAAGAAAACTGGAAACGAATTTCTTCTACTGGACAATGCACCATCTCATCCAGAGACGGATACATTGAATGCAGTTGATGCAAATTTTAAAGTAATTTTTCTGCCTCTCAATGTAACAGCACTGATTCAACCAATGGATCAGGGTGTTATAGCAAAGCTTAAAAAGATGTACAAGAAGGAAGTCCTGCGTCGTTTATTGTTGGCTGAAGATGAAGAAAGTGTGGTGGCGTTTTCCAAAAAGCTTAATCTCAAAGACTGCTGCTATATGTTAGCTGATGCTTGGACCACCCTGTCACAGGATAATCTTAAGAAGGCTTGGAATAGATTGCTTGGGAAAAAGAAGGAAATGAAACTACTGCAGTGGACACAAATGATGATTGTATAAATGAAGTTGTGGAACTGTTTCAAGCAATGCCCGGATTTTCGGACTGTGACAAAGATGATGCACACTTGTGGCTAGAAGATGATAATGATTCTGGTTTTCCGTTTTTGAATGACGAAGAAATGTTGTTTTTGTGCAAGAAGAAAAAAAAATGCATGTAGTGACCGATGATGAAGACTCCTCAGAAGTACATGATGTACTTCTAGATTATGAAGAAAACCCAAAACGTCGACCAAGTCCTGAAGAGGCCTTTATAGCACTAGACACGGCGATGGCTTGGTACGAGCAAGAAGATGACAGCTGTCCTACACAGCTTCTGCTGTTGAAGAGAATGCGGGACTTAGCAGCCAAAAGGAGACTATCCAGTTTTGGTGCAAAAGAGGATTCCCCATTATTTTAAATAGTGGGCTACATCTGTGCAAGTACATGTATACGTAAGTTTCGCCTGGTTTTGAATCGTTTGTAATGTTATTTTGAAAACATTTCTCTTTCTTAAAAAATAATAATTAATACAAGTAGTACATGCACTGCAGTGTAATGAAAGATTTTGGTGATACAGTGATCTAATACAGTGTGGGTATTATTATTACAGCACAATTAAATATGTTTTATAGTGTATTTTCCTTGTGATGGTTAATTATTTTTAGAAATACAGTATGTGTACATGTACTCGATACATTATGTAATCCAATTATCCGAACATTTGATTATCCGAACGATGCTCGGTCCCATGGGGTTCGGATAAATGGAGTTCTACTGTATATGTCAAAAATCAAGTGCGTGTGTGCCCGCCTGGAACAAAATCAAGCACAGTTAAAATGATTCAACATCAACCCCAACCTTTCACCCACAATTTCAACCTGTATGGGGAAAGAAGTTAAGCTTTAACAGAATAAACCACACTGCACTTGGTGGGGTCTCGGATGTCGAGCCCCCACTCCAAACTAGCTGTTCTAAATTCTAATTTTAACTCTAAGTACACAGTCAGCTGGAACGACTACGAAATGTCTACACAATCTCTGCACAGACTTCGTTTCTACACAGCCTATCCTGAAATCTCCTGAACACTGCTACACAACTAACTCGTCTAAAACTTCAGCAGCTGACCTCTGCTATGCTTTTCATTAAACTTTGCGCTCAGTTCTGTCTATCTGCTATACTTGGAACAAAACTGTATCAGTTCTGCCTATCTGCGCTGACTTCTGTAGAGAGTATGTTCACCCTATCTCTCTCCACAAATTTTGAAAATTGATGACTAAGGTTTAACACTCTGGAGTTACCTGCCCGCTCCCTCCTCTGGGTTCAGGCCTTCGGCGTTATTATGGCCGGGACAAAGCAAAATAAATTACAACCACGCTGGCAACCTGCCGATTTGCATGTGTAAGAAGATTGAGCATCAGAGCTCCGGATTTTTCCACCAAAATCCCTTTCACCTGGAGAATGTCTTCCCTGCCTTGGGAAAACGTATTTTTTTCTCTTCTTCCACCTCTGGCAATTAACGCCAAACTTTGCGTTTTCTGCGAATGCCACAACTTTGCCGTGGGATAAATTTTGTGGTATCAAAATTCCGCTCTCTCTTTCCCACAAAGCCGGTACCTGCAAAACTCGAATTTTCCCACTGAAAGGCAATCGACAATTTTGCACTGGTACACGGCTGGCAATTACATTAAAGAGAACGCGACTATGAATTACGGGCCTTTTTATCATCATAGATCAGCACGCTGACCTCTTGACGTCATATGCATGGCTTTGTTCTAGCCCCAATGAACGCGTTGCCATTCAAAGCAGTTAAATCTCAGCCAACCAGAATTGTAAACAACTCTGGCTCATCCGGTTACTGCCAGCACGTGTTACGTGCATGGGTAACCCCCATCCCCCGTTTAGACAAAGAAACGAGATTAAAGTTCAGCCCTCTACTGTTAAATGAAGCAAAAATGGCCGAAAATAATTTAACTCCCAAAAATACGTCTATGGCCACGCAATATCTTTAAAAAGACTAAAACTGGTGCAAATCTGATCTAGGCTCTATCGTCCTCCCTATAGAAAAATATTGCAACAATTTCCTACACACCAACTCTAAACTCCACCTCCTAGTCATAGAGAAGAACATAAAGCAGATGAGATAAAACTCCATCGTGATCTCACTCTGAAAAAACGTAAATAATAGAAGGCGATGAAATACGGGGTGGATTACCTGTAATCCCTCCTAGAAAAAGTGAACAAATTGCAAGGAGAAAAGACATGGGCCATTTGAAAGACAGAATCTCAGTACACTTCATCACAAATGGGGCCCGTTGAAAATAACATCACAGTACTCCATCACAGAAGGGTAAAACCCGAAACGTCCCTTGTTTCATGTGAACCGTTAATTTGTAGAACTGATTCAATACCGTTTTATTGGTTTATATACTTATATTCCTTACCAGTTTTACAGCAGCCCCTTAATTTATTTACTTATTCTCAATCTTTCCCATTGTTATCATGTGTTCCAGTTTTCTAATTCTCAGAATTGTCTCTCTTTTCCAACTTCACTGAAGACCTCATCAATTTATGTCTTCGTTGTCCTTGGTATTTTCGTCATCTCTTTAAGAAGCCACATCTCAGTGGCTTCCAGTAATCTCTGCATTTGTTCATTCTCTGTCCATACTTCACTGTGATAAAAGAGTATTAGTTCAGTCCAGCACTAGAGAGCTCTGTTGATAATGAAACCTTGTTGACGAAACATTGCTCAGAATTTTTCTCGTATTTCTAGAATGCTACTTTAGCATGGCCTGTCTTGCTGTTTATCTTGATGAAGCATTGATGAATAATAAAATATTTTATTTGCACAGACATTTGGATATGTTGTAAAATCTTGGAGCACTTTACTAAAAGGATTTAATCGGATGCACTAATTATTTTTTTAATGGTGAAGAGTTATCATTTATCATCTTCTTCTTCGATCCTTAGCCACCGACTGTCAAAGCAGTCAGTGGCCATCACAGCTGGTCGCGTCTTGTAGGGCAGCAGCAAACTGCTTCCACTTTGCTCAGTCGGCAGCCATCCTTTGTGCACTGCCCTAGCTCTGGTTCATTCTCTGCATCTCAGCCTCCACAGTTCTCCGTCAAGTTGCATTTGGTCGGCCTCTCTTTTGCTTTCCTTCAGAGGTCCATAGCATAGCTGTTCTTGTGATTTGTCATTTATAGTTTCACTTAAAAGTATACTGCTCAAAAAAAGTTAAAGGCCACTTTCAATTTTTAGGTCATTTCAACTAAGCTGTTTTTTTTAAAACCTGAACACTCAGTCAGAAAAGTTTTGCTGTATTTTGTTGCATGCTTAAACAATGTTTGTTAATCTGACAATAAATCAAATCTGTGTTACGTGTATGTACCTCCAAGGTCAATCAAATGTGCGTGGTGGAAAGGGAAATAATGCATGTTTGAAAATGCTTCCTATGGCAAAGCCTGTTGATAACATTGCTGAAATTTGCTTTTCACGTGCAAATCGTGACTATAATGAACACGTCACCCACTTTTCGGAAGGAATGGGCAATGGGTATGTTTGTAACATTTACCATTTTAGCCATGGCTCAGCGAAGACGCTTGACCAATGTTGACAGATGGAGAGTGATGGCATGGCTGCAGGATGATGTAGGGCTGCGAGAAGTTGCTAGGAGATTAGGAGTTGCCCACTCTGTCATACAAGCTCTGCGTGATTGTTATAATGCAACGGCAGTGTCGCAGAACAATGAAGGTCAGGACGTCAAATGTCTACCACAAGACGGCAAGACACATTTGTTGTTGTATTGGCTCTCAGACAAAGAACAATCACTGCCAGTGCCATCAGGATGCAACTGTGAGCAGCCACCAACGTAATCGTCAGTGACCAAACCATCGAAACCGACTGAGAGATGCAGATCTGCATGCAAGGTGACCTGTCATCCGACCTGTCTTGGCTCCAGCTCATCGCGCAGCTCATCTGGCTTGGGCTCGGCGTCATGTGACCTGGACAAGGCATCAATGGAGCAGAGTTCTGTTCACAGATGAATCCCGTTTCACCAGATCATTCACAGATGGCAGAAATCGTGTCTGGAGGCGCCCAAGAGAATGCTATCATGATGCCAACGTCCTTAAACATGATCGCTATGGCGGTGGATCAGTAAGGGTGTGGGGCAGAATTAGTGTGACCTCCAGAACACCCTTGTATCGAGTGCATGGTACGTTGAATGGTTTGGCCTACAGAAATGACATCTTACAGCCACTTGCTCTTACGGCACTTCAGGCTCTAGGACCTGATTCTATCCTGCAGGACGACAATGCCCAACTACATAGAGCTGGGGTCGTGAACGACTTCCTACAACAGCAGCATGTCACCCGCTTAGACTGGCCAGCTTACTCTCCTGATCTCAGTCCGATAGAACATGTATGGGATGTGCTAGGACGTAGACTTAGAGAAAATCATCCACCTGCTACTGACCTCAATCAGTTGTTCCTCTTCCTGGAGCAGGAGTGGCAAGCGATCCCACAAATGACTCTAAGAACTCTTATCTTATCAATGAGGCAAAGGTGCAGTGAATGCATTCAAGCTCATGGTGGACACACTCGATTTTGAATCATGTTAACTTTTGTTTAATGATTCTGAATTTTCAAAAAGGGAGGTAAGACGATTGACATCGATTTTCTTACTAATGAAATCATTTGTTTTTCTTCATTTTAATGTCAATGTAATGTGCTATGAAAACCGTTTATGATATGTGAGTTTCATAATTGTATCTTTATTTTTTTAAAAACTGCAGATGAATTTGTAAGTGGCCTTTCAATTTTTTTGAGCAATATATTTTAAACAACTTATCAAGCTGCTGTTTCCCTATTCAGTTAAGTTTCAGCCAAATCTATTTAACCTAGCAATTAGATTTTCCAAATTGTATCTATTTTTAATCACTGAAACTTGTTAAGTGGAATTTGGATTGAAGAGTTGTTCCTTAGCACCTTTGCTGATCAATCACAAATGTATTTACAATAAAGGGTAAACAATCCTTTGGCTTTGATAACTATGTTAATTTTTACACCTTGTCTTATCAGTCTCTCACTCATTTACAGCTGAGATTAAACAGTAAGCTAGCTGTCATAGTTAATGAATTTTTCTTCCATGGGTTTTGTTTGTACATTTGTCTGTGAAGTTTCCATTTGGAATGATCTTTTTGATCTTTTTATTGCATGAGCATTCATAATTTGCTTCACAGGAAGAGAAGCAGAAGAAATTGTTGGAAGGTTGGGAGTATGCTCCACTGTTCAACTTGAAATTTCATGCCCAAGAGAGAACTGTAGATCTGGTGCGCCGGCGTCGTTGGCATCGCAAGATGGTTTCTGTTGGAGAAGGAGGGCCCTGTTTTTTCAATGTGCAGCATGAGGTTAGAATTTTTTAGTGAAACTTTGAATTGCTTTTCAGTTCCACACATGGTCTGCAGATATTATTTGAAATCTCTACTTCTTATGTATCATTTGACATATATACGTATCTGTATGATTTGACATTTTTCTAGCCGCGGAGCACAGTGGATAGTGCACTGGCTTCCTAGCTCGGTGGTCCATGGTTCGATCCCCAGCTGAGGTGGGATTTTTTAGACTGCAGATGGCTCCGGGGTCGACCCAGCCTCATAAATTGGGTACCAGAGGAACTCTGGGAAGGTTAAGGCGGCCTGCGTGATGCTGACCACATCACCCCTATTGTGTCAATGGTCGAGAAAATATGGGCCTAACACCATATTCCCAATATGCCCCAATGGGCATGTAACGGGATCCTTTACCTTTTTTTTTATATATGGTTTTACATTTACTCTTCTTGTGTATAATTTGACATTTATACTTCTCACATATCATTTGACATTTATACCTCTCATCTTGTATAACAATATGTTTTGTTGTTTTTGCTGTACAGAGATCAAAGTATAATACACTCCTTCTTTTACCTGTCTTTCTTTCTTTATTTTGTTACATATGTGTATTTGATTTCACTTGTATTGTTAGCTTTCAGTGTATCTGTGTGTTATATATAACATCTAATTTTGTTGTTGGTAGTCTGTGTTGTTATAATTTATGTTTGCGTTATTGATGATCTGTCATTATTGTTGCTGAGTGTCCAGTGCCCATCACTTTTATCACTGTGTAAGTCCTAACAATCTCTACATTAGCTTCTGATTGCCTCTGATGATATTGCCTCCTTTGGTTGTCATACAGTCTATTATTGTGCATGTTTTATCCTTCTCTGTGATCATTGGTGCACATCTAATATAAATTGTCTGCTTTGGAGTAAATTATTTTATGATCCAGAGATGATTATTTTTATAACTGACTCAGTCAATCTAACAGGATTTTCTTAGGATGTTCATACTGAGTCTTTTCATCTACATCTTTTCTAAGATGTAATTAAACTTCAGTTGTTGTTCATTATGCATGAACCTTATGTTTTTAACATCAGTATGGTTGTGTGTGTTTGGGTTTAAGAAGTTGAAAAATTCAGTTGGTGTATATATTCTTTGAAAAGGATTGAGCAAATGTAATAACTGTTACACATTGTTTGCATGTAGGCTGAAGAGAACGATTACTAGATTCTATTTATTGTTTTTGTGTAGATTGAGCGAGTTACAAGGCAAACGAAAAAGCCAAAAAAATCTGAATGTACAGTCTGTTCATGCTGTGAGGTATATTGGTTCACTGAAATGTTTTGTTGTTTGGTTATTTGATTGTTTTGAGGGTTTTTTTTTTAACATTTTTTTTTCCATTTTGTTATAGTCATTGTGTTTCAAAATTTTGTTTAAGTATATTCTTTGCTAGTGAACTGGGAGAAAGGATATAAGGTTGAGTTGACAGAGAATGAGCATTTGCAAAATATTGAACAGGATAGGCCTTGAGACAGAAATAGAGGTCATAGATAGATAGATGAGAGAACAACAAACAGGTGTTTTTGACAAAACAGACCCTGTACAGACCAGATAGCCACACTGTGCATAATAGTAGAACAGAGACTGTAATTGAACTAACTTCTTTACATTGAATTGTTAGCTATGAAAAGGTCTTGGGCAGTTTAGACAGAGAATCACTTTGGAAACTGATGAAACATTTACAGTCCCTTAAGTTCCTTAACCTGATAAAAGCATAAAATGCAGCATTCTTAATGGAAAACAACTTACAGAACACTTTCAGATAAGAACTGAAGTGCGGCAGGCGTGACTGTTGTCACCATTTCTCTGTATACAAACTGGATTATGAAAACAATGGCATCAACAAAAGAAATAAGAATTTAGTGGTCTCTGACAAAGCAGCTCAAGGATCTAGATGATCTGGCTATTTTTTTCCCCTAACTATAAACACATACAAGACTAAATGACAATACTTGATGAGAGGTCACAGCAGTTGAGTCTAAAAATACCCAGAGAAATAGCAAAGATTATGAGAATGAATGCATTCAATGATGGCAAGATTACACTTGGAGAAACATCCCATCAAGATGTGGACATTCATATATTTCAGCAACAGTATAGATGCATTTGAGGGAACAGACAATGATAATAATACAGAAGGCAAAAGAAGCTATCATTGCACTGGAAAAGGAAAGAAATTAAGTCCAGCATGCACAAAATACAGATTCTCCTCCACAAATGTCTAGACAGTCAAATTATATGGCTCTGAAACTTGGAACACAGCAAACATAGCAAACATGAAGTAACAGACTTGCATAAATGGATACAGAATAGAAGAATTAAAATGACATGACAAGATGACCAATGTAGAATGGATGGAAAGAACCAGACAAATCAAGTGGAATGAAATAGGTGAGGAAAAGACCCTGGTGTTGGATAGGGCATACATTGAGGAAACCCATCTGATTCCATTACAGGGTAGTTGTTGAAGGACTTTCGTGTGTGGTTACTGGTTGTGTTGCTTGAATTCTGATCGTGCTAATATTCGTACGCGAATGGGGTGAACCTCACCTTCGGTTTGTCGTAATGCCTGAACTTGGCATCAAGATGTAAACAACTGTTCATCTTATTAACTCAGCAACTTGATATAAAATACGTAATTCATAAGGTTGAATGGTGTAACGTGATTCAACGAATAATGCCTCCGGTTCGAGTCCTTCACAATTTAATATGGATTACACACATACATAAACAGTTCAATTCACACATGAGGTACATGCATCAATCAATCAATAGCGTAGACTGCTGTTTTACGTGTCAATGTCCGTTTAAGGATACAATGCAGTAATTGTCGTCAGAACATCACAGCTATATGCACGCGCAGATAGAATGGCTACCTGCCGACAGTGAGACTGTGAGTCTAATTACTTCGTATAAAGTAGACGATTATCTTTCTCCTTCCAAGGATTTAGTTAATCACTAACCTCCATAAGTTTCCTCTCTCGTAGAGTTCTAGGACTGACCCTGGTCCATCATAAATGCACATATAAATGGCTATATCATGCCATTGAATTGGAAGGTTAGAAAAACGCAGCTATTCAGCTTGGCGGTCAAGTAACAAAGGGTAACGTCTCCTAGTTACCGACTGTGACCCAAACAACGCTAGACACGTCATAATCGATCGTGTATGGAGCGTTCAATAATTGAAACATCTATCGCAATATATTAAATGTCTTAACCTTTACATTTGCACGTCCGCTAACCTTTAGCAGACGGCGTTAATATCATATACCGTAACAATTCCCTGTACACCGGGGGAAAAAAAATCGATAGATTTTTTTTCAAGATCTATCCGACTTAACAATTTTTTAAAAAAAAATTTAATACAATCGTGACATATGGCCGACAATGTTCTGAGTAGAACCGTGTCGCGGTCATGTCAACTAACTATTTGTCATAGTCATCTAACATTAATCACATTATATATCAATATTATACATATTATTATATCAACTAAATAAAATGTCCAATGTTAATAGTGAATGATAGAATTAAATTAAAGTAAGGTCTGTCGTATTAGTATGTCATATAGGAATTAATTTGACTAATTAAAATTAAATTAATTAATTAAACTAAGAGTTAAATTATTAAGATTCTAATGTAACGCGATGTTATGAGAGAAGAAAAGACAAAATAAGTGAGAAGAAATAGAAAGAAATTCGAATATAAGTTTAACTTAATTGTGTGTGTTAAGTGTTAGTGAATAATAACTATCTAATTTAACTAACTAAATAACGTATAGGTACATTTAAAAAAATATTAATCTAATACTTGTGTGAGATTTATTTTCTCTTTTCATAATTTCTTCTTTTTATATTTCGTTCTCTTTTTTTGTTCTTTCATTTCATTTTTTTCTCACATTTCATTTTATTGATAATAATTCAATTAAGAAGTTAAGTTAACCAATTAATTAGTATAGGATATGATGATCCATCCGTAGTCTTGATCCTGATGAATTCTTTTAGGTAAAAATGTTCAAACGTTTACGTTGGAAAGAAATGTCATTTATCCTAGGATCCAAGAATTAAGTGCACATAGGATAATAAGTTCGACTTGTCGTCAGATATTGTTCCATGATTGTTCAACGAATATTCATATATTGTGTATGGACGTTAGACGAAGTTTCAATGTCAATATGTATACCTTGATTGTCTTTAGTTCAATTCTGTGATGCATATAGTGTTTATAAATATTAAATTGAAGGCAAGGTTAGTTCTCTTATAGTTGATACTTCGTTCTATCCAATGTAGTGATGATTGACGTGTTTTAGGAATGTCAATGTTGATTATTCGTCGTCAATAGGATTACGTGACAACGCATCCGCCACAATATTTTCAGTGCCAGGAATATGTTCAATGGAGAATTCAAATGGCTGTAGGATGATCGCATATCTGGCGAGTTTTGGGCTCTTGTGGTTAGATCGACGCAAAGATGCTACAGCACGTTGGTCAGTTTGTATGGTGAATGGAGCACCAAGCAAGAACTTTTCAAGTTTAGTTATTGCCCATATAACTGATAAAAGTTCCTTGTCCACTGTGGAATACTTTGTTTCTGCCGGCTTTAGCTTTCTTGAAATATATAAGGTAGGATGTAGAACGCCATCATGGTTCTGGAGCAGGCATGCACCAATGCCGTAGTTACTAGCATCTGTTCGTAAGAAAAATCTTTTGGAAGCATCAGGAAGTCTTAAAATTGGTTCATGCGAGAACAAAATTATAAATTTGTTGAAAGTTTCATTGCATATACCAGTCCATGTCACCTTCACCGGCATGTCTTTTTTTAACAATGAAGACAATACAGCCGTGATGGATGACAAGTTTGGTATGAATCTACTGTAATATTGAACAAGTCCTAACAAACTCCTGACCTGTTTCTTCGTCTGAGGAACTGCTATGTTTAGAATTTTGGAGACTGTACTAGGTAACGTTCGGATATATCCCGATCCAATGATATGTCCCAAAAAGGTTATCTCATTACACGCGATCTGCACCTTTGTAGGTTTAGCAGTTAGATGATAATTCCTTAGAGTGTCGAAAACATATCTAAGTCCCGAAACATGTTCCTCAAACGACGAACTAAACAAGCATATGTCGTCAATATATGTAATAACATCTGGTCTACCTGATAAAATTTGTCGCATCAGGCGAATGAAGATAGCTGGCGCATTAACAAGCCCAAAAGGCATCACATTCCACTGGTATAGACCTTGTGGAGTGGAAAATGCGGTGTAGTACTTAGCCTTTTCGGTCAGTGGTATCTGCCAATAACCTTTAGTTAAGTCTATCTTACTAAATATAGTTGCGTTGGATAGACATGGCAGTAAGTCGTCGATAAGTGGATGTGGTTCGCTGTCAACTATAGTCTTAGCATTTAATTTTCTATAGTCAACACATAGTCTGATGTTATTGTCCTTCTTCCGGACAATCACTAATGGAGAAGAGAATGGCGAATTACTAGTCTCAATGATTCCCAGAGACAACATCTGTTCAAGTTCCTTAGTAGTTTTAGCAAGGAAATGTAAAGGAACCGAATAGGGATGTACACGAATAGGTGTATCATCATTGAGAGTAATGTCATGACTGATAGCCGATGTGCGACCCGGGACGTCGGTCAACACATCTGGATAAGATTGTAATAGATTAGCAATCTGTAGACGCTGTTGCGGTGTAGCCGTTGAAGAGATGGTTACATCCCGCCAAGATTCAGTAGGTTGAACTACTGGTACCGGTAACGGTAACTGTACCTCAGGAAAAGAAGATTCTTCTTCCTGGATGACGGATAAGTTAGAATAATAACAAGTAGATACTGTGTTGTCATCTAGTTCATGAAAAATTGACTGTAAGTGTTCAGGACGTATATGAAATTGCTTGAGCATGTTAATATGAAATATCTTTTTGTGTCCCTTGATATCTAAGACGTAATCAACGTCGGAAATTTTATCAATGACTTTGTAAGGACCATTCCAAGATATCAATAATTTATTGTTATTGTGAGGAAGTAACACATAAGCCTCATCGCCTGGGAATAATTGGCGTAATCGTCGAGACCTATTTTGTAGAGATCGAGCCTTAGCTTTTGCAGCCTCAGAAGAAGCTGTTGCCAACTGGCAAGACTCAATAATGTTCTTCCGAAGATTAATCACATACTCGTAAGATGACTGAGTGTCCTGAGTCATCTCCTCGTCAATTAATAAGTCTTTTATTAGTCCCATAGGACTTCTTGGGGGAGCACCAAAAACTAATTCAAAGGGAGAGAAGCCAGTTTGTTCATGCGGTACCTCCCGATAAGCAAATAGAACAGCTGGGAGTGCTCTGTCCCAGTCATGAGGGTGCTTAACAGTAACCTTATGTAGTAGTTGTTTAAGTGTACGGTTAAGTCTTTCAACCGCATCATTACTCATAGGATGATAAATACTACTTAAATTCCTATCAATGTTCCAAGTTTTCATGACTTCCTTCATGGTGTCAGATATGAACTGTGACCCATGGTCTGATAAAAGTTTTCTAGGAAACCCTATTCTAGAAAAGATGAGATGTAGTGCATCAGCTACATCTGTGGTAGTGGTGGTCTTTAATGGGATAGCTTCTGGCCATCGTGTGCACAAATCAATGCATGTAAGGACGAATCTATGTCCTCTGGCCGATGGTAGCAATGGACCAATAATATCTATGGCCATCTTGTCAAACGGTCTTACTGAGATATCGTAAGCCTGAATAGGCGCCGTGTGAAAAGCTCCACGTGCTTTCACTTCTTGGCATGTAGTACAGGAACGTACATACTGCGAAATATCTCTTGACACTCCTGGCCAAAAGAATGAAGACAGTACTCGAGATCGTGTTCGAGTATATCCCATATGTCCAGCACAATGTGAGTCATGTGCATGTTGAAGAATGTACCGTCTAAAAGTATACGGGACCATAACTTGTTGTTTCATTTGTGATTTGTCATTAAAACATCTAATCAATATATCATTTTTAATAACAAACCAATGTTTGTTATTATTACCTGAGGATAGATTGTCAACTTTATCAACCAGCTTAAAAAATTTTTTTAAAGATTTATCCTCTTTTTGTTTGGTTGCAAATGTTTCCCTGTCAATAGGTGAATTGACTACAAACTCCTCTTGGTTGTCTGCATCCATCTTATTATCACTAAATTTCTCGATGAGTTGAGTCTGCGCTCTAGTCGTCACGGCGTTTCCAGTGCATAGGTTATGTTTCTCCCATGCTATGATCTCATCTGGAGTACAATCTTTACTGCCGTGTATACGACCAACCATCAGATCAGCTATAGGCTTTTTTAGCATACATACTTTTACATTCCCTGTGAAAAAGGGTGTTCTAATATGAACAATAGCTGTGGGGTAAAACTCAATAGTTCCACCAAATGTCATGCAGCGTACATATTCTCCTGTCGCACAGCTAGGATGTACCAGCGACTGACGTACACCAATCGTCGTGGATCCTGAATCCCTCAGCACTGAGATGACGGATCCATTAACTAATCCCCTGTTAAAAATTAGTAAGCCTGTTCCATCGTTGACTGCAAGACCTACCTCTGGTGTAATATGTCCGCAGTTAAGCACTGTTTCTTTCGCCTTCTGAAAAATAAGATTGCATTGTTGGCAACTATTTGCCACATTATAATTAATAGCAAAACATGCAGCAGAAGACTGTGTTGTATTATTGTCAAGTGGGACCTGAGCTATAGGGGTAGTATTATTTGTAACTGCCGCCCCTGTATTATGGTTGTAATGAGATGATCCCCGAGAATGAGATCGATTCCGAGTATAATTGTTAGAATTATCTTGTCGTCCTCTATAGTAACTATTATCTCGATGTCTCGAGCCATGATTATTACCATTCCAGTTATTGTTATTTTTCGGGGTATGTGATCGATTATAATTAGTGTTATGTTGACTATTGTGGTAGTTTGTTTGAGGTGAATAATTTCTATCTCGTGATCTACCTCTGTTGAACTCATTTTTATTGTTGAAATCATTATTATGTCCCTTCTGAAAGTTAATATTGTGATTTCTTTGGAACCTACTTCTGTCTACACTGTGATGTCTTTGTTTGTTATTATGATTGTAGGCCATATTAGACGCCACAGGTAGAGGTTCTCTTAATGAGGAGTTAGAAATGGTTGCATTCGGATGTGCCGAACAGTAGTTTAAAGAAATTTTTTCTAACTCGTCAATAGTACCTGGTTTACGCTCCTGCAAATATGCAAAGAATGGCTGGCTAACCGAAGATAATACCTTATCCCGTAGTAGCAAATCAACTAATTTGTCGTACGATTTGTTGACTTCTGCCAGTTCAACCCATCTATTAAATGTATTGCGTATGTTCGCAATGAATCCTGCAAAATCTTTTGGAGATTCAGGTAGAATTCCCTTAAATTTCAACCTACAGTGTTCCTCGTCCAGGTGAAACCTTCGTAAAAGCAAGGACTTAATAGCACCGTAGTTATTTGCTATCGATGGGTCAGCATTTTGAGAAGCTGTCAATGGTTCTCCAACCAAGAAATCATTTAACTTGAGTACCCATGACTCTTCAGGCAAATGATTTGTTTTGCAAGTCTGTTCAAAATGTGACAGGAACGATGAAAGGTCGTCCACGTTTAAGTTGAAAGTGGGTAATTTAAAGTTGTAGAAATGTTTAGTTTGGCTGGATGACGATCCATTTTGTGCGTTATTATTCTGATTTGCATCAGCACTTTGTGCTTGTAATCTTGCTGTCTCCAATTTAATACGCGCCAATTCCATTTCTTGTTGTAAAATAATTTCCTCTCGTTTCAATTTATTCTCTTCTTCCTGTTTGGTAATTGCTCTTTGCTCTTCTCTTTCACGTTGAGCAATCTCTCTCAATCTATTTTCCTTGGCAATTTGCTTCATCTCACGTTCTGCTTCCTTTCTTTCACGTTCCTCCTCCTCTTTCTTTAATGCAGCCTTTTGTTCCTCTTCCTCTTTCTTTAATGCAGCCTTTTTCTCTGCTTCTTTTCTTTCACGTTCCTCCATTTCTGCTTTATGTTTTTCCAGTTCTGCCTCAGCAAACTGACGAAGTTCTTGAGATTTATAACCATATTCCTTACCAATTTTAACGAAATGGTCTATAGTAAGCATTTTGACTTGTATATGGGAAGTAATTATTGATAATTACTGATTAAAATAGTCAATAGTAGCTTCAGAGTAATTATTATACTTACTCAACTTAGGAATATTCAATATAAATAACCACAATAGTACTGAACTCGTATGTCTAAGTTCAACTAATAGACAATATTTTGTAACAATATTGTATCTAAATAATAACTATATCATAAATAGTTATGATATCTGTTAACTGTAATGTAATTACATCACACAATTAATCTCAATATCCAATAATGTTGGGTATGATTCCTAGTAATTATATTGTTCAATGTACTAAGTCACTCTCTTAGTACTAGAAAAGTATATTAAATAATATACAATGGGTCTATTACCTCAAAGGTAGACTATAAGATTATTTTATTTGGTCAATATATATATTATATTATTATGCCCTAGGCATCTCTTATAAATTGTAGTGCTAATTTCTTGGACTATCACTGCATAATTATGCAATGTCCCATATTAACCTTAAATGTCAGAAAAAATTAATTAAATTAAATTATAAGTGTATTATTGAATATAATGTTATATTATTAATGTAGTATTTAATATATATCATGAGTACAAACAAAACAATGATGCAACTAAAGGGTACAAACAATGTCAAGACGCAAACAAGACATTTTCACAATTAAAAATGAATTTATGAACTAAATAAAACAAGCGGAAGTGTCACACGGAAAACGAAGGGTCAAAGATTGACCCGAGGTCAACTGAATATGCAAAGTACACAAAAAAAAAAAATGACTGCAAAAAAATGATGACATCACAGGACTCATAACGGACAACATTTAACAATCATAAAATAAATTGATAGTAAGAGTAGACTGGACGAAATAGTTAACGAACATGATACAAAACTGAATAAAAATGTGAACTTAGTACAAATAAAATACACCAGTTATCTACGGAACGGCACAGCTAACACAAATCGTCAAACGATAGCAGATCTGGACAGGTAGTCCAATGGCAAACCTCAATGGGGCTTCCAAAAATGCAATCGTTTAACTGCCCTAAGAAACGACCGAAATCAATTCAGGCATCGTGAGAGCCACAGAATCTAATTTCGGTTCATCCTCCCTACCGCCCACTAATTAACAACACATTAAGACAACAAAAAGTACATTAAACATAGGTAAAAACATGCCGATGTAGGCAGAGGGCATGGACTCAGTTAGCACTGTCACGTTAACGACAATAGTTATTGAGCTAAACTTATCTTTATTTGCTGCTTCACTTGATGCTCGTTGTCGTCTACGGCTAGGCCTGTGCCTTTGACTGTCTGCTCCTGTAGTCCATATCGTGTGTTTGCTTCAATGGCGGTTGTGTTGCTTGAATTCTGATCGTGCTAATATTCGTACGCGAATGGGGTGAACCTCACCTTTGGTTTGTCGTAATGCCTGAACTTGGCATCAAGATGTAAACAACTGTTCATCTTATTAACTCAGCAACTTGATATAAAATACGTAATTCATAAGGTTGAATGGTGTAACGTGATTCAACGAATAATGCCTCCGGTTCGAGTCCTTCACAATTTAATATGGATTACACACATACATAAACAGTTCAATTCACACATGAGGTACATGCATCAATCAATCAATAGCGTAGACTGCTGTTTTACGTGTCAATGTCCGTTTAAGGATACAATGCAGTAATTGTCGTCAGAACATCACAGCTATATGCACGCGCAGATAGAATGGCTACCTGCCGACAGTGAGACTGTGAGTCTAATTACTTCGTATAAAGTAGACGATTATCTTTCTCCTTCCAAGGATTTAGTTAATCACTAACCTCCATAAGTTTCCTCTCTCGTAGAGTTCTAGGACTGACCCTGGTCCATCATAAATGCACATATAAATGGCTATATCATGCCATTGAATTGGAAGGTTAGAAAAACGCAGCTATTCAGCTTGGCGGTCAAGTAACAAAGGGTAGCGTCTCCTAGTTACCGACTGTGACCCAAACAACGCTAGACACGTCATAATCGATCGTGTATGGAGCGTTCAATAATTGAAACATCTATCGCAATATATTAAATGTCTTAACCTTTACATTTGCACGTCCGCTAACCTTTAGCAGACGGCGTTAATATCATATACCGTAACAGTAGTACTTACTCTAGAATCACCAGAGTAAGAACAGTAGAAGGAGACCTAAAATCACATGGAAAAAAGGAAATTGAAGGCAGACTTTAAAAATGGATAAAGAGGACATGAAAACACTGTAGAAGGATGGTGTGAGGAGTTACTGTGATTTTATTTTCAATGGGCCCCATGTTTCTTCTCTATGTAATTATTAGCGTTAATTTATGAGGAGTTACTGGGGTTTTTTTAATTTCAATTTTTCCCCAGTCCTCTTCTCTCTGTAAGTAATTGCATTCATTTTTATTTTATTTGGCGTTTGAGTTATATTATTAGGCTGGGTAAAATTTTCCGACGTTAGGAACACCCACCCGGTTTAAACGAGGGATGGGGGGAGAAACGACCCAGGTTCAATGCTATAACGAATCAAATTTATTTTTGGTAACGCGAACGAGCAGTAGTATTATCTGACATGACGCAATACGTAGCGCGGGAGCAGAATAAACATGAGTCATGAGTTAGTTTACGATATCATTGGCCGAGGTCAGATATTATTTAATTGCAACAATATTATTGGTCTAAGGGCGGCCCAGAGAGACGCCACGCGATGACTCAGAGCGTGGGTATTGCGTCAGTATTCCAATTATAAATAACAGCATCTTAGTCTTTAGCGTTCTCTCCGTCTCAAGAAAATCAGCCATGAATCAATGCCTATCATTTGCTCAGCGAGTTAACAGTTGCTCAGCGAGAGAAATTCGATAATTGGGTCTGTGTACATCTTAATTAGCATTGTAGATAGTTCGTTTCATAATAGATCTTAGCATGTTAAAGTAAAGTTTTCTTCTGGGAGTTAAATTTATTTGACAGAAGTGCCATCAATTGCTATCTCATAATAAAACTAGAAGGTGTGCCTATAATTTTTCTAGGAATAGTAGCAATATCTATGATTTGTGCAGCGGCTTTTTGAGATATTAGCTGTGTGAGGATAAGTGCTTAGGTAAACAGGTGATCGGTAATATGTAATATGAGGGAGGGTGTAAACCGCATTTTGACTATGATAATTTGCAGTGTATATACGCGAGCATATGTGTGTATTTTATTTAATTGTGTATTAATTTGTTGTGTAGTCAGGAGACAGGGGGTAAGGGATGTAATTAATATTACTGAGGTGGTGTAGCAACCGAGTGTTTATATTGTGTTAATTGATAAATCTGGAGCTCTTAGCTCGTTATAACACACCAATTAGGCGCATGGCCTGGTGTCTGTTTTTACACGGCCATAATAAAGCCGTTTGTCCTAAACCCGAAGAGGGGTAACTATGCAGTTGAAAGAAGTTTCATCAGCAGTGAAGCATCTACATCCTGAGTCAAGTACCTGGTTCTTAATACCAAAGTCATCAGCTGCAGTAGTCTGGAAAGGAGAAAGGGACATCATTCCTTTCCGAATGCTAATGAGAGGAGGGGCGTAACGGAGACACTACATCAGCTGAAGACGGCAGTGTCATAGAGACACTGAATCAAGACGGAGTGGAGAGAGAGAGGGAGAAAAAATAGCTGGGACCAGTAGGGTGACATAGTATACTTAGAGGACAGCCTCTGAGCTAGCGCTGTAATAAAAGTCTACTAGTGTAGCAGTCCAGTGGTGTTAGTGGCGTGTTTATCGCCTAAAGCGCTCTGAAGCTGTGTAGACAGTTAGTTTAGGCATCATCAGCAGGACAGTGACAGTAGTAACCTTAGTGTAGCCGGGAGTGGTGGTGCTACTTAGAGACCCCCACCCGGTATATTGGTTTATCTTAGTTAGTTGGGTTTATTATTATTTTATGCAAGAGTGAAAGAGAGTGTGGGAATTTATTTTAATTTGTCTTTCATTTGAAATTGTTCTTGTTTCCAGGTGGTGCGAACTCGCACTTATATTATTTTGCTGTGTTATTTAATTTTGTTGTATAATAAACTATAACATGTACACTGGATCAGTTTCTCTATAACTATACTGTATGTATATGCTTGTCTGTATAGTTGTGTCTGTGGACTTTAGTGAAACCTTATCTCCTTTATGGTAGTCAGAGGTGGTGAGTTAATAGCTCTTAACTAAGTCGCGAGTGGTGAGGGAGAGTCAATCTAGATTCTCACCCTCGAAGCTATAAGTCTCATTTTTCCACAGTCACAGTCATTTTTCATTCAAAATCTATTTTCTCAGACTTCTTCATACTAGTGTCTTGTCTATATAATCAGACATCTCGAAACTAAAATCCACTTCGTGACAGATGGCACAGGAAAGGAATGGTGTGAACATGGACTGTTTTACACATGGAGCTGAAAATTCATGAAGGAATATTGTCTGCTGGTTTGCTACTGTTTATTTGTTGAGTGTTGCCATTTTCATTAAGGCATAGTAATATATTGTGTGGTTTTCTTCTGCATTTCATGTGAGTGATAATGAAGTCTGTTCAAGTCAGTACAAGTAATATTGTAATTATTACTTTTAAAAATAAATTTACCATTGTCATCCTTAATGAAAGATTAAGCAAGAATAAAAATTTTCTTATTGCAAGATTCTTTAGTGCTAATTTTTAATTATTAAAATTGGAATAAAACTTTTCATTTTTGATAGCAAAGATGAAACTGGAATTAATTATTTTCTGTTCATAGGTGTATTATTTTTATTTAATAATAAGATATGAAGCAGGAATTGTTTCCTTATTCCTATGTTGTTGTCAGTTTGTAATCCAGAATGAGGCTGGGAACTGTTACTGTAAAAATGTATATATTGCCCTTTCATCATCTCAACCCATAACCCGTCATGGGTCGTAGGGGTGCCATGGTGGAAGCATCAGCAGACAGGGTCCTCCACTGCTCTCTGTTCTCAGCAATGCGTACAAGTGTGGAGAAACCGTGTCCTGCCCATTCTTTGATGTTATCAGCCCAGGATTTTCTTTGCCTTCCTCTTCTCCGTTTACCTTCGACTGTTCCCTGGAGGATCGTTTTCGAAAGGGAGTCATGATGAGTTACATGCCCAAACCAGGCAAGCTTTCGACGTTTCACTATTGACAAAAGTGGTTCTTGATGGCCTGCATAGGTGTTTATCTTCTCTCTAACATAGACATTTGTTTTGTGCTCTTTATAGCAAATGCGCAAAATTCTTCTATAACATTTATGCTCGAAAGCCTGAATCCTTCGCTCCGTATCTGCAGTGAGTATCCAGCCCTCACACCCATACAAGAGAATAGATAATACAAGTGATTTGTATAATTTGATCTTCACAGGAAAACTGATGTTACTTTTCCAGATCACATTCAACCTTGTCATGGCAGCTGAGGCCATCTCAAGTCTTGTCTTGATTTCTTTATTTGATCTTCCATCACTACATATAGTCTTCTTCTTCTTCTTCTTCCGTCCTTAGCCAACGACCGGCAAAGCAGTCAGTGGCCATTACGCCTAGTGGCGTCTTAAGGGCAACAGCGAATAGATTTTCTTTGCCGTTGTTCCCATCACGCCTAATGGCGTACTAAATATAGTGGACCCGAGATATTTAAATGTTTTAACTTCTTCTAACGTTTGCCCATTTAACGTAATGTTGGTCGGAACATGTTTTTTATGGCTATTCACCAATATCTTGCTTTTTTCTATATTAATTTCCATCCCATATGTTCTTGTTACTTTCTCCAGTCTAGAGGTAAGGTCTTGAAGTTCTGATTCTGTTCCAGCTATCAGATCAATTTCCATCCCATATGTTCTTGTTACTTTCTCCAGTCTAGAGGTAAGGTCTTGAAGTTCTGATTCTGTTCCAGCTATCAGATCAATATCATCAGCAAAACGTAGATTACACAGAGGTCGGCCTCCAATCGATATGGTTGATTTATAATCGTAGAGAGCCTCCTGCATAATATGTTCTAGATAAATGTTAAAGAGCACTGGTGACAGGATACATCCCTGGCGAACTCCTACAGTTGTTTTGAAAAATTCTCCAATGTCATTGCTTGCAAAAACAGCACTGCTTGCGTCCTTGTATAGTGCTTCAATGATATCTATGATGTTGGTATCAAAATTGAATTTTCTCATTATTTGCCATAAACCTTCATGCCAGACTCGATCGAAGGCTTTTGTGAAATCGATGAAGTTATGGTATAAATCATGTTGATGCTGGAGATGTTTTTCGATCAGTAATCTAATAGCTGGGACCAGTAGGGTGACATAGTATACTTAGAGGACAGCCTCTGAGCTAGCGCTGTAATAAAAGTCTACTAGTGTAGCAGTCCAGTGGTGTTAGTGGCGTGTTTATCGCCTAAAGCGCTCTGAAGCTGTGTAGACAGTTAGTTTAGGCATCATCAGCAGGACAGTGACAGTAGTAACCTTAGTGTAGCCGGGAGTGGTGGTGCTACTTAGAGACCTTTATAAGTTCAAAAAATAGCTGAAACAGTAATTTCTTATGCTGCTATTATTTTCGCTTTATAAGTGTACTAATACAGGTCCTGTGACACATACATGCCACACCTCGGAGATGAGAAACCTGTACAAAAAATCCAAAACCCTGTACAAAGACCCGCAAAACCTGTACAAAGACTGAAAAAAACATATCAAAAGAGTTAATTCATGTAAAAATATTTTCAATTACAGTGGGCTGCATTATAAATGAGGCACGGGGACTTTGCCTTTTAAAGCAGGTCTTCACTTATTTTAAAACCCAAACAATAAATGTCTGAGTTTATTTTACACTGTAAAAATAATGTGATGGTGTCATCATTTAGTCTATTTCTGTGCTTAATTATCACTAACAGACTGGGAAATCCTGTGTTCAGTAGGCTCTTATAACAGAACTCTGAGACACAGTAATAAGGGAAATGGGTTAGAAAACCTGTTCAGAAATTATGTACAGGGTGTACACATTTGAAAACACAAACACCTTGTACAGATTATGGGTAAACCATAGCATGTGGCATGTATGCTGTGACAGAATGATGTAATATATAAAATTAAGAAATAATGTATTTAACTAGAATCTGAAAAATATGTTGCAAAGCAGGTTTTATAATAAAGGTCTCTTCAGTATTACTGAGAAATGTATATAAATTATTTTATCCTACTAGCGTGCATTATCATATAATGATATGGAACAAAATATGTTATATTTAAACTTAAGAACCCTTAGGTTATTCTTCAGTGTTGAAGGTTTTCTCACTTTTTCTGTTATGTTTTCTGTTCTAGATCAGGACTAATAGTTCAAAATATTAAGCTCTAGATTATCAATAACCGTTAAAATGATTTTCTTCATATCTGTTTGCAGGTTCTACTTCAGTTTATTGTCTAGGTCTTCAAGTTTTATTCTGTAGAACACTATAATCTCAAATTATAACCCATGTGGGGTTTTATATATTATTATTACTCTATTACTCCTTGTGTGTTCATACTAGAATCTGCTGGGGCGGTATTTTTATCTGTGAATAATATGTGAATTTGAATGTTTGCACCACATGTTCTATCATCACTTTCAGGGTGAACCTACAGAGAAAGAATTGGTACAGATAGCTACTTTAGCTGCCCCCAGAATGTTTCTCACTTTCAAAGGTATGTAAACATTATTACAACCTCTCTGGCTCAATCCTGATGTCTCTAAACATGCTATTCTTATAGAAAGGAAAGTACAGATAGCTAGTTTAGCAGCCCCCAGAATGTTTCTGACTTTTAAAGATAGTATAAAAGAGATGTTCACTATTTCTTGATGTGGATGTATGCTACTTGTATAAGAGTGGGATGTTGTCATATCATTATCAAAAAAATATAAATTTGTGACTGAAATGAAGAATTACTCATTCATGATAACTGGCCGTCCCCTTTTATTTTATGCTGTAGAATGTGTGGAAAATTTCTTTTCTGTTTTTAGTGCACTTGGTAACAAAATAAAAGTGGATTCCTGAAAACTTATTTTTTCCATTACTTGTTTTAAGATTTTTGCGTCTTAACTGAATATGAATTTTTCTAAATTGATGTCACCTCTATCAAGTGAAATTGACCTCTAAACAAAATATACATTACAGGTCTGTAACCCAGAATCCAAAATACTCAGTTTTCAGATATCGCCCAAAGTATCCCTAAAAATCACCCAAAGTAGCCAAAGTCAGTCAAGTAGTAGCCCAAGAAGCCCAAAAACGGTTAAAAAATCACCCAAAAGTCGACCCAAAAAATGTTCAATTTTTGGAATATTTTGGTTTTCGGGTGTTCAGAATATCGGTTACGGGCCTGTTTTGGAACCTAATTATAAAGCTCATGAGAAAGTTGATCATTACTAGAGCTGTGTTTAAAACAACAGACTTTTTGACCTAGGTGTTTTGAAGAAAGACCTTGATTTGGTTGGCATATCACTGTTCTCCATCAAATGCCCACCCCTTTCAAAAATTATACACAATCTTTATTCACAGTACATTATTTCTCATGCTTTAATAAAGGTTATTTCCACCATATTTTATGTAATTTTTAGTTTTTATATAAAATCAGCTAGGTCAGTGCTGGTAAAAGCTTAATATATTAAAATCTGTCATGAAAGGATGCTGCATGTTGAGTTTTATCTCTCTACAATGAATGTAACATGAAGATTTTGAGCTTCAAAGATTTATAACTTGACAAATCAATAAACCACATGTGAACTTAAATAAAAGTGGTTAAAAACATAGAGGAAGACTTCTCGACACACGGAAGAGAGAAATGGAAACATAAATCAGGAAAAGGAAGACGGTGGAAAGAGCTGGAGTGTTTTACACAGAATGGCAATTGGAACTCCATAGGAAGTTAAAATGATCAATTCAAGGAATATGTAAGTAATTCACATTCACTTCTGTAGACATTAACGTAGAAAATGTCTAAACAGTAATACATTTGAGGCATTGCACATCAGTTTTGAGATCAGCTTCCTGTGTTAGCTGTTAAATTTCACAAGCTACATAGATACATTAAGTAATATGCTTGCACGTAACAGTATGCATACATACATTCTGTTGGTCCATTTTCTAGGATAATAATAATAATAATAAATTCTTTAAGCGCCAAACACGGCGCATAAGGCAGAAACCAGTGCTCTCCAGGTTGTTCGTTGTGACGCCACTCCTCTTAGCTCTTGCACATTATTTAGGCCCAACGTTCTTCCTTCTTTTCTAGGATAAAGTACAAATATTGTCTGACTTAACTGAGAAATATGACGTAGTAAATACTAAAAGGCCTTGTGTAGTCCCAGGGGTCTCTGTAGAGACAAAGAATAGGACTACTGTGCCCTCAAGCATGTCATGCAAGGCAACTAATATGAGGTTGTACATGAGGCTGGCAACCTCATCATGTTAAACAAATCGCCACAGAAACCACTGCTGCAAGAGCATGTGAATGTTTAATTCAGGCTTCCTGTAGGGGACCAGCTACAGTGGTAGTTGTAGGCTATGCTGTGTAAGTAGAATAAAGGAAAGTGATGATGAATGAAATACTGAAAAGGTAACAGACCAGATAGTTGAGCTTATACTACACCATGTGACAGTATCCATATCACTCCTTATCACAAAAATGAGGGATGGGGGGAAGGCTCCAGTTTTTAATGTTTCAACGTTACAATATGCTTACAGCTCCTCACAAGTATCAGCTGAGAGCCTACATATACCAGGCAAGAGATCTGCTTGCTGCTGATGATTCAGGCTTGTCAGGTAAGTCTTTACAAATCTGTAGCAGTAATGACAGTAAGGGGAACAAAAATAGGTGCTGTAAGTCTTTAAAATCTGGAGCAGTAATGACAGTAAGGGGAACAAAAATAGGTGCTGTAAGTCTTTACAAATCTGTAGCAGTAATGACAGTAAGGGCAACAAAATAAGGTGCTGTAAGTCTTTACAAATCTGTAGCAGTAATGACAGTAAGGGCGACAAAATAAGGTGCTGTAAGTCTTACTGCCTCTTGTAGTTCCAGGGAATCTCTTATGAAACAAAGAAAGAATAGAACTTCTGCTCCCACAGGTATATATATATATATATATATATATATATATATATATATATATATATATATATATATATATATATATATATATATATATATATATATATATTTATTTATGATAGTATAGTATACTGAAGTTTTCTAGGAAGGAAGGAATAATGGTGACAGTCATCTCATAGAATAAATGTGAGAATAGCTGACCGGAAGTTACACATGAAGTCAGTGAATTAAGGTCAGCGAATTAAGGTCAGCTTCCAGCATATCCTGGCATGATGTTGACCACATCATCCCAAAAGTGATGATGGGTCAAGAAAATATGGGCCTAACACCATATTTCCAATATGACTCAATGGGCGTGTAACGGGATCCTTTACCCTTCCTTTACCTTCCAGCATATCAGTGAGACCAAACCCATCATCAGTATCTTTGTGACACATCTTAGAAAAAGGACCTTGAAGCTGCTCCCATACCTGGTTTTCAGAATGGTCCATGAAAAGGCAAGCATAGCTAAGACAAGACCCATTTTGTTGCCTATGGGTATTCCACTTATGTGATCAAAGAATTACCTATTAAATTAAAGGACTTAAGCTTCAGAATAAGTTATTCAAGATGGAAGGGAAGGATTGTAACTATGGAGGAATCAATTTGTTGACAAGAAAGAACTGGAGTTGTTGTTTGTTTGTAGCAATCCCCACGAGTTCGAGTTATTCACTCTTTTACCCTTGCAACAAAATTTGGGGTGGAGGTTTTGGGCTTTCTTGCAACCCCAGGGAGCTTCCTAGACTCAGCGGCATGTAACACCAGGCCCACTTTGGCATGTTTGTAAAGTTCTGAGGTTTGATGGCTCCCTATCCTGCAAAGGGGGTTAAAAGAACTGGAGTTAGAGGTATTGTTTCCTTGGAAGTTTACCAGCTGAGAGGTTAACTTTGGAAGTCAAGTCAAATGGGGACAGTTATGATAACAATTAATAGAATAGATGAACAACATTCTCTTGAAAGTGACAAAGGCAAGTCAGTGGCAATGTATGACAGGTCATGTAGTAGGAGAAACTTAAAGAAGAGATTATGTGGAAACTGAGAAAAGTAGTGATGCATTTTAGGGAAGGGAAAGTCATGGGAGAAATAAAAAATGTATACTAAAATAGATAAAAAGATAGAAGAGAAAAAGAGAGAGTGTGCAGGTTAAACATTGAATGCATAATACGATAATGAGACTACTTGAAATAACTAGGTAAATAAAAATAGGTAGAGTGTGTCTTATTAGGATAAAGAACAAAGAAATGGAGAATGATATGACCACAAAGTCTCCCTTGCACTGTTAAGTAACCATCATATCGGTTTTCCAATTAGTGCATTTTTTAAATGAATTCCTATATTTAATGGAGATTGTAACAGGCTCTGTTTCAGACAGGGCTATGTATGTTCAGACATACACCACACTGATAAAATGACTGCTGAACATCTGCTTCAAAGTTGCCCAACATATGCAGAACAGAGAAAGCGCATATGGCTGACACCAGTATCATTCAAGGAAAAGCTCCACTGAGGTGCAAATAGCCTCAAACTGACTACTGCTTTCTTTGACAACACTCAAGCAGACATCTGAGAGTGTACAAAGAAGAAGAAGAAGACATACACCAGTCAGTTATAGCACCTAACTCTGGAGATAGGTCATGTCTCCACACTAACATTTGATCTTAGTGTTTTGAGCTTTGGTACATCATTGCAAGTGTTAACAACAAACGGAATCCAAGACATGATTACATTTCACAACATCTTATATTCCCCTGACATCATCTTAGTGTTTTGAGCTTTGGTACATCATTGCAAGTGTTAACAACAAACGGAATCCAAGACGTGATTACATTTCACAACATCTTATATTCCCCTGACATCATCTTAGTGTTTTGAGCTTTGGTACATCATTGCAAGTGTTAACAACTAACTGCCCACTCATGCACTGCTCATGTCACTGCTAATTGTCATTTCTTGACATCGTAAACTCACGTTTACAATGTGTTACTCTTAATGTGCTAACAACCATTCTGTATCCACATTATCAACATAAAATTTGGCGCTCAACATTTGACATCAAACTAATTATCCAACAACCAGGAACTTATACAAAATGAATAACAGAATAGAACTCAATTGACACACACACACACACACACACTTTACCTTGACAGAGGTATATAATTAATGTCAATGTTGGTATTCAACTGTTCTTCAGATCCTTTTGCCAGAGTAGCATTTATGACCCAGAGTATGGTCACAGAGAAGCAGAAGAAAACACTGAGCCCAACCTGGGACCAGACCCTGATATTTTCAGAAGTGGAGATCTATGGGAACCCTGCAGTTCTGGAAGTTACACCACCAGAGATTTACATGGAGCTGTTTGATTATGATACCTTTGTAAGTTATGGGTCATCCAGTGAGATGAACATTTTTATCTCTGGACATTACAGTATTTAACTATGAGGACTTATTTCTTTGTAGGCTTACACAATTTAAACAACTGTTTTTTGGTCTGCAAATGTATTCATAAATTTAGAGATAAATGCATCTGTCATCAGTCTGCACTTTGTACTTTTTGTTAATAATAGGGTTTTTTTTGTGTTTAAATTTGTGCATAATCTTGCGAGTTTTACCCATTGAAAATGAGCTCACTGATGGTGCATTTGTGTTTAAGTTTCATATTGTTTGCAATTTTTTTTTAAGGGTAAACCAGAGTTTTTGGGACGAACCAAAGCCCTCCCAATGGTCAAGCTTGACCCAGCAGATGCTCGCACCCCTGTTCTGCAGTGGTACACCATCAACCGCTTAGACCAAGATGGTGGTGAGCTGTTGGCTGCCTTTGAGTTGATCAAAGTTAGTATTAAGCCTTTAAGTTTGTCACAGTCCTTGGTTTTATACAGTTTGGAGAATTTTTCTCCACACCCTTTAAATATAAAGCAAACTGTATCCAGTATTTATATATTTTCCTCAAACGTTTCATGTTCAGTCTGTGTTTCCTCCTTTTTATCTAGTCATCATACTCATTATCTGTCAGCTCCCCAAGTCATGCTAAGTCCTCCTATCTCATGGTCTTTCCTCATCTCTTTAATGTCTTCCTCATTCCTTCCATTTTCGTCTCCAGCTGTCTTCTCTTGCCCTGGGGATTTTTTTTATCTAGTGCTCCATCTTATTTTAACTTCATCATTCATTCCAACATTATTTTTGATGGTACTTCAGCTTTGTTTTTATTCTTGATTACTACATTATTCCAACATTATTTAGCATGGTTGGATAATCAATGTTTTGAGACTGTATTTTCATTAGTCTAAGAGTATTTTCAACATTTCATTTTCATGATGTGCCGAGCTTTAGCAGCTTGTCCACTCATTGAAACTTTTTATCTTTACAGAACTCTCCTGTGCGCTCAATTCCTGTTTCTGGTCCATTTGATATGTCTTTTGCCTTTTTCTCATGCACATTTTACTATCAAGCACATAATTGTTAAACACCATTATTTAATACACTTGAAGAAACTGCAGACTTTATAAATGAGAGATGAGAGGTATATTAGTGCATGTATGAATATGTGTGTGTGACATATACATACACACATACATATATAGGTGTGTGGCTGTATTTCTGTGTGTACACACACACATGCACACAGAGCGAACGAACCAGACATATATTAGTAAAACAAGGTGTGAGAATGAGACAGGGGCATTGGATAGGACATACACTGAGAAAAACCAGTTGATAGCACTACAAGGCAGACCCTGTCACTGGTACCTCCAAGGTACGATAAAAGAAGAGGCAGTTGAAAAAAAAAAGGATAGGATAACTGGAGACAGGCATGAATGGGATAATTCAAGCATGGCAAGACCTTGGATGAATGGCACAGGACTTGAGGGCTTGTGATGTGTTTGTTGGAGGTCTGTGCTACATTGGGAGCTGAAGGGTAATGGTAGTGGTGATCATCTCATCTCATCTCAACCCGTAACCTGTCATGGGTCGTAGGGGTGCCATGGTGGAAGCATAAGTAGACAGGGTCCTCCACTGCTCTCTGTCCTCAGCAATGCGTACAAGTGTGGAAAAACCGTGTCCTGCCCATTCTTTGATGTTATCAGCCCAGGATTTTCTTTGCCTTCTTCTTCTCCGTTTACCTTCGACTGTTCCCTGGAGGATCGTTTTCGAAAGGGAGTCATGACGAGTTACATGCCCAAACCAGGCAAGCTTTCGACGTTTCACTACTGACAAAAGTGGTTCTTGTAGTGATGATGAAGAAAGACAAACTTCATGTTGTGTTGACCTTGAACTGGAGCTGAATGCAGTAACCATTATGCAAGTACAAGTCTGTAACCATTCTTCAAGTACAAGTCTATAACCATTCTTCAAGTACAAGTCTGTAACCATTCTTCAAGTACAAGGCTGTAACCATTATTCAAGTACAAGTCTACATCCTTTTATCCAAACACCCAAAAACCAAAATATTCTGAAAATCTAAGGTTTCTTTGGGCGACTTTGGGCTATTTTCTAACATATTTTAGCCGACTTTGGACTATTGTTGAACACATTTTGGGCGACTTTGGGCTATTTTCTAACATATTTTAGCCGACTTTGGACTATTGTTGAACACATTTTGGGCGACTTTGGCTACTTTTTAAAGGCGATTTGGACGACATCTGAAAACTGAAAAAAATCCAGTTTGCAAAATAAAGCTGTCCCCAAGGACTTCAGATAAAAGGATACAGACCTGCAATTTCTAACCAAAAATTCTTGTTATACACCAGCTGAACACATGGCATGTTTGAACACATGGCATGTTTGCAGCACCAACTGTAACAACGTCCATCTTCATCATGTTCCTTTTCACTCCATAAGAAGGCTAGAGCTGCCACTGTAGTCAGTCCTCTTGCAGAAAGCCTGCCCTGAAGCATGCATGTGCTCTTCCAGCAGTGGTTTCTGTTGCTATTTGTTTTACACGTTGAAGTTGTCAGTCCCGAGCACAGCCTCTTGATGTGCCTAAGGGAGCAGTTAACGTGTTTTGTTTTCTTTGTTACCTCAAAACCCTGGCAACTACATGGGGCTTTATAGCATGGAGGTGAACTTCTGTCTGTGAGGCTAATTACACCTTGAAAACTTCCACACACTTCCAGGGATTCCCCCTGTGGTGAAACATGTTGAGAACCCAGCATCGCACACTAAGCTTGGAGGAAGCACTTGAGCTCCAGACGTTAACTATAGCTTTTACCTGGTTGCCTGCATGCAGAAGGATCTCATTGTGGAACCATGATAGGCAGGGGGAAGCTAAGAAGCGGCTCTGTGTAGGATGTGACAATTCCTTTGGAGAACCCAGAACTAGAGCATAGTATTTTAGCTCTGCATATTTGGAGAGCCCACTTGGATGGCAGGGAGTGCACAGTATGCCACGCATGTCTTCCTCCTAGCTTGCAACAAGATGTGATGATCTTTTAAGTGCAAGCCAAGTTGGAGAAACTGGAGCTCATGAATTCAACTCAACAGGTTTTGGAATGGCAGAATAGTCCCAGGAAAAGCCTAGATCTACAGTGTAGATAATGCCCAGGACTCTTCAATTTTGTCTTGGCTGCAAACGTATGAGAAGCTAAGCAGCCCTAGTTAAACAACAACAACAACATACATATACATGTACACACACTCGCACACATGTGGTTAGTTTTTTCTGTAGTGTAGTCACATGCATAATAATTGGCAATTAATGTTAGAATTCAGGGCATCAATCTGCATGTTATATTATAGACAAGCAGATATGGCTCATTAACGTAAGAATGCATACAAAAGTTATGAACTTCGTTTTAAATATTATTTTCTTTATCTGAATAGAGAATTACTTTTAAAAATTGTGTATACCTGTCGCATTGATGGCACACTTATTGCATAACACTTGTAGAGTTATATTTATAGTATTTATTTCTAACTCTTGAAGAATGACAACATTTATAGTTTTTATAATATTTGTAGAATTACATCATTTATAGTTTTATAATACTTGTAGAATTACAACATTTATAGTTTTATAATACTTGTAGAATTACAACATTTATAGTTTTATAATATTTGTAGAATTACAACAATTTTAGCATTTATATTACTTGAAACATATACAAGGTGTTTATAAAGTCGCTGTGCAGTGAATACGAAAGACATCTTCTTCTTCTTTGATCCTTAGCCGCCGACCGACAAAGCAGTCAGTGGCCATCACGCCTAGTGGCGTCTTGTAGGGCAACAACAAATTGATTCCACTTTGCTCGGTCGGTGGCCATCCTTCGTACAGTGCCCAAACTCTGGTTCATTCCCTGCATCTCAGCCTCCACAGTCCTCCGCCAGGTTGTTTTTGGTTGGCCTCTCTTTCGTTTTCTTTCAGGGGTCCAAAGCATAGCTGTTCTTGTGATGGCATCGGGGTCTCTTCTGAGGACATGGCCAACCCAGCTCCAGCGTCTGCCAGCTATGATGGTGTGCATGTCCTCTTGCTTGCTCCGAGTAAGCAGATCTTGGTTGGTGATGGTATTCGGCCAAAAGATTCTGTGAATTTTTCTTAGACATATTATGTGAAAAGAGGACAATTTCGACATTTCCTTCTCTGTAACTCTCCAGCAAAAACGAAAGACATGTTTCACCAAAAATACCCTGTTTTCAATGGCTAAAACCATTTCCTTTCAGCAATGAAACCTTGAATATAACAACAGCTTGTTGTGTAATGCTGCACACGGGATTGTGGAACACAGAATGTCATGACGTAAATTTGCATCATTCGTGACGTAATTTCTAAAATATTTTTCACATTCACTGCACATCGACTTTACAAACACCCTGTATAAATTCTTCTGCAACTAATTTCTCACAAATGACGTTCTGCAGGTCCTGCTATTTAAGCTGCTCGTTTGAAATTCCCAGACTGTTATCATTTCTTTTTTTTCCCCCCATAGATGTTTGATTGTCTGTATCATCAAGTCATGAGAAGCATGTTGCTGACTTTGACTTGATACTTCTATGGCTTGTTGTTCTGCATGTTAATGTGATAGTTTTTCCATTGGTCTGCATTCCACACTGGAACACATACTAAATATTTGAAAACCTTCATGTATGGCTCAATCTGAGCCCAGCAGAACTGTTTCCACTGATGGGAGAAGGTGCGAAGGCACTTCAGTGGCGCCTTAAAACCAGTAGCTTCGGCAGATAGAGCTCGTGATCCTTGGTTGGTAGCCTATCTAGGAGGAGGTAAAACTCTGAATTCAAACAACCACTGCCTAGCAGGAATATCCATTTATGGGAAATGCTTCGGGAGTAAATCCTGAGGAAAAATCCGGAGTCATAGTCCCTAAGGCAGTTTAATGTTTATTCGACATTATCCTGGCAACTCCTGTGACGTGACTGGTACCAAACTGTATTGGCTACTGCCGTCCTTTGGATCTACCAGCTGCATGGAGAGGGGAAACATGCTGCATGGGCAACAGCTTGATCTCCATATAACTGTGCCCAAGCTCACACCCTGGAGAGGACACTCAAGCTTCACCCTATAAGCAGCTGAGGGCTGTCACCTCAGGGGCACATTCCCATAGTCAGTTATGACTGAAGGGGCTATTATATTATATATTATATTATTATTTTATGAATATGAGATGACAATCTAGTAATATAATGTATGGAAAAAATAGTGTGTTTTATTTGGAGAAAAAAAATAGGTGACATTTTAATGATATAATGTTCTGAAAAACTTAAAAACCTAGAAACCTGAAGTGTTGTTACACTTTGAACAATTACAAAGAAGTTAACTCTCTGATAGATAATAATAAAAATTTTTTTAAAACTACAAATGGAGCTACTCTCAGATATTGTACATGTTTTTAAAACCAAACAAGTTAAATGATTCCATTATGATTATTGATATGAGAACTGGCCACGAGTACATGCCCAGTTGTTATGGTCTAATTCAGAATGAGGGATTTAAGAGAAGATATCATCAGACCTTTTCAGTCCCATGTAAAAAAAATTTTTTTAAAGTAAGAGTCCCATAACAGGTACTGCTGTAGGGGAGTGAAATGTTAGAGACTTCAATGTACTATGTCCATCTATATGAGGTGGGGTGACGAGTTCTTTTCCTTGCTGCCTTTGCCTTCCCTGACTATATTCTCTTTTGCTGCCCCACTCTTCTTTGTCTCCAATGGGTTCAAAGTGGAGTATGTCTAGTTATACTAGCCAGCTGCTTCCTAAGGGTATGTACCCTCCATCTCCCATTTCTGTCCTTAGTCTAAAACTGTTATTAGTTGTTGTCAGGTTCTGTTCCTTAAGTCTATTTTTGTTATAACATCTGGTCAACTGATACAGAGGCAGCTTTGTCATGATATTCTTGGTGATATGTCACATTTTCAGGCCATACAGTGGAACAGATTTTGCATTTTTTAAATGGCCTAATCTTATATTCCTGAAGAACAAAAAAATTTAAAAAATGAGACTTCCATATTAGTTTAGAGAATATAATAACAGGAAAATCTCAAACTTTTAAAAAAAATTTTGGTTGTGTATTTAATTCCCCATAAAGAATTTTAATAAAGCTAAAATACTCCATCACTGTCTTTGTTGAAGTGCTAAATAAATAATGTTGTATGAAATAATGACAAGAGATGCATACATTTTTTTTTTCAAAAGTTTCTTTTAGTGTTTGTTGCATCTTTATAATCTATTCATCTACAGTTTATTTTGCCCTCAGTACAACTTGAATATGCCTGATTCTAAGTATTGCACATTACTTTTAATTTTTTGTCCATTAAACATGAAGCTATGACGTGTTTCAACTTTTTATCAGTTTGTTTTTCTGAAGAAAATGTATGACCAAAAAAAATATTATCATTAATTAAACTTGTCATCCCAATGAAACCCAGGTCTACAGCTGTTGCTCACTCCCAATTTCTATGTTGGGCAGTTTCTTAACTCTGCCCATTGTCATTCCCAGTCTCTTCCCAAAGAAAATGTTGATACAGCCAGACCTCATTGATCCACACTATTTTTATTCAGTGATTGGGAGGGTGAGCAGGAGAAGGATGGATTAAAACCAGCTTACATTGATAAGTGCACAGAACATTTTCCACAGCCTACAAGAATATTTTTTTTATTTATGAAAGAACATTTTTGTTCAAGTATTTTTGTGTATCTAGGCTTTTCTGTGTTTCTAAACTTAGGATCTGTGTATACTTGAATACTTTCATTTATTTTATTAATAACTGTATACAGCTAGTTTTCTTTTCTTTTCTTTTTATTTTTTAAACTGTTGCCATCTTAGCTAGTAACTTGCCTGTAGAACATTAGTTTTAAGTGGTTGTATTTTTAAACATGTTATGTTAGTATCTTACTATGGTTATATGCTTGATTTAAACTTTAGATAAATTAAAAGTGAGCAGCCCTGTACCTGTGGTACAGCCAAGTATATGTAGATTAAGAAAAAGGATGACAATTATATGTAGTTTCAAAACAGAAAATGGTAATAATAAAAGAGAAGAGAAAAAAAATGTGAGATTAGGTTTAACTCATTCTATCCCAGGCTGTTTTGGGGTTTTACCCAGGCCCCAAAATGGATGCAATTTTTTCCTACAGGGGATGTTTTAAAAACAATGGGTATAAAGCATTCAGTTTTAGCTTCACAGATTTTTTTTTTGCTCACAAACATTCACACACGTGTGCCGGATGTAATGAAATGATTTAAAACCAGCTTTTTGCCAGTTATTTTATAACTTTCCGTTCAAATTCGACATATATCACACTGGCGCCTGGTACGTCATTGGGTATAATGAAAGGCCTATCTGGTGCACCATACGCCAGTTGGGCAGAATGAGTTGAGAAATTTTAGTGAATAAGCAAAGATGTATAGCAAAAATTGAAAGAACCATATCACTCAAGGTAAACAGACTTCCAGAAAAGGAAAGAAATATTCGAACAAACCAGCAGTTTAAGTAAGGAAGAAAGTTTTGTAGTGCGGCAATGAATCTTGGACAAAATAATCAAAGAAAAATTAATTTTAGTTCTGGAAACATGGTTTCTGGGGGAGAGTGCTCTTATTACACGGACAGCTAAAGAAAATCAGATGAGCAATCAATGCTAACAAAAATAAAAAGATGATATACCAGATTCATTGGCCACCTAGTTTGAAAAGAGAGTCTGGAAAACTGGTGACAGTGACAAAAGAGAAAAGAAATTCAGAGGAAAGATCTAGGATGGCATGAGAAAATGGCTAGTTTCTGATGTGTTGGAATATCAAAAAGATATTTGTTTAGCCATTTGACCATCAGGGCTCTAGGCATGAAATATGGTCATATCATGAATGCAGGCATAACAAATGATGATGAAAACCAAATACAGATGAGTATTTTCTGTCTCGTACTATGCTATTCCATGTTTTTCGTGAGTCTTTACCCGCCAACAGGTGACATAGTTTCTTAGGATGTATTGCATGCAGGGTGTCTTTGAAATAAAATTGGTCAATAAATAACTCATGAAATCATTACAGTCAGGTACATACATTTTCTGCTCAGCTTTTGTTGTTTCATAATAATTCAAACACTTTCAGTTTATGTCACCTGCAGTGTGATTTGAATGTGCCTGATTCTTAGTTTGCACATATATCTTTTAATGAATGCATAAGATGTACATCTGTTAATCATGCCACTGCCAGTATTTCATATATTAATTTTTTATTTCAGTTTTAGACAATTTTGTTCATTAGACAATCACAAGATTATTTCATCTATATGCCCTGAAAACCATTTATACAACTATTGTTAAAATATGTGATTTCAATTCATTGTAGAATTATTTATTTTTTTTAAAGTTTTGTCCAAATAATATTAAACAGTGATTATTAATGTTACTGCTGCATTTAAAAACAGATTAAATGCAGTTGTATTTTTCAGCAGTCTGCCATAGGGAATTGAAATTTGTTTCAGCAAAGTTTGACTCTTCTTGTCTTTATGTACCTAAGTAATGGCTTTGTTTTTAAATAGGTTTAGTAAATATTAGTTCATCAGGACATCTGGTTCACTTAGGATATGTATTTGTTTGCCCGGTTTACGATACTTATGTATGTTCATCTAGCTATCATTTGCCTGGTTTACTATACTTATGTATGTTCATCTAGCTGTCAGTCTTACTAAACTTATGCTCGTCAGTTGATATGATCTTCCAAGGATAGAATTTATCACTTTTTTCATTCTGTAGTATGCTTTTTCACAGTTATCACCTTCACAGGTTGAACTGTTTCATTTCTTGTCCATTTAGATTACTGGCAAAGACCTGCCGTTCCTGCCTCCCAAGCGAGGTGATTTGTACATTGTACCCAATGGCATTAGGCCAGTTATGCAGCGCACTGGCGTAGAGGTGAGATTGGAATGTCAGAAGAGTCTGGGAAAAAGCTTAAACAAAGTTTAATGAAAAAATATCAAAATAGAATGTGAAAGTCATGACATAGAAGTGTTAGGAAAGAAACCGAATGGGATTAAAAAGAAATTGCTTATGGGTGAGGGAAAAGTTACATAAGTGTTAATCTGTGATGAATGGGAAATGTTTAAAAGAACTGAAAAAAGCTTAGAGGATTAAAGGAAAGTCTATAATGGATAAGTGATAGAGTTATTATAGAAATGAGGGAGTGAAAAAAATATTTATTAAGGTCAAAGAAATGTAAGAAAAGTGTCAAACATAAATGTAAAAGAGTAAGCATATATGATGGAAGAGGAAATATAAACTAAAAAGAAGATGCTGGCAATGGATAGCACACATTGAGGAAACCTACTGATAACATTACAAGGCAATCCATGTTCTAGAATCCCCAGGGTTAGCTAGGTAAAAGGAGACTAAAGAACACACGGACATGGAGAAGAGAAATGAAAGAATTGAGGAAGACATGGAAAGATCTTGAGCTGATGGCTTGTGACAGGAACACTTGGCATAAGTTTGGTGAAGGCCTATGCTCCTTGGGGAGCTGATGAACAATGAATTAATTAATGATTATGACAAATGATAGACTAAAGAAAATTTTTTAGATTGTAGAGCAGAAAAGGAAAATTAGTATCAAGAAAGAAATAACTGCTTCTCTAATATACAAAAATAAACTAAACATGTGTGCTTCTGTTGTGCTAAATAACAATTTCATTTAACCTTTATAATTCTTCATCACCACTCCTCATGTTGTGTTTATACAGGTCCTCAGTTGGGGTGTAAGAAACATGAAGAAGTTCCAGCTGTCTGCTGTGACATCACCTAGTGTCAGATTTGAGTGTGGTGGCCATGTCCAAGATTCAGTCATCATCAAGGACACTAGAAGGAACCCAAATTTCTCAGAAAACCTGCTATTCTTTGATGTGGTAAGTTGAACTGAATGAACTTTGCACTTATTAGGGAGTCAGAAAATTTGTTTAGTGTGAGTGACTATTGTAAAGAGAATATATGCATTCTTCTAATCAGAAGTTTAAACAAGGTAACATAAAACAAAGTGAACAAGCTATACCTTTAACAAGATCACCTATGCACTGAATTTTTATTCTCCATTTTTTTTTCATTTTCCCTTTTTTTTTCAGTAGTGGGAAGTTAGTATCTCTTATCACACATTGGCTGTGTTGTCTTCTTGAAGTCATTTTAATTTTACAATACTCCATCTTTGCAAGGTTACTGTTGCCACAACAGCTGCAAGTTTCGTAATGGCATCGGAATCTGTATTATTAAGTGAGGACTAAAAATAAAATTTGTATTGGAAAGCATTGATCCTGTATGTCATGCAGATAGTAGTAAATGATGGCATGTCCTCATAATTATTTCCCTGTTTGCTCCTTAAGGAGCATGTAGCCACCCCTTTCAGCAGGAAGCCTACTCCAAAGCAATCATGTACTCTTCCGCAGTGGTTTAAGTAGAACTTTATTTTACATGATGAGGTCACCAGCCTTATGCACAGCCTTGTATGTGGCATGCTTGAGGGAGCAGAAGTCCTTTTTTTTCTGTGCCTCCTCAAATCTTCTATGTTCTATTTTTATCTATACCTGTTTCTAATATTGCCAGCAGATATATGGTGCTCCATCTCCCTCCTCCCGTGTATGATAGCAAAGTCAACTTTATGCTTGTAAAACAAAGTACTACAAAAAGAGCAAAGAGTATGAGGCAATGAATGCTTTGGCACCGCCTTCTGCAAGAAGGCAAATTGTGATGATGACCACAGGATTTTAAGGAGCATTAAAGATGGGACTGTGATACTATACTGTAATTTATTTTTTCAGAAGGCCCCATGTCTTTCTCTTTGCATTATTTTGTTCACTATTTTTAGGAGGGATTACAGGAAATCCTTCTCCAAGTTTCTTCTCCTTCTATTATTTACGTTTTTTCAAGATGAGATCACGAGGGAGTTTGATCTCATCTGCTTTATGGTTCTTCTTTATGTGTTTAGAATGGGGGTGTAGGGAATTAGACAGTATTTTTCTAGAAGAAAGATTATAGATGCTAGATCAGGATTGGCACCAGATTGTCTTTTTTTTAAAGATATTGCGTGGCCATATACGCATTTTTCGGGAGTTAAATTATTTGCGGCCATTTTTGCTTCATTTCCGCAGTATAGGGCTAGGACCAATTCCCGGTTCTTTGTCTAGCAGAAACTGGTTGCATCAGAAAGATCTAAGGTTCTGATTGGCTGAGAGATAACTGCAGTTGAAATGCAGAGCTCCGATTGGCTTTAGAACCACGCCGCGCATATGACGTCATGAAGTCGGCGCGTGGGGGTCTTGATTATAAAAGGCCTATATTTCATAGCCTCTTTCTCTTTTAATGAAAAATTGCCAAAGCCGGGTGCCAGAAGCATATTGTCGATTGCCTTCAGTTGGACATTCGAGATTTGGTAAGCATGAATTTTTGCGTGAGGACTTTATTTAATTTTTCTAGTCCTAGCCGATCATTTAAGTTTCTTTGGGCAGTTTAGTTTAATTTAATTCTTAACTCCAGAGCCATCAATTCGATCTGAGTGATAGACATGAGAAACTAGGTCCATTTAATTCCTTGTTGAAAGAATAGCGGCATGGTTTAAAAGTTGAGATATCACCGCTTTGTATTATTGCAAAGTCGGTCGGGAGAGAAACTCGCATCTGCGAATCATATGTATTTACAGAATAGTCGGGAGCGTGTGTAATGTGTATTTTTATTTGTGATTTTAGTGAGAGTATTGATGCTCGCTATTTATATAGTTACGCATATATCTGTGGACGGAAGTGATAGAGGTATTAATTGGAGCACATGTGTGCTATCAGTAATGAATGTATGCAGGAGCGCGTGGTTGAAAAAACTGCGGCACCACGTGGCTGAACTACGGGGTTTTCAATTTGATAATCGGGGTTATGTATAACTTTTGACGGCAGGTAGATGCTAGCGTAAACAGGATTATATGTTATTGATTGTGCATTATTGTTCTGTGAATTCAGAAGATGGGAGAAGTAATTTTAAAGGGAATTATTTTGTATTACATTTTGAATGTGATTACTATTATTGACGGGAATTTTAGGAATTCCTAGAGAAGGCTAGTTTTAGTTGTGTTAAACATTACGGCATTAGTGTCAGCGTAAGAAGTAGGCCACAGTACGTCTGCCCAGACGGGCCATTGAAAATATTGTTGTTGCTCGGAGTTAGTCAGGCAGAACAAGCGATCTGGGTTAGCCAATGTTTACTTTGTAGGCTCAGGTAGAGAGGGGAGTTACGTGGTGAAGAGTAAGGAAGTTAATTGTTATTTGAAATGTATTATTATGGTTTGTTTAGCTGTTGGTTTGTTTTGTCTAAAACAGCAGGTACCGGCTTTGTGGGAATGAGAGCGGAATTTTGAGACCACAAAATTTCTCCCACGGCAAAGTTGGGGCATTCGCAGAACCGCAAGGGTTTTACGTTAGTTGCCAGTAGTGGAAGGAGAGGAAGAAAATACGTTTTCCCAGCCAGGGGAAGACATTTTCCAGCGAATAGGATTTTTGTGGATAAATCCTGAGCTCTGACGCTCGTTACACACGCAGATTTGGCAGGCTGCCAGCGTTGTGGTAATTTTGTGTTCGTTTCTTCACGGCCATAATAAAGCCGACGGCCCAGTTATAGGTACTCGGGCAGGTAATTTCAGAGTGGTAGAAGTCAGCTACAGTTCCAGTCCAGAATCCAGTGGGGTTCTGTTAAACCTCAGTCATCAATTCCAGAGTTAGTGGAGAGAGAGAGGGTAAACATTCTCTCTACTGAAGTCAGCACAGATAGGCAGAACTGTTAGTTTTGGTGAATCATAGCAGAGGACAGCTGCTGAAGTTTAGAGGTGCAGTTAGTTGTGTTCAGGAGATTCCAGGATAGGCTGTGTAGAACCGAAGTCTGTGCAGAGATTGTGTAGTCACTTCGCAGTCGTTCCAGCTATCAGTGGACTTAGAGTTAGAATTTAGAACAGCTAGTTTGGAGTGTAGGCGACATCAAGTGCAGTGTAGTTCATTTCAGTTAACCTTACCTTCTTTCTCCATACAGGTTGCAATTGTGGGAGAAGGGTTGGGGTTGATGCATTTTTAACTGTGCTTGATTTTGTTTCAGGTGTGCATCCTCGCACTTCATGTATTTTGACATGTATATGAGTTTGTGTATAGGTGTATAATAAACTTGTATAAATTGTAGCTGGCATCAGTCATTTCCTTTGGTACAGTGGCTATATGTTGTCTGTACCTTGGTGTTTGTGAATCTTAATTGAACCTTATCCCCATAGGGTAGTTAGAGGTGGTTCGAGGCCATAGCAATTTAAACGTCCGAAGTGGCGAGGAAAGAATCAACCTCGGTTCTCAACCTCGGAGCCAGTGGTCTCAACTTTCACATTTTTGCACTATATTTCTATCTGAATCTATCATTTCAGTCTTTCTTCTTACTATTGTCTTGTCACTATATGTAGACAGTCTCTAGTCCTAAATCCATTTCGTGACAAAGTGGGTGCTATCGTCCGGTGAATCATCTTTGTTACGTTCAATTCGGTGATCTTGACAAAGTGGGTGGCGTCGTCCTTGGGATCATCTTTGTTGGGATCAATTCTAGATTCATAGATTGTCTCTGAAGAAAGTTCTGGAAATAGATTTCAAAAAAAAATCCCCTAGACTAGAGCTATATTTAAGACTGATCCAGCTATAAGTTTTTTTCCACAGGTTCCAGTTAGTATAGATGATAGTGGTAGTAAGGTTGTTTATGACTTAGAGGTAATTGATGGCTAATCTAATTTTTTTCTTGACAGGAAAGTAAATTCGGGTTTTGGGTAGCTGGATAACTTGAATTTTTTTCAGGTAGTTATTAGTCAGACTTGGTGTTAGTCTGAGTTCGGGTTTTTGCGACAGCATTTTTCCTAGTAGGTAACGGGAAGTTATGGGGCCTTCACGTCTCTATATTTGTGAGCTTACGGCAGAATTTGCAGGTAACATGGCTGATCTCGATAAAGTACATAAGATTGCACTTGAGGTAGCTAAGTTCATGGAGTATGGTGACAGCGAAATTCCACCCCTTCTGGAATATGCAGAAAGCCTGCAGGGGCAATATGAGATAGACAACTTATTTGGCAATCGTCTAGCGTTGGCATGGACCTGTGCAAAAGCTGGGGACAGCGAAGCATTCATCCGAGAATTCATAGAACAAGGAATAGAAATGGTCCAGAAATCGGAAAGAAGAAAACAAGAACGGGAAATAGAAAGACAACAATGGGAAAAGGAGCGACTAGAAAGGGACAACCCCTCTGAAAAACTTGCGCCCATAGCAAACGTGTCGGCTCAAACCGCGCCCCAACTCCAGGAAAAGGACTTTCCGTTGGAAATGGACCCGAAGCCCAAACAAGGGAGGGAGTTAAGTAAGGAAAGCAGACCTTGCAACGCTGGGAAGATTACGAAGCGATCCCAGGCGTGGAAACTGCATAACAGGGGGAATAATGCGAGCAAGCATTATAATTCGGATGGCTACCGATTCTCCCATGCTCGTGAGAGAGCACAACATACTCGACACGGAAAGTCGAGGTCAGGGTTCGAATCCCTAATAAGGCATGTTTCGCCAGCTCCCCAGCGGGACAGCGAAAAACAACAGGCAGAGGCGCATTTGCCTGACATCCCTGTGCAGCCTAATGGCAAAACAGTGGTGATTGTGGAAGTACATTCTTTGTCGTCGGGAATTAGGCCCCCGATGGTATTAGCTCCTTCAGGAGAGGGACATACTGACAAGAACTGTATTCAAGGAACGTTGGAACCAGTCACTGAGAGCTTTATCTCAGAGTCTCCGCGATCTAACGGGATCTTAAACCGTCAAGTGTCATTGCAGGACACATTCCAACTGACGCCAGTAACTCTCACAGGGGAGGGCAAGGTTGAAGGTAGAACCAGGGTGTTAGACGGAGAGCTCCCGTGGTCTACAGGTTCATCTCACCAACTTTTCAGGCCAGAAAAGAGTGAGAAAAGCGACCTTACGCATTTGCAAGGAGCTATTTTGGAGAGCTCTGTCCCGCTTCATATTGGTAGGGGAAGAGCGATCACAGAACCACTGCCAGGGGCAGATATTACCTATCTTTTCCCCAAGATAGAAGCTACTGGGATCAGTGAGAATTCAGTAGAAACCAAGCAAGAGATCGGAAACTCGATGTCAGCGGTACACGAGAGTTCTCATTTTCATTTTAAGGTACCAGCGGTTTCAAACCCGCTGATGAGCAGCAAGGTAGTCGCCATCGCCAGGCCTCTACATAGCAATTCGGTCATGTCAGTTGACCAAGCCAGCATTGCGCCGGACAAGGCAAGGGAAGTTCCAGACCCGCCATTGGAGGGCACAGGTCTGAAGAGAGATCGACTCTCCCACCGGAGCATGGGAGTAGTTATGGAGAGGAAGAAGAAGAAACAGGTGCGCGTTTCTTTGGCCAACAAACTTTTCCAATTTTGGAACAGTGATTCTCGCTCGAGGGACATTACAGTCGGCCGCAGGTATCTCAGGTCAACCAGGTACAGGCCATACAAACGTAAACACCCAGCGAATAGCCTTTATCGGACAGCACATAACCCGCTAATTACCTGTACAGTGGTCAGGGAGTTGTGCGGGAGCTGTACTCCACCAAGGCCAAGAACACTTATCAGGAAGAAACCCTGGAGGAGAAAATTAGGTAAACATGGCCAGGTGCACACAGGAAGGAGGTATGTTATGGTTGATTGGCCCAGCCGCCTGCCAGTTGCAGAGCGATTCAAAGACAGAGGGAGAGAAAAGAGGAAGAGCGACCATTTGTGTTGCGGTCGCAAGGCGGTATTCACCAGTTGTGATCTTACAACTTTAGGGCATACCAACAGCTCTGGAGACCTAGATAGGGGCCAGTCTGAAAAGAATACAAGTTCCAGTAATCTAGCACGGAATCCCGTACTTCAAAAGGGGGGAGTAATGTGATACTATACTGTAATTTATTTTTTCAGAAGGCCCCATGTCTTTCTCTTTGCATTATTTAGTTCACTATTTTTAGGAGGGATTACAGGAAATCCTTCTCCATGTTTCTTCTCCTTCTATTATTTACGTTTTTTTCAAGATGAGATCACGAGGGAGTTTGATCTCATCTGCTTTATGGTTCTTCTTTATGTGTTTAGAATGGGGGTGTAGGGAATTAGACAGTATTTTTCTAGAAGAAAGATTATAGATGCTAGATCAGGATTGGCACCAGATTGTCTTTTTTTAAAGATATTGCGTGGCCATATACGCATTTTTCGGGAGTTAAATTATTTGCGGCCATTTTTGCTTCATTTCCGCAGTATAGGGCTAGGACCAATTCCCGGTTCTTTGTCTAGCAGAAACTGGTTGCATCAGAAAGATCTAAGGTTCTGATTGGCTGAGAGATAACTGCAGTTGAAATGCAGAGCTCCGATTGGCTTTAGAACCACGCCGCGCATATGACGTCATGAAGTCGGCGCGTGGGGGTCTTGATTATAAAAGGCCTATATTTCATAGCCTCTTTCTCTTTTAATGAAAAAATTGCCAAAGCCGGGTGCCAGAAGCATATTGTCGATTGCCTTCAGTTGGACATTCGAGATTTGGTAAGCATGAATTTTTGCGTGAGGACTTTATTTAATTTTTCTAGTCCTAGCCGATCATTTAAGTTTCTTTGGGCAGTTTAGTTTAATTTAATTCTTAACTCCAGAGCCATCAATTCGATCTGAGTGATAGACATGAGAAACTAGGTCCATTTAATTCCTTGTTGAAAGAATAGCGGCATGGTTTAAAAGTTGAGATATCACCGCTTTGTATTATTGCAAAGTCGGTCGGGAGAGAAACTCGCATCTGCGAATCATATGTATTTACAGAATAGTCGGGAGCGTGTGTAATGTGTATTTTTATTTGTGATTTTAGTGAGAGTATTGATGCTCGCTATTTATATAGTTACGCATATATCTGTGGACGGAAGTGATAGAGGTATTAATTGGAGCACATGTGTGCTATCAGTAATGAATGTATGCAGGAGCGCGTGGTTGAAAAACTGCGGCACCACGTGGCTGAACTACGGGGTTTTCAATTTGATAATCGGGGGTTATGTATAACTTTTGACGGCAGGTAGATGCTAGCGTAAACAGGATTATATGTTATTGATTGTGCATTATTGTTCTGTGAATTCAGAAGATGGGAGAAGTAATTTTAAAGGGAATTATTTTGTATTACATTTTGAATGTGATTACTATTATTGACGGGAATTTTAGGAATTCCTAGAGAAGGCTAGTTTTAGTTGTGTTAAACATTACGGCATTAGTGTCAGCGTAAGAAGTAGGCCACAGTACGTCTGCCCAGACGGGCCATTGAAAATATTGTTGTTGCTCGGAGTTAGTCAGGCAGAACAAGCGATCTGGGTTAGCCAATGTTTACTTTGTAGGCTCAGGTAGAGAGGGGAGTTACGTGGTGAAGAGTAAGGAAGTTAATTGTTATTTGAAATGTATTATTATGGTTTGTTTAGCTGTTGGTTTGTTTTGTCTAAAACAGCAGGTACCGGCTTTGTGGGAATGAGAGCGGAATTTTGAGACCACAAAATTTCTCCCACGGCAAAGTTGGGGCATTCGCAGAACCGCAAGGGTTTTACGTTAGTTGCCAGTAGTGGAAGGAGAGGAAGAAAATACGTTTTCCCAGCCAGGGGAAGACATTTTCCAGCGAATAGGATTTTTGTGGATAAATCCTGAGCTCTGACGCTCGTTACACACGCAGATTTGGCAGGCTGCCAGCGTTGTGGTAATTTTGTGTTCGTTTCTTCACGGCCATAATAAAGCCGACGGCCCAGTTATAGGTACTCGGGCAGGTAATTTCAGAGTGGTAGAAGTCAGCTACAGTTCCAGTCCAGAATCCAGTGGGGTTCTGTTAAACCTCAGTCATCAATTCCAGAGTTAGTGGAGAGAGAGAGGGTAAACATTCTCTCTACTGAAGTCAGCACAGATAGGCAGAACTGTTAGTTTTGGTGAATCATAGCAGAGGACAGCTGCTGAAGTTTAGAGGTGCAGTTAGTTGTGTTCAGGAGATTCCAGGATAGGCTGTGTAGAACCGAAGTCTGTGCAGAGATTGTGTAGTCACTTCGCAGTCGTTCCAGCTATCAGTGGACTTAGAGTTAGAATTTAGAACAGCTAGTTTGGAGTGTAGGCGACATCAAGTGCAGTGTAGTTCATTTCAGTTAACCTTACCTTCTTTCTCCATACAGGTTGCAATTGTGGGAGAAGGGTTGGGGTTGATGCATTTTTAACTGTGCTTGATTTTGTTTCAGGTGTGCATCCTCGCACTTCATGTATTTTGACATGTATATGAGTTTGTGTATAGGTGTATAATAAACTTGTATAAATTGTAGCTGGCATCAGTCATTTCCTTTAGTACAGTAGCTATATGTTGTCTGTACCTTGGTGTTTGTGAATCTTAATTGAACCTTATCCCCATAGGGTAGTTAGAGGTGGTTCGAGGCCATAGCAATTTAAACGTCCGAAGTGGCGAGGAAAGAATCAACCTCGGTTCTCAACCTCGGAGCCAATGGTCTCAACTTTCACATTTTTGCACTATATTTCTATCTGAATCTATCATTTCAGTCTTTCTTCTTACTATTGTCTTGTCACTATATGTAGACAGTCTCTAGTCCTAAATCCATTTCGTGACAGGGACCAACAATGAACTTTGGTTGTTTATGATTTTGTTCATGTACAGTGGAAGTTCAGCATCAAGACAAATTGATGTTTATCAGTTTTAGGGAGTGTGATCACATAACAAGATGCATTGTGTGGCTGAAATGCCTTCATCAGCAGGTGTGTGAAAGACCTCATCATTATTTTTTTAACAGAGCAGCAAGATTCTGTTTATTTTGTGACCATGTCCCAAAAAGCTGATGTTTTTCTCTTCTTCTCTTCCCCCCCCCCTCCTCCCATCCCCCCCACCCAATGTCAAAGATATTTAGTGTTCCAGGGTTTTTGAAGTTACCCAGTTAATTTCCACATTTTCTTTTCTCCTATCTGCCTCTAGAGCCTAAAGCATTGACTGATTTGTTCCATTTAAACATGTTTTGTATTAACTAGTCAGTTTCATTTCAGGTTACTCAATCTTCTCTTTGCTGCCAGGTCTTGTCTTCTGTACTTGTTTCTGTAACCTTCCTTTCCTCTTTTCCTGGTTGAGAAAACAATTTCAATACACGATGAAGACACTACTATTTTACATATGCGTGTGTTTTATTTTTCACAGATGTTACCAAGAGAGGAACTATATATGCCTCCAATGAACATTCGAGTTAAAGATCATCGGCAGTTTGGACGCAAACCTACAGTTGGTGTCCATATTCTCAGATCTTTGGAGGAATTCAGAATTGATCTAATTGCTCTTCAGAGTGGTATAGATAAAATGCATTTGTGTGTTGTTTTGTATGTATGTATGTGTTTTTATTTTTAAAGAAAAATGTAGTTTGTTGAAAGTTACTACAAACTTGGGTGGGTGCATGCGTGCGTATATATATGTATATATTTGATACCCCATGCAGATCCCGGGGGTCACTGATGATGCTAAGAAAGAATAGGCTATTGCTCCCTCAGGCATGTCATATGAGGTTGTGCATGAGGTTGGCAACCTCTTCATGTAAAACTAATTGCTACAAAAACTGCACAGCTAGAGAATAATAGTAACACTACAACTTCCCAGGCCTGTCTGACGCAGTGACTGCGGAGAATAATGACAGAACAAATTACTAGCTTTCATAAATGTGCTTGTGCAGAATAGAAGGATTCATATGGTATGACAGAATTACCAGTATGGAACTTCTTCTTATACGTTCATCCACCAGTACAGAACTGATGGAAAGGACCAGACACATACCTGTGGAACAAGGGGTGAAGAAAAGCTATGGACATTTGATAGGACACACACTGAGGAAACTAGTTGATAATGTTACAAGGAAGTCCTTTTTCTAGAATCCCCAGTGTTAAAGAAATAAAGGAAGATCTAAAAGCACATGGAGAAGAAAAATGCAGAAAGGTATTTTTTTTTAAATGATTGCCCAGACAGATGAAAGAACTTAAAGCACAGAAAGAAGTACTTGGTATGAATTTATTGAAATAAATCCTATATTCCAAAGGAAACTGATGGCTAATTATGGTGATCTTCTTGTACTATTTTAATTCTTGTGCCAACGCACAATTCTGAAAGTTTAACTTCTTGGCACTTGTTTGTTTTTTTTCCTTTTTTCCATACTTCAGTCACACAATAAGCCGGCCTTGACATGTGAATTAAAGATTCATTTTTCCTTGTGGTAGCAATTGGTCTTCTTTGACTTCCTTATATTTCTTAGCGCAGGGAAAGCCCTCTTGTCTTCTGTATCTTTATTTTAATATCATTGTTCATTCGTCAAGCTCAGTCTGTATTGCTGCCAAGCATGATGAGTCCACATTGTGTAGGTGTGTGTCCAAATACAATCTAGCTATCATTTACTGTATTCATTCTCAGAACCGTTTTTTCTCTCTGCAGATTTTCAAACCTATTAATTGTGACCTGTCATTAACCTGTCCTTCTCTAGATTATTTTTTATTTTATTTCAAAAAATAGAGGTGGAAGGGGGTGAGCAATTAACTTGATAGTTGTTGTTGTTGCTTAACAAGTGCTGCTAAGCTTCTCACTCTTTTACAGCCAATACCAAGTTGAAGACTCCTTGGTATTATCTACACTGTAGATCTAGGCTTTTTCTGTGGTTTTTCTACCATTCCAAAATGTGTTGAGTTGAAGTCATGAGCTCCAGTTTCTCCAGCTTGGCTGGCATTTAAAGGATCATCACATCTGGTCCTAAACTAGGAGCATACTGTGTATTCCTTGCTATATCGGAAGGGGGGGCTCTCCAAATATGCAGAGCTAAAATACTGTGCTCTGGTTCTCCCAAGGAATTGTCACGGCCTACACACAGCCTTTTCTCAGCTCCTGCTGCCTATCATGGGTCCATAGTGAGATCCTCCTGCATGCAGCCAATCAGGTAAAAACCAGAGTTACATCTGGAGCTCAAGTGACTTCTTCAAGCTTTATGTGCAATGCTGGGTTCTCAACACATTTGACCACAGGCTAATTAGCCTCACAGACAGAGCTTCACTTCCACATCTAATAAAATGTTGCACTGTCCTTAGCTGGTGGTCATATAAGGATGACTCCAGGTATGCCACCATGCATATTAACTTGATAGAAACGTATTGGTTTTTTTTTTTAAATGTTCACAGCTTCATCTTCAAATGCACAACCCAAGATTAACCATCCAGCCATTACCTTTGGTCAGACTTCTGACGGGGTGCAGAGCTCAGATGTTATTGTAAACATTCCTGAAGAACCAAAAGAAAAGGTACAAACGTCATGATCTTCTATTGTTACAATGCAGTATCTGTAATGGATATCATCATCATTGTTAGCATAGTCATCATTTCTCCTTTCTCAAGGCTGACTATATAGGGTATCCAGTCAGCTGCCTTCTAGAATATTCTTAATAAACTATATATGATATCCAGTCAGCTTCCTTCTAGAATATTCTTAATAAACTATATATGATATCCAGTCAGTTGCTTTTTAGAATATTCTTCATATTTTAGTTCTGTTTATCTTGTACTTATAATTAAGTGACATTTTTCTCTACATTTTGTTGTTGTTGAGTATTTGGAATGATACTACTTCTAATAATACTTCTAATACTACTTCTAATACTTCTAGTATTTTTGAAAACAGAATACTTGTAAGAATAAACAAGCTAATTTAAAAAATTGACACAGTTTGTGCCGTTTATAGATGTTAATACCATATGGGTCAATTATTGATTTTAAAACAATTATAAAGGAAGTTGTATAACATAAACGACCAGATAATGTCATTTCTACCTATAGTCAGCATCCTGAGATCAAATGGACTGAGATAGCTTGGGCATGCAGAATATAATGGAGACTAACAGAAAGACATGAATATTTTGTGTCAAGCAAATTGAGGGTGTGCAATGGAGGGGGTGTCTTAGAAGAAGATGATTGAACAGATAGAAAGTGATCTATGGAGAGACAAGAAAAATATTTTTCAAGCAGATTAGTATATGGTATCACTCACCAGGCAGCCAAGAAGAAAGTGGTCCGATACCTATGAGGGAACCTGAAAGACCTGGAAAAAAGTAGAGGAATCACAAAGGTTAGAGAAGAGAGGAGTGGATCATGTCTGTGGCAAATAACTTTAAAGGGCTCGGAATGATGGAGTACAAAAGGAAGTGGAAATAACACCATTTTTATCATTTTTCTGTGTACTCCTTACGGAGCATGGAGTCACCACTGTAGTTGGTCCCCTTACAGAAAACCTGCACCAAGTATTCGCATGCTATGACAGTGGTGGTTTCTGTGGCAATCTGTTTTACATGAGGTTGCCAGTCCCATGCACAACATGCACAACCTCATTTTAGTTGCCTTGTATGACATGCCTGACGGTGCAGTAGTACTATTCATTTTATCTTCTCAGAGTGCGGCCCCCCCCCCCCCCCCCCCTTCCAATACACAGGGCGGAATAGGTATAATTTGTCTCTTATTACTGAATTATTACTGTATTGAATTTGAGACTACCCAAAAAATGTGAAGTAAAGCTTATTTTAACTGAAAGCCTTTTTGTGAATATCTTGAACACTCACAAGGACCCCAAATGCTTTCACATAACTGTTTTTCTTGCCTGTATGCTAGGTACTCACATTTTCTCACACTGAAAGAGTGATTGCATGAGAACTCTTCTTATCATAAATAGTGATAATGTAGTGACGTATAAAGAGTGTACCATGTAGAATTAGAAGTGCCTTTTGCTTTAATACTCTGAAATTTTCATCCTAATGCATTAATGCCTTGTATCTTCTATTTTTCACAAATTGTAAAAAGAAGTTATGAAGAGCTTAACACATTAACTGCCGCGAGCCGGTGGGACCGGCTTTTGAAATCCTATCATTTGGACCGTGAGCCGCCAAGAGCGTCAATCTAATTTTAGTAATAAAACGATTGAAAAATGTACTGAAACACTTTCTGATCTGGTTCGAGATTTTAAGTTGCCACTGGAAAACACATTCCCAAAGCATGGTTGTTGTAAAACATTGGAAAATTGATATTATGTTCATATTTTTTAGCGTTTTGGGTTAGTTACCAAATTGTGTAAAACTGTTTACCTTGGCAACTAGTGATAGGACCACAAAAACTGCTTGTACATCTTGTCTAACGGCTGAATAGGCTAGAAACTTGTTTCAACAATTGACTGATAGATCTAGCGACGAGGACAAGAGTGAAAACGGTGTGCACATTGATTGAAATAGGGATTTTGATATAGATGGGGTGCAAGCAGTTATAATTGTAAAAATATTGCAAGTCTGCGGCAAACACCTACAGGATGAAAATGGGAAAAAAAATTTAATTCGGCTACAGTGTGTTTTTCAATTTGGTAGTTAATGTGTTAATACACAGCAGCACCACATAATTCTTGTTTTAAAATCAGACCTTGTTGCAAACTGTTTATAATTAATGTTATTCTTATTGCATTATATTATTACTAAGACATTAAATTATTGCTGCAAAGTTAAATCTTGTTCCTGAAAGAATGCCTCAGCCCTTTCTTCATATTCTTCTTCACTTTCATATAACCAGATATTTTTCTCTCTTAAAGTTAATGGTACTTCGCTGCTGTCATCATCCTGCGGTTTCTCTTTCAGAGGGGTTGGTAAAGACTACACAAATAATCTGCTCTTCTCATAGAACCATCATTCTTGGAGAATATATTCTACTCTTTGCTTATCTCCCCTACATGGAAACTTTTCATTTGTTGATCAGACAGTACATGGATCTTCATTGGGCAGTTATTGGTCTGAAAAGTATCTCTTGATCTCTTCTTGGTAAGTAGTAGAGATCATCTTTTATATCTGACTCTGGATGTTCTCTATGCCATTTTTCTATGCCCTGTCCTCAGTTGGAATTTAACTTCCTCCTTCTTTAAGTATCTGCCTTCTCATTTCCATATAATTTTGTAGTTGACAGCAAGCAGCTCAGTGTACTTTCACTTTGTTGAGTTTACACCTGGTTTCCATTAAAGCTCCTGGAGGGCTGTCTGATTTGTTGTTTTTGTGGTTCCTAAGCTTTGACTGCCCAACGGGCTGATCACCCGTTTGCCAGTCACTTTGATTACGGAAACAACAACAAACGGATTGATTTGTCGTTGCCCTAAAGACGCCATTAGGCGTGATGGGAACAACGGCAGAGAAAATCTATTCGCTGTTGCCCTTAAGACGCCACTAGGCGTAATGGCCACTGCTGACTGCTTTGCCGGTCATTGGCTAAGGACGGAAGAAGAAGAAAGAAGCTTTGACTGACAGGGAATCTATGAGGAACACTTTTGTGGCTCTAGCATTATCCTTGTTTTCCATGATAGTTATTGCAGTTGTTTTAAGTGCTTCTGCCTTAGCTGTGAAGTTCTTTGAACATTTTCCAGTGGCCACTGAGATATTGACTTCCTGTCGATTCTTTAGTTTCATGTTTATGCCTCCCCCTTCCATTTTTTTAGGTCTTGTTGATGATCTTTGTCTGTGCAGGATCTAGTATAAAAGTGATTTTTTTTTTTTTTTTTTTAAGAAAACAAGTTCTCTGAAGTCTACTCAGCCATATTCTTGTAATTATTCACTCAATGGCTGTTGTGAAAGCCTTAAAAATCTGTCTGTCAGCTGTTGTACTCGAGTCTCTTCTTTCATTCAAGGATCACAGTTATGTCACTTGCTATTTCATTAATCAGGGTTGATTTAATTGCTTCAGTAATGATTCTACCAGCCTAGATTTGTTTTCTCCTCAGTCCTTTAATCAGTTGAAATCTATGTACACTGGGGCATTTGTAGAACAAGATTCATTTCTTTTGTTACTATGCTAATTAATATCTCGGTGGAAACCCGTTTTAGACACCGTGGATAATTACTGTGTTTCACATAGAAATCATATAATTTGTTTCAATCTTACTTAATCTATGACATAAATATGATTATAATTGGTTCAGGTCTTGTTCACATAAGAATTTCTCTTGTTTTTCCAATGCTGACTTACTAACAAATAACAGAAGGGATTATATGAGAAAATGTCAGGTGTGGTAAAATCTGGTTTTGCAGACGACCAATCGGTAATTGATTACATTCTTTCTGGGACTAGGGCTGCAGAGTGCAAGTGAATATGTTTTTGTTTTTTTAAAATATAAATATTGTGGTCACTTTTATTTATCTGAAATGTAGAAGACACCTGAGGTGATAACCCCTTTAATTATTGTGTGCTGTTAGTATTTGGCTGGCTGTGACGCCAACAGGGGAGTCTTCATTTGAAATCAAAGATGTTCGTAATATGAGATTTGCAATGACCTGCTACTGATGCTCTCTCATAGATGTAATAACAGGTGACTAATATGAAGATGTTCATGGGGCTGGCGACTTCATTATGTAAAATGAATTGTTATAGACACCACAGCTACAAGAATATGGGGGCCCCAGTGCAGGCTGTAGTGGGGGCCCCATGCTGAGTAAGGAGAGAAAAAGGAAATTGATACCTTTGTAATATTTTTTTTTCCCAGCATGTGAACATTAAATTAAAGTTAGTGATCTAAAATGAGAACTGATCAAAAATATTTTCTTGCACTCTGTCAGCTTGAATGATGAATGCCATAAATATGTTTATCTATTCTCTTATAAGTAAGTATTTTAAGTATCACTTTGCTGTATAGTGGGTGCTTTTTTTTATTATCTCATGGGCTTTCAGACCTGCTGATTAACATATGCATTCTCAAAATTTGTTTGTAAAACAGCACAGCGGTCTTAGTTTTGCCCACAAATTCAGTACAGGTGTTATACCTTTCACTTTCAACTGGTGGAAGTATCTGTCAGTACTACTGCAAACAAAAACAAAAAAAACAATTTTTAAATATATTACTTTGTACAAACCACTTAAGAAAATAGGACCAGAAGCCATTAATAAGCTCCTAGCTAATAATAAATGTAGAACAATCATATTTCTGACAAGTATAATAAACAATAGAGCGTCCGATTGACAGAGTGGTTAGAGCGCTGGTCTCTCACAGCAAAGGTGCTGGGTTCAGTTCACAGTATCGACATGCTGCAGTCTACCCAGCTGTAAATGGTTACCTGACTTTGAGTTAAGGAAGGAAAAGGCAGCAAGGAAAGGATTTGGTCACCCCACCTCTCGATGCTAGACCTAGTACAGGGGTCTGTAACACTTCACTCCCCTATGGCATTATCTGCTATGGGATTACCTTTCCCTTTATAATAAACTAAATTGTGAGCAATAGTTCAAAGGTCAGATTTGCTGTTGTGATTGTGCCAGTGGTCTAGTGTCAGCGGAAGATAATAGAAAAACAAAAATATTTATAAAACATCTCAATGTTTTTGACCCATACTGTCTGTAGAATGTACATGGTGAGGCCCCAGTGTTAGCAAAACAGATAAGAAGTCAACATTAACATTTAAGAATGTAGAAAGAGATACTGAAACAAGTGGACAGTGTCTTATATATTGGACACATATTAATTAGAGAAACTCAGATGTAAACAGGACTGAAGGGGGGTTTGGAGTGTATTTGCTGAAGGCCTATGCTGCTTCAAGAACTGATGGTTATTGATGATGACTGATATCAGATTGATATTGGATCACAGTGACTTATCATTGACATACTAAGCATATAACATAATACATTAACATATATCAAATATTTCCTTTTATATCTTTATTTATTTATACTATTTTAATTATTCGGTACTGGTCTAGAAAGCGGGCCCCAGACTTTTTCCGAGAAACGAAACACAATTTACGAAATGGTAAACGAAATATGTATCGTATGAGGGGGAGATAACCCAACCGTCTTGCCGTAGCTGTCACATGTCTGTTCGTCTGGGGTATCATGACCATTTGATGCACAAACGACCTCGACCGGCGATGGACACCTATTCAGATGCAGTCGGCTCGGAATTATGTGCTCGATCGGCGCATCCAATAAAGTTAAAACGCTCCGGCACGGAACATTCAGCTAATGCGCGAAACACAATTAAAGCACGAAACACTGCTAAAGGCAAATAGTGGGCGGTTGATACAAAAGTCGGATCGGGAGTTGTTAAATAAAAAGTCGGATTCGCGTTTTCAAAAACCTGAACTTCCGGGGCCCGCTTTCTAGACCAGTACCAATTATTCTAATGATGATTCCTTATCTGTTTATCATTTTGTCAACAAATGTGGGTTAAATTATATGGGCAAAATGAGAAGGTTGTTGAGGTCAAACTTTTCAAAAATGGCAATACTTAATCCTAAATATTATAGTCTCAGATTCATGCTTCAGTACTTTTTTCCCAGTGACCTGTTCAAATTTGTACCAGTAGAATTCTATGTAATTGTTAGCATTCCATTTGAGAGATGATATTATTAGAATTTCTAAAAATTAGGCATAGTCAAACCTATACGAGCATCATTTAGCCGTTGATCTACTTCGATCAAAAACTCAGTTACTCAGCAGCAAAACAGTTAAGGCATTCAGAAGTGCAAAATTTGTAGATGTGATAAATATGCATGCAAACCTCCAAAAGGATTGAAAGGGTATGACAACAGTTAGGAAAATGTAGTGGGAACAAACAGGGCCATGAAGGTGGATTGTTTAAAAAAAAATAAAAATAAAACATAATTGAAGCAAGGAGTGAAGTTGGGATAGCTGCTGTTCCCTGCTCAAATTTCTCCATGCAGTGAAAGCATTAATGACATGACTGGACAATTTTAATAATAGAAAGACAAGATAGCCATCAACATCTATTGGTCTGGTAACACCAACAAAAGTTTTATAGTCAAACAACATTTCATCATCATATCTTCATGCTCTTTGTACTCCTTATGATGCATGGAGATACTGCTACAGCTGATCCTCATGCAGGAAGCCTGGGCCAAACATTAACATGCTGTGGTTTGTTTTACATGTTGAGGTTGCCAGCCTCCATGTTCAGCCTCATATTAGTCACCTTGTATGTCGTACTGAGGGTACAGTAGCCCTGTTCTTTCTTTGTCCCGAGGAACTACACGGGGTCACACAACATTTAGACAGAAATAATGGTTATGTCAAGCAAGAGATAATTTCAGAGGTTAAAATTATTAAAGACAGGAAGGTACCAAAGCAAATGCAGATATTTAAATATGAAGAAACAAAAACCCAAGAGCAGAGATTTAACTATCTTGGAATTATAAGTACAATGTGATAAAAGGCTGGAGAATATCAAAAGCAAAGTCAGCTATTTACAACATGAAAGGCATTCTTAATAACAATACACTGTCAATAACAGATATCACATTGCCATATAGAACATATTTTACATGTCTGACTCATGTTGGTTCTGTGGTGTATAATTTTTAGCTTGTACAATATATGTACATTTTTGTTTTATGACATAACCTGTGAATGTCACATTGCTTAAATTATAATTTCTTTACTGTGAGTGTCGTATTGTCTGCATTAATTTTACATGCAAGCATGTAACTGAAATTATTGTTTGCCTAAATTATGTTCTTTAGCATTAAAGTGACATTATTGTTTGCTTATACTAGAATATTCTGCTTGTGAATACATTGCTTACATAACTCCATGCATGCATGCACAAATGTATTCATCACTGCAGCATACATGAATGATGTTTTATTTGAAAAAACAATTTCCTTAAATTCAAAAGCCTTTTTCCACATTTCATTCATCATTTTCCTATGTGCTCCTAACAGCAATAAATAAGCTCAAGGACAAAAAATACAAAGCAGAACTTGTTGCTATCCTGGCCTAGGTTAGGCCATTGTGAAATTACTGTTCTTATATACCAGTTTTGACCTCTCCCTTGGATCACTATTTGTTCATCATTAAGTAGATGCCGTGTATGGCCCACTGAACGTGGCTATCTAGAGTTACTAATGTTTGTGACTTCTTCGTCTTCATGGATCCTTAGTCCCTGACTGACAAAGCAGTCAGTGGCCATCACGCCTAGTGGCATCTTGTAGGGCAGCAACAAACTGTCCCCACTTTGCTCGGTCGGTTCCAGCATCTGCCCGCAATGATGGTGTGCATATCTCTTTGGCTGCACCGTTTATTCATTCTGTTACTGATGTCTTTGCTCTTCTGCCGTCTGGTGTTACTATGCTTCCTAGGTATGTAAATGTATTTATTTGTTCAAGCTTTTGGTTCCTTATTTTAATGGGCTCAGGATTTTTTACACTGAGTGTCATGATTTATGTCCTCTTCAGTTTGATGTTGGCTATATTTATTCAGTCTGTCTGGAAAAAAAAAAGAAAACAGACAGATGTTTGTGACACCCTGAGTTTACAGTGGTGAGTACAGACATGACAGCATAAGTTATCAGTCCATGTTCATGATACTGAAATAATCGTAGTTCTCTCGATAGAAAGGCATTGCTATTTTTCTTTTAAATCATATGAATTTGAAAATGTTTTGGGACCCAAAGATGCAGCAATAGAGAATGCAGTCAGCGACCCATAGCTTGACTGCTTGCATCAGGGTCAGCGAACCAGAGCTGACCAAGACACAACTCCACCTCCACGTGGTGGTCCTGGAAACAGGCTGCATCACTGCAGTCTGGCTGAGAGAGTATGGATCGAAGAGGAAAGGCAAACCTGGTCCCAAAAAATGCCGTGCTGAAGTTGGATGTGTCGGCCGAAAGGCGCAGATATCGCAGCTCCGGTGTAAACAGACACAACGCAACCAACGTCCTTTTCAGGGTGAACGAGAAAGAAGAAGAAGAATATGTTGTCATATGAAATCTTGCTCTTATTTTAGTTACTTCACTCTTGATTATACATGTCATACTTTCACACTATGATCACTGCTTATAAATGTCATCACATTTTTTGTTTATGTCATGTCATCTGAAATAAACATCAATACTTAATTTGTGTGGACTTAGGAAATCACTATTATGGCTATCTTTTTGTTTGCCTCTTAAAGATTTTGTTCTGTTCATTCAGTAAACATTTTTTCTTATTTCTTAATGCAATTTTTTTTTCACACTTGGTCCTCCTTGCAAGGAAGAGAATGAAGAAGAAGAAGAAGCAACAGAGACTGATGAAGCACAAGAGGAAAATACAACTAGCAACAATTACAGAATTTTTCTGAACTTCAATAATTCCGCCTTTTCTTTCAAAGCTGTTAAGGACTACATTGCATCAGTAGTTTTCTCTTTTAAAAAGATTGTGAAGAAAGTTCATTTACGTAAAAAATCAAAGTTGAATGGAGTGGTTGTTCTCTCAGAGAAAGAATTACAGGCGCAAAAGAAAAAAATTGAGGAGTTAAGAAAGGAATTTGAGGTTTGTTTTACTCACACCGCATTTGTTGCTTGCAGTTTCCTCTTCTATATTCTGTTTTATGAGGTTACAGAATTTCTGTAGTTTCTGGTTTACATTTAAATATTTTTAAAATTGATAATTTTCATGGCTTGATTTCATGTTTGCAAATTTGATATAATTACAGGCAACGTTTATTTGTGTATTGTTGTATTTGTTTTGAGTTAAATAACTGTTCTACCTTTGCACAGATCTAATCTAATTTATTTTAACAGCTGTTTAATTAAGAAAAAAAATCTACAGTAAATGTTATGGACAGTAAATGTACACTTAAATTAATTGAAAATCTGAAAAATTAATATTTATGATTTTGTTGAGAAATATCTCAATATAGCTTTGGGTTTTTTTTGTTTTTTTTTTTCGGATCAGAAAAAAAAAAAATCAATATTTATGCAATTTTAAAGTTTTTCTCATCCCACAAGTAGTCAGATTTTAACCAAGAAATGTAAAAAAAAAAAAAAAAATAAGCACAAGCAGAAATGACTATATTTAGAAAATATCTTGATTATTACAAATAATCAAAGCAGAGGGTTAGAATTCTGTCATAGTCAGTTTTACATGCACATGATTCTGACATGTTTGCACACCATTGAATAATTTCAACGAAACAAGTTACAGAATATGGTGTTTGAATGTGGTTTACGTATTAACTTTCAACAGTTATTTGTTCAAGATGTATGTGTAGATATATACTTGAGTCACACCTTGTTTGCATGCACGCACACCCACGCATACTTATACATATAACAAAGTTAATGTGAAAATATAATAATTATACAATGTTTTCCATTGAACCGTCTTCTTCTTTGTTCACCTTTATATAATATCTATTTCTTTCAAAAAGTTGTCGGTCTGTCTCGGGCATCTTTCATCATCATACAGTTTCTCCATCAGATGGGATGGTGAAGGCCATGCTGTTAGTCTGCTCCACCCATGCAGCCAACAGCCTTGGAGGACATGTACTACTGTTTGTTTGTCTTCGCCACATGGACACATCTGACTTCTGATTTGTTGAACAGATGATATTGGAGTCTGCACTGGTCCGTTCTTTGTATGAAAATCATCACATCTTGATAAGGAGTAATATGCTATAATAGTATCTCGCTGAATTTTCTGTGTACCCTTTTTCTTTGAAATTATTTTTGATTATTGCTGTTGTCTTTTCAAAGGTTGCTGTATCCTCAGTTTGAATTTTGCTTCCTTTTTTGGCAAGTCTATCTGCCTTCTGATTTCCATATATCTGGCAGTGAGTGGGAATCTAATAGTGTATTTTCACTTTGTTGAATTTATAGCTGATTCTCATTAAAGCTTCTGGGAGGCTGTCTGATTCATTGCTTTTAGGGCAGTTATGACTGACAGGGAATCTGTGAAGAATCTTGGCTGTAATGCTATTCTTGTTTTCCATGATGGTTATTTGTAGCTGTTTTAGTGCTTTTGACTTAGCTTTGAAGTTGCTTGAAAATTAGCCAGTGACCACTGAGGTAAGACTCTTGTCCATCCTTTAATTTTTGTATCAACCTCCCCTGTTTGTACCTTTTGTTACTGATCCAATTGTGTATATTTGGGTCAAGTCTGTGGACAATGGAGCAACCAGAGTGCAACCAGAGCAGGAACTAGACAGCAACCAGAGTGGCATGTGCATCACTTTCTGATGTATTCCATTGCTATGTGTTTCCTCTCCACATCTATTTGTCTGCCTTTTTTTTTTTTTCATCACTTCTTGTCAGCTTTGGGAATCATACTGCATATTGTTAGGGACTCATGAGAATATGCTTCTGATTGTTAGGGGCTCTGCCTTTGTCTGTGCAAGGTCTGTTATGATGTGGGTAAATTCTTTTGCCATTTTTTTTAACGCAAAGCAACTTCTCTTGAGCCTACTCCTGCCATTTCCTTTCAATCAGTCATTCATTGGGTGGTCTGGAAGTCTTTTAATGTTTTCTGCACAATGTAGTGCTCTGTAGTCTCTTCTGTCAATGATGGGTTTTGTTATCTTGTTCATTTCATGCATTGTAGTTGTTTTCATTGCTGTTATGATTTTGTCAGCCTGCTTTTTCATGTTGTATGCTGTCTTGTGTAATATCACACTGTATGAGACCTTTTCTTCTTGCAGCTCATATTCATTCAGTTTTCAGTAAACCATTTTTCAACTTGTGTGATAGTTGAAAATTGTATATTTTGTTTTCTTCTCACTTATGTTTAGTAGGCATTCTTTCAGTCTTACTAAAGATTTTATTTTCTTGACCTTCATTCTTCAGGATTCACCTCTGAGCCACGAGGAACTAGACTGGTGGTCCAAATACTACGCTTCCACAAATGATTTTGATAAATGCAAGAAGTACCGTCTCATGCAGTATGACACTCTTGAGGTAGGTTATTCAGCACCAGCCTATAGACCTTGTGTGGCCAAGAAGTTAGATACTTGATGTGAAACATGTGGCATGGATAATTATTAATGCAGTAGGAGGAGACTAAATGACACGTGTCACTGAAGATTACTTACACAGTCTGATGGTTGATAACACACAGGGGATTCTTTTTCTACTACTATGTTATTATCAGTATGTGTTTAGTAGCTATATCATTACTGTGTAAGTAATCTTCAGTGACACGTGTCATTTATTCTCCTCCTTACCTATTTCACTGAGTCTATCAAGTATCAGTCTGTGTCTACTAACATCCAAACTATTTCAAATCCCTAATCGGAGCCGCACTGGTGTAATGGTTATCACACTGTGATGGCGATCGAGTGATCCAGGTTCGAGTCCTGGTGAGTACATTTGAAGGAGTGTTGTCGCCCGGGACTTGGAATGGAATAATTCGAGCCCTGGCGAAGACATTTGAAAGAGTGTCATCGATCAGGGACAGGAATAACCTGAATGGCTCTGAGCCGACCCAGCTCTAATGGGTACCTCCGAAATCGGCGAGTATCTGCGTGAATGGCGAGTGGACACCTGTCATTGTACAGGGAAAAAAGGGGATACTCTCGTTAAAAACAGTCTCAGGTTAGACATATTAACTGGAGATTTCCCCTCAAGTAATAGCGGGCGTACGTTAAAAAAAAAAAAAAATCCCTAATCAATTATCAATAGATTATTTATTGCCTTGTTTACAATGGAACAACCAGAATGGCTTGTGCATCACGTTAATATAAGTGGCTACATGTTTGTTTCTCAACACAGATTTTGCAGACCGAGTTGGAAAACAGCCATAACTACAAGGGGTTTACTGACTTCTGCCACACTTTTCAGCTGTCCAGGGGCAAAGAAGATGATGATGAAGATGACAACATTGTTGGAGAGTTTAAGGTAGGCATAGTTTGACATATATGTGGTAAGAGGAAACTAAGGAGGGTTGGCCTTTGAGACAGCTGCCCCATCCTATGAGAACTTCTGTCACACACTTTATTTGTCCAGAGGCAAAGAAGATGATGAGGAAGAGGACAACATTGTTGAAGAGTTTAAGGTAGGCATAATATTTAGTATATATATGCTGGAAGAAGCAACTAAAAAGGGTTGCACTTTGGATCAGCTGCCCCATCCTATGAGAACTTAGATAGCCACTACAAATTCAAAGCTGCACATAAAAAGGTCATCCAGGCTTTTGATCTAGAATACCCTATTATAAAAGAAATTGAAGGAAACCCAAAAACAATTGGAGAAGAGAAAGGTGTAAGAAGGATAAAGAAGGCATGAATAGTATGTAACAGGATGTTACAGGACAGGAAGATCTGGCATGAACTCATTGCTGGCCAAAACACCACAGGGATCTGTATGATCAACAAGAAGAAAAATAATACCAATACGAGGGGCGCTCAGAAAGTAATGCACCACATCGTTTTTCTCAGCTAATAATGAAGATAGATAAATGAAATTTTGCACACTTCAAATATGGCATGTGCCAATTGTGTGCACCAAATTGCACCGCATCCGGCCAAATAATACGACTGCCCTAAACCGTTGAAATGGAGCTAGTTAGCAACCTGCGTTATAAGCAGCGAATTGTGATAGAATTTCTCGTTGCAGAGAAGGAAACTGTTGTGAACATTCCCAAGCGTCTATGTGATGAGTATGAAAGTTTTGCAGTCGACAGGAGTACAGTCAGTCACTGGGTTCAGAGAATCAAAGAATCAGGAAGTGGAGATACGGAGCTGCTTGATCGGCCACGCTGTGGATGTCCTGCCACAGCCACCAACGCAGAAATGTTGAAATGCGCTGAGGGCATTATTCTTACTGATAGGCGAATCACTACTCAACAATTGGCCTTACAGCTGTCAGTCAGCATTAGTAGTGCAAATGCAGTTATAAAAACTTTCGGATTTTCTAAGGTTTGCGCAAGATGGGTTCCTCGAAGTCTCCCAAATGACCACCGATTGCAAAGGAAAGCAATTTCTTCTGAATTGTTGGAGCGTTTCAATGCTGATGGAGAGAACTTTTTGTCTAAGATCGTTACAGGCGACGAAACCTGGGCACATCATTTTGAACCTGAGATAAAAAGACAGTCAATGGAGTGGCATCATCCGCAATCACCAAGAAGAAAGAAATTCAAGACAATTCCTTCAGCTGGAAAGGTCATGATCACTGTCTTTTGGGACATTGAAGGTGTGATTCTTGTGGACGTTATGCCAAGAGGAGAGACAATCAATTCGCAAGCTTACATTAAGACATTGAAAAAACTCAATCAACGTTTTTGCAGAGTTCGGCCGCACAAGAATCCAGCAGACCTGCTTCTCCTTCACGACAATGCGCGCCCTCACACAAGTCTGGCAACACGGGAAGCAATCACCAAATTGGGTTGGACTGTACTACCCCATCCACCCTATATTCCCGATTTGGCACCCTCTGATTTTCATCTATTTGGTCCACTTAAAGATGCACTCCGTGGGACAAGGAAGATGATGAAGGAGTGATTCATGCAGCGAAGAAATGGCTACATGATCAAGACAAAATCTGGTATGGGCTAGGAATACATGCACTTGTTTTGCGCTGGCATAAAGCCGTACATGTTGATGGGGATTATGTTGAATAATACCGATGTTTACATGATATATCCATGTATATTGTATATAAATTTCATGCGTTTTGAATAAACAGCTCCTGAGAAAAATGATGTGGTGCATTACTTTCTGAACGCCCCTCGTATTAAATTCCTTCTGCCCCATAAAGTTCCCAGGGGTCTCTGATGAAAGAGAGAAAGAATAGGACTAATGCTCCCTGGTACTAGGGGACTAATAGGAGGTTGTGTATGAGGCTGGCAACCTCATCTTGTGAAACAAATTGCTATAGAAACCACCTCTGCTAGAGCATGTGAGTTCTCGGGGCAGACTTCCTGTTAGGAAGCCAGCTGCAGTGGTGGCTGCATGCTCCATGAGGAGCAAAAAAGAAACTGATCATGACAAAAATCCTTCTATTCTGATTCAGAACATACAGCGTACACAATATTCAATGTCAGAGTCGAACGTGCAGCTTAATGCATTTTTCTGTCTGATGCTGATGTGGAGTTTGCCACTTGGTTGTTGTGCTGAGGTCTGTGGGATGCTGTTGCTTCTCTTTTGTTAGAAAAAGCTTTGGGGGAGCTGGCAGCCTCATCATGTAAAACCAATTGCTTCAGAAACCACTGCTTCCTGCAAGGAGACCAGCTGTAGAGGTGGCTGCATGCTCTGTACAGAGCACAAATGAAAATGGTGATGATGAGTTTGCGGTGAGACATAGAGAGTTTACTGTACATTTACTTTGTAAGAAAACAGGAGTGAGGTTTAAAGTATTCTGAATATTTATTATGCGCGAGTAAGGAGGAATATTTATAATGTATTCTGCCTGTCCATAATACAAGAGTCAATACTTAGATAGAAAGTATGCTTATCATTTATAATACAAGAGTCAGAAGTAAGATATTCAGAGAGTTCATGTTGCACGATACAGTGCAATAATCAGGAGTGAGATATACAGCATTCAGAGTTTTATAACATATTCCATAGAATCAGAAGGATGCATTTTGATAAAAACTTGATGTAGCATTTTAAGGAACACAGAAATGAACTACAGGCAATGTGAACAAGAGCAGCACTGCCACAAACACTTGCATCACAATCACATGTGTTCTCTTTTCAGGGCTCATTTCGGGTGTACCCCTTACCCCCTGATCCTAGCGAGCCAATGCCTCCTCGTGTATTCCAGAGTCTTCCTAACAGTGATCCAGAAGAATGTCTTGTGAGGATCTATATTGTTCAGGCAACGGACCTGCAACCTTCTGATCCCAATGGTTTGGTAAGATTTTAGAAGTAATATTTTTTTTAGTGGGACACGACCATTTTCTGTTTAAAGAGAAAAATTATGACAATTATTAAAACCGTTGGAAGATGAGCAAAATCATTTTTTGTGTGCATGTGCTGTAACTACAGAAGATGAAAATACACAGGGAAAGAACAAAGATTATGAGAATACATGCAGTAAATTATAGTAAGATTGCTTGTGGAGAAATATTCCTATGTGATTTGGCAGTATATAGACAAGATTGGAGGAACAGGCTGAGATATCAAAATGAGATTAAAGAAGGCAAAAGGAGCAGTCATTGCATTGGGAGATACATGGAAATCAAAAGAAATGAAGTCCAACACAAAAGTCAGAATCTTCAACTCAAATGTCAAGTCAGTCCTATTGTATCATTCTGAACATGAAGAACAACAACCAAAAAGCTACAGACTGCCATGATTGGGTGCTTGCATAGAATAGAAGGATTGAAAGGGTGATACAAGATCACCAATGTGGAACTGATGACAAAAACCAGACAAGTGCCAGCCAAACAAGAAATGAGAAGAAGACTTTGGCAGTGGATAAGATGCACATTGTCAAGGCGGTTCTATTGTTTGGCTCTGAAATATGGAGAAAAGTGACATCCAAAATGTCACAGACTTTCATAAATGGGTGAATGCATAGAATAGAAGACCTGAAGTAATATGACTAGATCATCAATGTGCAACTGATGACAAGAGCCAGACAGGTACCAGTAGAACAAGGGATGAGATGAAGAAACAGGCAATGGATAGGACACACATTGAGGATACCTATCTATAGCATTTAAAGGCTGTCCTTGTTCTGGAATACCCTAGGTAAGAGAGGTGGAAAAAGATCCAAAAACATGTGGAGAAGGGTGCTGGAGACATACATGAAAGTGATAAAGAAGATATGGAAAAACCTTGACAGTTGGTGCAGGACAAGAGGAAGGCATGAATTGTTTAAGGCCTATGCTCCTTAGAGAGCTGAGGATGTATGTAACTATAGGAGAGGTTTTCATGGCAGCTGAAGAGATGAATATTTAGGGTGCCCCAGGAGTCTTGGTGCAGCTTTAAGCTTTAATAACTTCAGAAGTTGTGGGACTCCCTATAAATATCTACTGTGAAAAATATAACAGTTACTCTGACAGGGAAGTCAAGCGGGGAAGACAATAGCAATAAAGTAATTGAAACAGAGTGAGGGAGAATCGAAATAAAGAGTCTCACAGCAAGGACAATAACCAAAGAATTGACAATAGCCTGGGACCAGAGCATAAAAGGAAGACATGCATACCAGCTTTTAAAGAGACCAAATAAAAAATGTCAAATAAAAGACGAACTAAAAATACCAGTAAATAAAAAAACTACTGCGGCTCAGATTAGGAACTGGCTACTTTAGAAGCGAAGAACCCATCTGTGAAGAATGTTATGAAACTAATACCATTAAAAACTTCTTGCTAGAATGCAAGACATATGACCAACACAGAAAAAATATAAAGGATTACTGTACAAAGTGCAAAATAGAACTAAATATAGAAATTTAAATGGGTACCAAGTCCCCACAAGAAGTACAAAAACTAGTTAAACAATATACGAGGGACGGTCAAAAAGTAATGCCTCGTAATTTTTAATTTCATTCAGTAGGCAAGAAAACAGATAAAATTCACATTGAAATGTAGCCCCAAGTCTGAACTTCAAAAATTTATTTCTCAATGTAGTCTCCGTTTTTTTTTTTACAGCTTTTGTCATCTCACAAGGGCATATATCCCCGCACGGTAAAAATGTGTGTCCTTTTTCCTAAACCACTGGCCTACGGCATGTTTAAGGGTCTCGGTGGACTCAAAGGGATGTCTGCGAAGATCTTCTTTCAGTGGTCCAAACAGATGGAAGTCAGAAGGTGCAAGATCGGGACTGTAAGGGGGATGTGGTAATAATGTCCAGCCAAATTCTGCAATCGCATCAATGGTGCATTTAGCGGTGTGTGGCGTGGCATTATTGTGCAACAGTAGTGCAGTTCTCTGATATTTTAATGGGTAAAGTCGCCGAAGACGACCTCTAAGCTTCTTCACAGTTTCAATGTAACTTAACTAATGGACAACATGGAAGAAAGTTCATCCAGTGAATGATGCCATCAACTCGATGAATGTTGTGTGGAGTCACTGCGGTAGACGGACGGCCAGTCCGCTTTGCGTCAGCCATTGAGGATTGAGGTTGGGGGTTTTAGCATAGGGCCGACACCCCTGTCTATGTAAAAAGTTACGGAAACGACAACAAATGAACAAACTTTGCTGCGGGACGGACATCCGGAGTCTGAAGCTCGTTTGACTGCCAGTGGTGAAAGCCGAAAGGAAGCCACTGACACGAAAACTGACGTCCTGACTGCAAAACGTGAAACAAGAATAGAATTTTGGAATGTCAGGACAATGAACGAGATAATAATAATAATAAATTCTTTAAGCACCAAACACGGCGCATAAGGCAGAAACCAGTGCTCTCCAGGTTGTTCGTTGTGACACCACTCCTCTTAACTCTTGCACATTATTTAGGCCCAACTCTCTTCCTTCTCTTATTATTGTTCTTCTAAGTGTTTCTTTTGGTCTTCCTTTTTTCCTCTTACCCTCAGGAACCCAAGTGAGCGCCTGTAGTGGTATTCTGTTGTTTTGCATTCGTAGGACATGACCGATATATGACCATCGTCTTTTCCTTATATAGTCGGAGACATATTTCTGCTTAGAGTCTTCTCTTATTTGTCGATTAGTCTTGAATTCTTTCCAACTGATGTTCATGAGTTTTCTAAGACATTTGTTCTCGAATGTATTCAGCTTGTTCTCCAATGATTTTGTTATTTTCCAACTTTCACAGCCATATGTTAATACTGAGATAACATTTGAATTAAACAGACGAAGCTTGGTATGTATAGTCAGTGATCGTAATTTCCAAATGTTAGATAATCTATTGAAGGCGCTAGCTGCCAAAGCAATTCTAGTATGAATTTCTCTTGTTGTGTCACCATCCTGAGTCATTTTACTGCCTAAATAATTGAAACTTTCAACTTTCTGTAGTTTTTCCCCGTTCAGGATGATATCGAAGGTCTCGTTAGAAAAGTTCATAACTTTAGTTTTAGAGACATTTATTTGGAGACCTTTTTTAACCGAGAGATGACACAGATTATTTACTGCTTCTTGGGCCTGTCTGGGTGTTGGATTTAAGAATGCTAAATCATCTGCAAAATCAAGGTCTTCCAGGGACTTTCCATCTGTCCATTTTATACCTAATTGTTCGTTGTGGGTATAGTTTTTCATAACCCAATCAATAGCTATTCCAAAACGTAGTGGTGACATAATACAGCCTTGTTTCACCCCTGTTTCTACTGTAAACCATTCTGTATTCCCTTTATCTGTTCTAACATAACATCTTGCATTGTCATATAGCGCTTTGATTATATTCACATATTTTGTTGGAAAACCATAGATTGTAAGTAACTTCCACAATGATGGGCGGTGTAGACTATCAAAGGCTTTTTGAAAATCGACGAAGGTGATAATAAGTGGTGATTGCATTTCAACTGATTCTTCTATAATTGTTCTTAGTGTGTGTGATGCCGCACTGTAATTCTGTCCTTCAACCGGTCCGATCCGTTTCTTTCATTTTGAATTTTCACCATTTTATTTCTTCTCATTTGAATATATATCGTGTTTGGTATTTTTGAGGAGATAAATTAAATGGGGTCGTTTTATGATGGTAGGTTTATTTTACATTCGGCCAGTTTTTTTTCTCTTATAGATTTGTTCACGATCACGGAGATTTCATTGTTTACGAAATAATCACCATTTCCAGCACGCGGTATGACGAGTCCGGAAGCACGTGGCCGTCAGGTAACGTGACGCAATTTTAGGCCACGCGGGTTTCGCGATGATGCGTAGGAGTGGTTCCCTGGGTGTATAAATAGCCAGTTAGAACTGTGGGCAAATCTCTTGAAGAAATATTGCCTGCCGTCAGACTACGTAATTTATCGTCTCCACTGTGGGAACAACAGCGATAATTGGTATGTAGAATTTTATTGTTTTACTTATTAGTGGGTTTTTAAGAAATTCGCCCGTAGTTAATTTCTTCGGGGACATTAACTTTTTGGTTTTAAAAATGATAGTGCCATCCATTATCAATTTTGAAGAACGACGTAAATGTAGCAGTGTGCTTATTCTTTCTATGATTTTGGCAGTAGATAGGAGTGTGTGAAGTTATAAGCTACATGCGTGCCCATAATCGTAGTATGTTATGTATAACCACCATTTATTCCTGAGTATTTACAAATGTAATTTTATTGGGAACTCCATTGTGTGTACGTTAATTTTATTATGCCTTTAATGTGAGAAATATTGTGTGTCGGAAGGTTCAGATTTACGTTGTAAGTGAATTATACTGCTTAGAGGAGTAAACTATTCCTATAGCGAGATTTCATTTAAATTGGGGCTTAAGTAGGAAACCTCGTGTAAATGTTAAAAAGGAGACCCCGGAATTTCGGACAAAAGAAGTTCCCGAGTTGAAAATGTTGACACGTGGGTAGCCACGCGTCACAAATAGATAAGAGGCAGACAGGTCGGGAGGTTCTGTTTACTTACCTGGCAGATTATAGATGAGAGAGAGAGAGGGGGGAAGGAGTGAGAATGAAGAGACATGTGAGTAGGAATATTTTATGTATCGTTTTTTTCAGAACGAGAGAAGGGGAGGAGGAGAGAGATTAAGTGCCATGTGGGTAATATTATTTTTTTTGTATTGGTGTACATTAGACGCATTTCCTTTTAATTTAAGCGGGTGACGGCAGAATAGTGGGGGAGCGTAAATTTGCCCATGTGCAAAATTACCCACGGCAACAAGACATATCTTAAGGGGTCAGAGGACTCGAGTTATCGTCAGAAGCACAACGAAAATAACCTACGGTCTCTTGCAGTAAAGTGCCCATGCTTTAGCGGGAACGAGGTTTATGTATCGTACAGCCATAGCTTATCGCTATTATAGTCTCCAGCAACGGCAAGTGGCCCGGGAGATTGGTGTAATTTTAAACAGCCAGAAATCACGGGAGACAGTAGAATCTTATTTGTATTAGAGAGTGGAGGCTAAAGTGGACAGCCCCCACAATAGTAGAGTTATTTAATCACTAATCATTTTATTGTTCCTCAGCAGGGTGACAGAAAGAGTGAATGTGATTTGGGGTTTTTTTTTTCTAGTGTCTATCTAATCTAATTGGTACGTTGTTTTCAGGCCGTGCAACAGTGCACGCTATCGACTGACTTGATGACGTATGATGCCATTTTATGTTTTTCTTGTATGTAAATAAATATATACATATATTATTTACTGGATCAGCTTCTATTCTATACTATACCTACATGTGGTCTGTATAGTGGTGTCTGTGGTCGTTTTTATACACCTTATCTCCTTGTATTTAAAGGAAGTCAGAGGAGGGTGAGATTATAGCCAGTTTGACGTCACGAAGCGGCAAGGGCGAATCAAATCCTGGTTCTATCCCTTGAGCCAATAGTCTCATCTGTCCACAGGCATGTCATTTTCCATCTAAATTCTATTTTCTCAGACTTTCTCATACTAGGGTCTGGCTTTCATTCAGGCAAACTCTATAAACTTAAAAACCACTTCGTGACATGCAGGACAAATTGAAAACACTCGATGAGAGGTCACAGCAATTGGGTCTGAAAATACACAGGGAAAAGACAAAGATAATGAGAATAAATGCAGGTAATGATAACAGGGTTGAACTTGAAGAAGCACCTATACAAGATGTAGAATTGTATACATATCTTGGCAGCAATATAGACAAAGTTGGAGGGACAGACAGTGATATCAAAATAAGAATACAAAAAGCATCCGCAGGGCAAGAGAGGCGGAGGTAGACCAAGAAGCACATGGAGAAGGGAGCTGGAAACAGAGGTGAAAATGATGAGAACGTGGAAAGAACTTGAGATGATGGCACCTGACAGGAGGACTTGGCATGTGTTTTGCCATTTGTTGTGGGGTTGTGCTCCTTTGCTAAATCCTTTGGACAGGGTTATGATCTGAAGGGTAAAGGTAAAGGATCGCTTTACATGCCTATTGAGGCATATTGGGAATATGATGTTAGGGCCATATTTTCTTGACCTTCGGCACACTAGGGGTGATGTGGTCAGCATTACGCCGGCCACCTTAATCTTCCTGGAGTTGCTCTGGTTCCCAATTCATGAAGTTGGGTCGACCCCGGGGCCTTTTGCGGTCTAAAAATCCCACCTCAACTGGGGATCGAACCATGGACCACCGAGCTAGGAAGCCAATGCACTAACCACTGCGCTACCGCGGCTCTTCTAGGCTTTTCCTGTGGCTTTTCTGCCATTCCAAAACATGTTGAACTGAAGTCATGAGCTCCAGTGTCTCCAGCTTGATTTGCATTTAAAGAATCGTCACATCTGATCAAGCTAGGAGTAAGAAGTGCGTGGCATACTGTGCATTCCCAGCCATCCAAGGGGCACTCCAACTATCTTCTTCTTCTTCTTCGATCCTTAACCACTGTCACGTAGCGTTTAAAGGATAAGAGAATTATTTAGAGGAAATAATAGATCTGATGTGGAAGATTTGGCTCAAGGAATCCCTGCTGGGTTTTCCCACTTCCGAAGGGTGACGAAGAGGGTAAATTCTCCTAACTCGACAGGTCTGGAAAAGATTGTAAGGAGATATTTGGTCTCTCGCTACCGTCGTCCCCTTCTCAGTTATCTATTATTATTATTCTTTAAATTATATTATATTTTACGAGCCCCCCCTCCCTTATAAAGGAAGATAAACATAGACAATATTCAACATCTAATGGAAGGAACAAAGCGTGGGGTACAGTATATACACCCAATTGGTTTATTGCAATAAAGTGAATAGATGGTGAATGATAGTATTGTCGATGGAATTAGTGTCTGCTGTATGTATTATGTGTCTCACACTTCACGTGTTTTTCATCATGGATGACTAAACTTTGTGGCATTGATTAGGTGAGTTTCCTTTGTCGTGGACTTAGCTTTTCAGCCCCCGGCTGATAGTGAAGTGTGGTTAGTTCTCCGGTCTCCTGACGTTGCCCCGGTAGGTCTTGAATGGTTCGGATTTGCCTTCTCTGTGCTCGACTCCGTATTCTGCGCTGAGATTGGACTGTCGTGCAAGGCTCCACCATAGACTGAAGACAAATACGACGGCTTCATTAATTTTCTAGCTTTAGAAAGCAGTCTTTCCCTAAGCCGTCCCTCTGCCTGTCACCTCAGATTTTAGTCTCTAACATCATATGTCTAGAGTCTAATCTTGAATTCAAGTTTCTCCTGTCTGTCCTTTATTATATTACTCTGCCCCAGTGGCAGTATTATAATTCTTTAGACTGATTTATCGTCAGCTTAACCCGATGAATTATTATAAATGTCAGTTAAACCCACCCAATTTATCATAGAAATGTCGGCAACAGTATTCTAGTTCTGTGCCTCTAGCCTAATCGTCATGTCATTATGATGAATTTAACAAATAATTGGACATCCGTGTTTTAGAATTGTCTGACAACATTATCACACACTTCATGTCTGGTCGCATCGTCATATAATTTATAATGAATATATGTCACGGTCTGTCAACATTATCGTTAATATTAATTTCCGTTAGTCTAAACGTCGGGTCGAAAATAATCAAATAATATGGAAATTAATAGCTATATATATATATATTCCCGTTATACATTATTATGAACATGTACATATCCCGTGGGATCATAAAATATACCCGATCACATGTGGCTGGATGTGATCGTAAAACAAAAATATGAATAAAGTAAACATACCAATCTTGCGTCGATTTTGCAATGTACTACACATTTCATCACATTATATTCTAGCGAGATTTCACTTACCTACTCAAAGATGGACGCTAACCCGCAATTAGACACGTGGCTTCAGTGCTTTTAATGCGAGAATTCGCCGATAATTGGGTTAGACCTAGCTGTCTCAAGGGTTCCGGGCAAGTGAAGATTGCCCGTGTTTGGCGCACTTTTAGCGGGACATTTCCGCTTGGACACGTGATCCATAGCGTGCATCATGTGACATTAGCGTCAAATAAACGCTCCAATCAATAGCGTTAAAAGTCACGTGGGGTCTTCCTAAAGTGGCATAAACTGGTTTCTCTTCTTTTCCAGTTTCTCATATCTCCTCGGTTGCGTCCGGATGTCTGCTCAAAAAATCTGCCCCTACGTTGTTCTTCCCAGGTATGTATTCTATGTGAAAGGAATATGGCTGCAACAGGAGTGACCATCTCATAAGCCGGGCATTAAGGTTCTTCGACGCTGCAAGAAATATCAACGGTTGGTGATCACACTGCACCGTGAACTTTTTCCCGTATAAATATGGTTGAAACTTCTGCACAGCCCATATTAGCGACAGACATTCTCGTTCGATGGTAGAGTAGTTCTGTTCAGCAGGGTTCAATTTCCTACTAGCATATGCGATGGGGAATAGAGTTGCAGAAGGTCTATCACTAGGCTGCAGGAGAGTGGCTCCTATCCCTATATTGCTAGCATCTGTTCGCAGCGTAAAGTTCAGAGTTAAGTCAGGCAGTCGCAGAATTGGCCTAGCTGTGAGTTTCTCCTTCAGCAGCGTGTAGGCATTTTCGCACTCCGCTGTCCAGGTTACTTTGTCCGGGTTCCCATTCTTGGTTAATGCGGTCAATGGCGCACTCAGGGTATTAAAATCTTTAATATATCTCTGGTAGAAGCCACATAGAGACACAAATGACCTTACATCCTTTTTAGTCTGGGGTCGTGGGGCCCGCTGTAACTTCTCAATATTACGCGCATCTGGGAACATGCATCCATGCGAGATAGTGTGTCCCAGGAATTCTAGTTGCTCGCAGGCAATTTGACATTTTGTAGGGCGAGCGGTGAGTCCTGTTTCTCTAAGTCTTTCGAAGAGTAGGGAAACTGCGTCCAGGTGCTCCTCAAAGGTGTTCGTGGCAATAAGTATGTCGTCCATGAAATTACTTATCCCAGGGTGGTTCAGGGGTTCCAGTAGCTTCCTCATCATACGAGTAAAGACGCTTGGGGCGTTGCTTAGCCCAAATGGCAATACATTAAACTCGTAATGCCTTCAGAAGTACTAAATGCTAACATATGTCGAATTTCCTCTTTTACCGGGATCTGGTAGTACCCTTTGCTAAGGTCTATCTTCGAAAAGTATCGTGCTCTACTCAGCTTGGTGAAAAGCTGATTCTGATCCGGTAAGGGCTCCGCTTGAAATTCCGTTACAGCGTTGAGCCTTCGGTAGTCTATGCAGAGGCGATGTTCTCCTGTGGATTTTCTAAGCAACACTACACTCGCACTATAAGGCGACTCTGATTTTGAGATAATATTTTTCCTTAAGCAGGTACTCGATTTCCTCACCCAATGCCTTTGCTTTAGCATAAGGAACAGGATAGTTCTTAACTCGTACCGGGGCGAGGTCTGTTAGCTTCATATCAAATTCTATCAGGTTGGTCATGCCAGGTTTATCCGTGAGTGTACTATTGTGTTTTCTCAACAACTGTTGAACCCGTGCCTGCTGATCCTCCGTTAAAGTTGAACTAATCTGAACATCTTGATGAGTTTCGCACTGACGAAGAGGGTATTCACAGGAGGTCAGGGGTTCTGCCTCAGTTTCCGTCGCAATAGCCAGTGTCAGGAAATGTGCTGGTTCTGCACCTGGTCTTTCATAATATCGCTTCAGCAGGTTTATGTGGTAAATTTTCTGCTTCCCCTTTATGGCAATCTTGTAATTGGTGCGCGACATTTTCTCAACAATTTTATATGGACCTCTCCACCCGATTTGCATTTTATTATTGCTACTGGGCAGGAGTAATAATACCTGTTCTCCTACTTCTAGCTCCCTATCCTTCGCAGTGCGGTTGTAGTAACGCGCATGTTTACGACGGGCACGGCGTACATTTTCCTTTGCCAGTTCCCATCCTGTTTTAAGGCGTTGGGTCAACTCCTTCACGTATTGGGATGCAGAGGTGACCGTCTCATCAGCTTTATCATCTGTCCAAGTACGTAACAGTGCCTCTAAAGGTCCTTTTATAGGTCTACCAAACAGCAATGTGGCAGGAGGCATCCCAGTAGAATTGTGGGGTACTTCGCGGTAAGCAAATAGTGCTGCGGGTAAGTATTGATCCCAGCTCTCTGGTTTTTCCTGCGCAAGTTTCCGAAGGATGGAAATAAGGGTCCCGTTAAACCGCTCCACCTGGCCATTTGCCTGGGGGTGGTAGGGAGAGGTGTGGATATGTCGGGCCTGAAATATCCTAAACACTTCCTCGGTGAGTTTTCCTCGGAATTGGGAACCATTATCTGTCAGGATCTGTGACGGAAACCCTAGCCGAGTAAATATGGTGAGCAGAGCCTCAGCAACATGCTTAGAATCACAGGCGGGCATAGCAATTGCCTCTGCCCACATGGAGCAACAATCCACTAACGTGAGTATATAACTGTTTCTCTTTTTGCTACGAGTAAGTGGACCCACAATATCCACCGCTACTCGTTCGAAGGGTGTGCCCAAGATTGGCATTTCTCCCAGAGTGGCTGGGGCCGTCCAGTGTTTCGGCGCTGTCCTCTGGCACTGCGGGCATGATTTCACATATCTCTGGATATCGGCGTTGATACCTGGCCAATAATAATGACATGAAATACGCTGAATCGTGGCACTTATGCCCATGTGGCCACTAAACGGAAGGGCATGGCCCATTTCTAGGACCTGGGCTCGGTATGCTGATGGAACCACAAGTTGCCCATGTTCCTGTCCTCCATTTCCTGCTTTCCGATGCAACAGCCCATTTTTCTTGTAGAAGTCTCCCTTTTGGAGAGGAGTGTGCGCTCTCGGTAGTTTTTTGTAGCAGGGTGCTAGAGATTGATCCTCCGTTTGTGCCTTTTTTAATTCCTCAGGAAGGATGTTGGGTGGGGATTCCAACTCCGTATTCCGTTTGGCCTGTCCTCTAGTGGTGACAGCCGCCACAACCAGAGGGTGAATGGGTTCTCCCAAGAACACATACCTACACCCTAAGGTCAAGGGATAAATAGGGTCGTCCAAGATCGCTGCACGGATTTCCCCAGTCACATATTTTGATTTGACCTTAATCTTGGCTATGGCCAAACGCATAGGTGCTGCACTTTTAGTAGGTCCTTGTATTTCTATAGTGTCTTCTGTCATCTGGTCAGGCTTGACTAGGGATGCACAGACAACTGCGTCGAATGCAAGGCCTGTATCATAAAGGCAGGTCACCTCTTGGTCATTTACGAGGACTGTCTCAACGACCGGGGGATGTCGGGGTTTGTCCAGAGGTTCTTCCGGTCCATTTCCCCTTGCGGCACTTTTACGTAAGCAGGCAGCATGATGAGGTGGGTTTTTCCGGTTGCACTCCTGCGTATTGTGGGTGATGGTTCTACAGTGCTTACACCATTTTTCCCCTTGCCTCTGCTGCTGGAAATTAGATCTCTGAGTAGTCTTGTAGTCTGGCTTGTCATGCTTTTTGCAGTTAGTATACGGTGGTTTCACTTGGGGGTCCATGTGTGTGACTGAGCTGTCTGTCTAGGTACGTAATCTGGTTGTTTCCGTCTGGGTGGTGGATTCTCTGATAGTGCTGCCTGATATCGTTCCGCTAACTGGACTATGGATTCTAAAGTGCTGGCCCCATTCTCTGTCAGGAATCTTCTCATGTCGGAAGTCATGGTGTCCTTCAGTTGTTCGATCATGACCATTTCCTTCAGGCCTTCCCAATCATGAGTAAAATTCCCTAGGGCACCCCACTTCTCCACGTAGGAATCCAGTCTCGCAGCAAACTGAGCAAAGTTCTCTCCGACTTCCCTCCTAGAGTTACGGAACCTCTTCCTATAGGCGTCAGCATGTAGCTCATAACGAACCAATAGTGCCTTTTTCAAAGAGTCGTAGTCATCCTGTAAACCTGGAGGAAGCTTGCTATACACGTCATAAGCAGTTCCTCTAAGCCCTTGCGACAGTTTCAGGTTCCATTTGCTCTTCTCCAAACCAAACGTGGTGGCAAACTTCTCAAATTTGTCGAGATACCTATCGATCGAGTCGGCTTGTTCCGAGAAAGCTTCAAATGGAAACGTCAAAGGTCCCAAAGTTGACATGAGTGAGGATGGCAAAGGTCCGGTGCCCCCTGCGTGCAAGGAGGGCATATCATCTGACCGTGGCGATAGGTTGCCTGAGGAGGTAGATGCGGTCGCACCGGCTACTGGTTCAACTCTTTGAGCTTGTCCCTGCATCTCTAACTGCTTCATCTTCAATGCATGCTCGCGTTCATCTCTCTCGCTTCTTTCTCTAGCGTCTACAGCTTTTATCCTCTCATCTATTTCTGCTAACTTTATTCGCTCTTCTCTTTCAGCTTTCGCTGTTTCTCGAGCGTAATACTTATCAGTCTCGACACTGACATAATTTGCAAGGTCCACCCCACTATAACCTAGATCTCGACCGGCCTCCCCTAGTGCTGCCTTAAGCTTAACTATTTCAGCCATCTTTTGCAGTTAAAGTCCACACTGAGTAAGCTAGTGCTACCTTCCAATAGTATTTCTAGCAACAAGTAAATACTAATTATTTATCCGACTGCTGTAGAATGAAATTACTACAGTTATGGAGACTTAAGGTCTGTAATTCAATGAAATACAAAATCAAGAACTAACTTAATTAAACACAACATATATAAAGGGATTCACCAATCAATGCCTGAATTTCTAGAAAAAATGTTTTCTGTCTTTCTAGAGCTCACTGTGTGAAAATACATGTGTTAAAATGGTATACTGTAATGACTGAATGGATGATACTATCCCAGAGGTATGATAAAATACATAAGTTCAAATCCCGGACCGAGACACCAGTGTCACGTAGCGTTTAAAGGATAAGAGAATTATTTAGAGGAAATAATAGATCTGATGTGGAAGATTTGGCTCAAGGAATCCCTGCTGGGTTTTCCACTTCCAAAGGGTGACGAAGAGGGTAAATTCTCCTAACTCGACAGGTCTGGAAAAGATTGTAAGGAGATATTTGGTCTCTCGCTACCGTCGTCCCCTTCTCAGTTATCTATTATTATTATTCTTTAAATTATATTATATTTTACGAGCCCCCCCTCCCTTATAAAGGAAGATAAACATAGACAATATTCAACATCTAATGGAAGGAACAAAGCGTGGGGTACAGTATATACACCCAATTGGTTTATTGCAATAAAGTGAATAGATGGTGAATGATAGTATTGTCGATGGAATTAGTGTCTGCTGTATGTATTATGTGTCTCACAATTCACGTGTTTTTCATCATGGATGACTAAACTTGTGGCATTGATTAGGTGAGTTTCCTTTGTCGTGGACTTAGCTTTTCAGCCCCCGGCTGATAGTGAAGTGTGGTTAGTTCTCCGGTCTCCTGACGTTGCCCCGGTAGGTCTTGAATGGTTCGGATTTGCCTTCTCTGTGCTCGACTCCGTATTCTGCGCTGAGATTGGACTGTCGTGCAAGGCTCCACCATAGACTGAAGACAAATACGACGGCTCCATTAATTTTCTAGCTTTAGAAAGCAGTCTTTCCCTAAGCCGTCCCTCTGCCCGTCACCTCAGATTTTAGTCTCTAACATCATATGTCTAGAGTCTAATCTTGAATTCAAGTTTCTCCTGTCTGTCCTTTATTATATTACTCTGCCCCAGTGGCAGTATTATAATTCTTTAGACTGATTTATCGTCAGCTTAACCCGATGAATTATTATAAATGTCAGTTAAACCCACCCAATTTATCATAGAAATGTCGGCAACAGTATTCTAGTTCTGTGCCTCTAGCCTAATCGTCATGTCATTATGATGAATTTAACAAATAATTGGACATCCGTGTTTTAGAATTGTCTGACAACATTATCACACACTTCATGTCTGGTCGCATCGTCATATAATTTATAATGCATATATGTCACGGTCTGTCAACATTATCGTTAATATTAATTTCCGTTAGTCTAAACGTCGGGTCGAAAATAATCAAATAATATGGAAATTAATAGCTATATATATATATATTCCCGTTATACATTATTATGAACATGTACATATCCCGTGGGATCATAAAATATACCCGATCACATGTGGCTGGATGTGATCGTAAAACAAAAATATGAATAAAGTAAACATACCAATCTTGCGTCGATTTTGCAATGTACTACACATTTCATCACATTATATTCTAGCGAGATTTCACTTACCTACTCAAAGATGGACGCTAACCCGCAATTAGACACGTGGCTTCAGTGCTTTTAATGCGAGAATTCGCCGATAATTGGGTTAGACCTAGCTGTCTCAAGGGTTCCGGGCAAGTGAAGATTGCCCGTGTTTGGCGCACTTTTAGCGGGACATTTCCGCTTGGACACGTGATCCATAGCGTGCATCATGTGACATTAGCGTCAAATAAACGCTCCAATCAATAGCGTTAAAAGTCACGTGGGGTCTTCCTAAAGTGGCATAAACTGGTTTTATCAGCTTAAGCAGTCTTAAATTAAAACAGGTTCCTAGCTACCGAGGTCATTGGTCAACAATGACGTCGTATCTAAAAATAGCGAGGAGGAAATACTGAATACTAGGAGAATTTCCGCAAGTGACACTTCCCGGGACTTTGCGATCATGCATTGAGGATGAGAAAAAAACGATGTCACGTAAATAATAAAAAAAATGAAGAGAAGATTGGGCAAGTTGTCACACATCCATTTTTTCTTTTTATGTGTTAGGTATCCGGTGGTTGCTACAGCCGCTTCTGTCATTGCTGTTCTCAGTTGTTCCCATTTAGTATCGATTGTCATGGTGGTGATATCGTTGTCAATTTTGCCTAAAGCATCGAAATAGTTGTTCTTTTTGACATTATATTCTTCTTTTTTTATCATTTGATTGCAGTCTATGTACATCAATTCTTCTGTTTTTGTTCGGTTGGTATATCTTCTTTAGTTTAATTCTCAGTTTAGCTATGCAGAGATTATGATCGCTTCTGATCTCTGCACCTCTATATGCTCTGACGTCTTGAACTGATGAGCGAGATGGGTAAACTAAAACAGGTCACAGCAGAAATGAGAAACTGTAGATTACACATTCTAGGGATAAGCGAGAGCAGATGGACAGGGGCAGGAAAAGTTAAAACAGCAACAGGACAAACAGTACTTTACTCTGGAAGAGAGGATGGACAGCACAATGAAAGTGTAGCCATTATTCTACAGAAAGGAATAGAAAGGTCATTACTGGAATGGAAACCCATAAACAATAGACTGATAAGAATAAGATTGAGAGGGAGATTCACCAACACTACAATATACAATGCTATGCACCAACAAATGACAGCGACGAAGAAGTCAAGGACGATTTCTATCAACAGCTGCAAAAAGAAATGGAGCCGCACATAGATACGATCTTATTGTAGTAATGGGAGACCTCAATGCAAAAGTTGGAACATACAATACATATAATGAAAGAGTAATGGGGAAATGCGGCTGTGGAACAGTAAACGAGAATTGGGATAAATTATAAGTTTCTGTAGCACTAACAACCTGGTCATTAGAGGAACACTTTTCTCACACAAAGAAATTCACAAATTAACATGGGAATGGAGCCGCGCTAGCGTAGTGGTTACAACACCGCTCTGGCGACCGGGTGATACAGGATCAAACCCGGGCGACGGCATTTGAGGATTTTTCGTCGACCGGGATTTGGACTGGATTAACTCGAGACCTGGCGAGAACATTTGAAGGAGTGTCGTCGACCAGGGACTGGCGGCTCCTGAGCCGACCCAGCTGCAATGGGTACCTCCGAAAATCGGCGAGTATTTGCCTGAATGGCGAGGGACACCTGTCTCTGTACAAGAAATAAAGGGATACTCACGTAAAATCAATGTCAGGTTAGACATAAAATAATAACCTGAGATTTCGCCTCGAGTACTAGCGGGCGAACGCAAAAAAAAAAAAAAAAAAAAAAAGAAAAAAAAAAAAAAAAAAAAAAAAAACATGGGAATCACCAAATGGTTGGGACAGAAACCAGATAGACCACATTTTGATTAATGGTAGATGGAGACATTCATTACAAGATGTGAAAGTAAGAAGATGTGCAGATGTGGGAAGTGATCACCACTTAGTAGTAGCAAAACTGGAGGTGAAACTCAGAACTGCTGGACGAAACTGTAACTACACAGAAAAGGTATGACATCAGCAAATTGAAGGACACCCTTACCAGAAAAACTTTTGGGGCTGAAATAAAGAAACGATATCAAATTGCCAAAAGCCAGGAAAAGATATCGACTGATGAAATTGGGATTCCAGGAAAGGAAGAAGCAAGATTGGATAATACCAGAAACATTAAACACCATAACGATGAGAAAGGAAATGAAAAACTATGGTTTACCCATAATCTGTATGGGGTGTTTGCGTTTTCAGATGTGTACGGCCCGTACAAACGTCTGTACGGGTTGTTTCGCCTAATTATTAAACATACATATAAATCGATCGTCTTGTGCCACTACCGTAGCAGTAATTTGCATCATTTTTAATGTTATTTGCAAGAGAGTTAGCTTCCGTTTCCGATCTTTATTTAGTAATGGTAGTATCCGCGTTTATTTTCTGTGAATTTTTAAAATCGCAATCAATCGGCATCGAACTTGCAGCCATTTTCGCTCTAATTTTAATGGATTCTGACTCTGATGCGATGACAATGAGATCTTTGTCTTTATTAGCGCTATCATCGGTTCTCAGAATATTGGTGATGGCAGAGATGGAAACGAAAGTAGAATGTCATTGCTAGTAAGTATAATTTTAGGGGTTAGGATTAGGTTTATCGGAAAGGTTTAGGATTACGGCCGAATGTCACTGCTGACGAGGGCGTTTGTTGCTCTGCTACTGATGATGGGTGTAACGAAAAGATCGTCATTTGATTTGTATTGGTCAAATGACTTTCATTGAGATGCAAAGGAAAAGGACTCTTCGTTTGTTGTTTTTTTTTTTTTTAATTAAAAATTGTTTTTTTAATTTTTTTATCATTTTTTTCATCTTTCCATACCTCTCTTCCTATCACATCTAACATGTACACAAACAAATTTTATATCATCAGATTCACCATTCATTTATTTCTATACAGTCCAAAAATTAGAGCAATGGACCAAAAAACTATAGAATTTACAAGTCATCCACTATTAAAAAAAAGGGGGTGTTGTGAAAAAGAATGCAGCTGCAGGGCACATTTTCCTGAAAACAATGCAGCGTGCTAAAGGATAAGGTCATATCAAACACAGGATTTTCTGGTCTGTTAGTGATAATTAAGCGCAGAAATAGACTAAATGATGACACGATCACATCATTTTTACAGTGCAAAATAAACTCAGACAAATATTGTTTGAGTTTTAAAATAAATGAAGACCTGTTTTAAAAGGCAAAGTCCCCATGCCTCTATGATGCAGCTGTAATTGAAATGTTTTTTACACGAATTAACTCTTCTGATACGTTTTTTCTGTCTTTTTTTTTTTTTTTTGTACAGGTTTTGCTGGTCTTTGTACAGGGTTTTTGAATTTTTTGTACAGGTTTTTCATCTCCGAGGTGTGGCATGTATGAAACAATATTACATTAGTAAGAGATAAGCAAGGAAATCTCATCACCACAGCAAAGGGACAGGAAACAAGATGGGCAGAGCATTTCAGATAAATTCTCTGAACAAGGAACCACCAGAGACACAGTTGAATGTTCCTGAGGCTGAAAATTATCTAGGTGTTAATTCAGACATTCCACAAAAGGAAGAAATCATCACAGCAATCAAAGGGTTAAAGAATGGAAAAGCTCCTGGCCACGATAACTTAAATGCAGAGCTATTTAAGACAGACCCTGAGCTAGCAGTAGAACTATTAGAACCACTATTTGCACAAGTCTTGAAAACAGGGACAACACCAACGGAATAGAACAAAGGAATAATTGTCAAATTGCCCAAGAAGGGCGACCTTGCAGACTGCAACAATTGGAGAGGAATCACTCTTCTCTCAGTTCCCAGCAAAATACTAGGCAGGATAATTATACAGAGAATTTCAAAAGCTGTTGACCACAAACTGAGGAAAGAACAAGCAGGATTTAGAAAGAACCGAAGATGTGCAGATCACATATTTACCTTCAGGAACATTATAGAGCAGTGCTCAGAATGGCAGAGACAGCTGTACATTAATTTTGTTGATTTTTAAAAGACTTTTGACAGTATACATAGGTACAGTCTATGCAAAATACTGAGGGCTTATGGAATTCCTAGCTGCATAGTGTCCATCATAAAAAGCCTCTATGCCAACTTTACATGTAGTGTTGGGCAGAGCAACCTAACTTTTGAGGTGAAGACAGGAGCACGACAGGGATGCCCCTTATCAACCACCTTATTTTTAACAGTCATTGACTGGACAAAATATTTTCAATTACAGAGGGCAGTCCAAGAGGAATAAGATGGACTACGTTTTCTACATTGGAAGATCTGGAATATGCAGATGACATTGCACTACTCGCACATTCTCATCAACACATCCAGGAAAAAACAGATAGACTTAATAAGTATAGCCAGCAGGTGGGTCTGAACATCAATCTAAAGAAGACAGAGGTCATGACACTCAATGTGGGCAACCCTGAGCCCTTAACAGTAAGGAATCAGAAACTGGAACAGACAGACACCTTCACATACCTAGGATGCATAGTAACACCAGACGGCGGAGCAAGCAAAGACATCAATAACAGAATGAACAAAGCAAGAACAGCCTTTGTTAGTCTAAACAACATCTGGAAGTCCTCTCAGTACAGCACAAACACAAAATTAAGATTATATGAGAGCTGTGTAGTTTCTGTGCTTCTCTATGGTGCGGAATGCTGGAGATTAACAGAGAAGGAAATGTTGAAATTGTCATCCTTCCACACAATCTGCCTAAGAAAAATTCTCCAAATCTTTTGACCAAATACCATCACCAACAAAGAAGTGCTTACTCGGAGCAACCAAGAGAACATGCACACCATCATAACTGGCAGATGCTGAAGTTGGGTTGGCCATATCCTCAGAAGAGACCCCAATGCCATCACAAGAACAGCTATGATATGGACCCCGGAAGGAAAATGAAAGAGAGGCCGACCAAAAATAACTTGTCAGAGAACTGTGGAGGCTGAGATGCAAAGAGTGAATCAGAGCTGGGGCACTGCATGAAGGATGGCTGCCGACCGAGCAAAGTGGAAGCAGTTTGTTGGCACCCTACAAGACGCCACCAGGCATGATGGCCACTGACTGCTTTGACGGTCGGCAGCTAAGGATCAAAGAAAAAAAAAAATGTTATGGCATAATACAGTACAGACATAGAATAAACAGAAATTTTAAAAAAAAATAACACTAACCGGAAAAAAACCCTCCTGATATAACCAACAGTTCCATGTATATGGTAAATGGTTGAAAAGCACGTGCTAAACAAAGGAAAGTAGCAAAAATTTAAAGAAAAAAAATAACAGTAAAAATTATCAAAAACTATCAGCCACTGACAATTTAATTCTGCACAAACAAGACACAATATTGTGAACATTTGGAGGACTTGGACAATTAAAGGATTTTATCATTTCCCTTTTTATTTGATTCCTTATGAAGCATGAGAGCAGCACTGCAGATGGTCCAGAAACTGGCTGTTTTCCCAGCCATCTTCACAAGTGATCTAATGTATTTCTGTGTGTCCATTTTTTGTGTGACATGGTTGCATAATGAGTATTATTTTTCATAACATTTCAAGCAAAGTTATGAGAAAAAAGGGCAAAGAGATAAAGGGGAGGAGATGTAGCACGCTCTTAAATACTTTATGATAAGAATTAATTTTCTTCCTAAAATGTGAACTTTTGTAGCAAAGTCATGAGAAAAGGAGGGAGAAGAGAAGAGGGGGAGGAGATATAGGACACTTGTAAATATCTTCTAAAGAGATGCCAATAAATATGTGAACTTGAAAGAAACATGGATCATTATAGAAAAGGGGCGTGGAGACAGTGCTGACATTATACAGCTAGCATAAGAGCATGGGGGAGCCGTGGTAGCATAGTGGTTAGTTCACTGGCTTCCTAGCTCAGTGGTCTATGGTTCGATCCCCAGATGAGGTGGGATTTTTTTTAGGCCGCAAACGGCTCCTGGGTCGACCCAGCCCCAACTGGGTACCAGAGCAACTTCTGGGAAGGTTAAGGCGGCCGGCATGATGCTGACCACATCACCACTAGTGTGCCGATGGTCAAGAAAATATGGGCCTAACACCATATTCCCAATATGCCTCAATGGGCGTGTAACGGGATTAAGAAGAAGAAGAAGATAAGAGTATGGCTTTGATTAGCTTCTAGAGGAGATAGGTTTGTATACTGCAGAAAGTAGGGAAACTAACATTATAGACCAAGTCTGTACAGAAAACAGGGTCACTAACATTATAGACCAAGTCTATACAGAAAACAGGGTCACTAACATTAAAGACCAAGTCTATACAGAAAGCATAAACACTAACATTACAGACCAAGTCTATACTGAAAGCAGGGACACTAACATTATAGACCAACTCTATACAGAATGCAGTGTCACGAAGTGGATTTAAGTTTATAGAGTTTGTCTGAGTGTAAAGACAAGACATTAGTAAGAGAAAGTCTGAGCTGATAGATTTGTATGAGAATGATAGTGAATGTGAAAGATGAGGCTTATAGCTTCGAGGGTGAGAACCGAGACTGACTCTCCCTCGCCACTCGTGACTTTGTTAAGAGCTAAAGACTCACCACCTCTGACTACCAAAAAGGAGATAAAGTTTCACTACAAGTCCACAGACACACTATACAGACAATTATATATACGTACAGTATAGTTATATATAGAGAAACTGATCCAGTATGAAGTTTATAGTTTATTTACACCACAAAAATAAATTACATATCAAATAAATAAAGTGCGTGTTCGCACACCTGAAAAGAACAAATAATTAACAATGACAATTAATAAAACCCAACCCTTTCACACAAATCATTCAACCTGCCTGGGGAAAAAGAATGGAGGATTACACACACGGTAAGTTGGTTGGGTCTCTAACTGCGAGCCACAACTCCTATTACCTATTATTAATTAATAAAAACAATCTAACACCACTGTCTAGCTGTAAACCCAACTAACTGTCTACACAACCTCTGCATGAACTTTCTGAAGTCTTACACTGCACCTCACTAACACTGCTCCACTACTGACTTCTTCAGTGCAACCTCCGAAGCTGTCCTCTGCTCTGACTATCTAACTCTTTATAACTTCTGTCTCTCCTCTCTAAAGCATTCAGAAGGAATGTTAACCCTATCTCCCTCCACGAATATTGCGGTTGATGACTTGGCTTTGAGACTCAGGTACTTGACTCGGACTGAGACTGCGGTCTACCCCCCCTACACACCTCTACGCACAAGCGATAACAAGTACTCCTACCCATCTCCCACCTCAACGTAAATATTTGACTGGTAGGAAACCCCAGACACCGCTGACCCAATCTGTTACGTTAATCTCGCCTCAGCGTCAAAACAACTCATACACCGAAGGAAATCCCTTACGGCAAAATTCCCGGCCCTACTTTATATTACAGACTGAGCCTGGTGAGTCATCGCTTAACCCAAAAATAAATTAGACCTTATTATGAATAATTAAATCCCATCTCCGTGAAATTAATTACCCCTCTCTCCAACTACATCACAAACATTTAGTACAACTACTTAATACTCACTAAATAAAATTACACAAAATACGCTCACGTATTTACACTGCCAATATTATAATCAAATCGAGGTTACATATATATTGGACCTCACAATTTCAGTATTGATATAGCCTAAGTGGTTACAACACCGCTCTGGCGACCGGGTGATACAGGATCAAACCCGGGCGACTGCATTTGAGGATTTTTCGTTGACCGGGATTTGGACTGGATTAACTCGAGACCTGGCGAGGACATTTGAAGGAGTGTCGTCGACCAGGGACTGGCGGCTCCTGAGCCGACCCAGCTGCAATGGGTACCTCCGAAATTGGCGAGTATTTGCCTGAATGGCGAGGGACACCTGTCTCTGTACAAGAAATAAAGGGATACTCACGTAAAATCAATGTCAGGTTAGACATAAAATAATAATAACCTGAGATTTCGCCTCGAGTATTAGCGGGCGTACGAAAAAAAAAAAAAAAAAAAAAAACCTTATACACTTACTACCTCCAAAGCCTTGACACACAATATCTCAACCCCTCTACACCAACCAAAGATAGTACTAGCTTATCATAGAAAAAAATTATATGCACACTTACATTTTTATTATTTCTCTAAGATAGCAATTGATGGCACTTTCGTTTATAAAATTAAAGTTAACTTCCCGAAGAAACTTTACTTAACGGGCTAAGATTCTATTAAGAAACGAACTTTAAGTACGATGCTAATTCAAATATGGACATACCCAATTCTCGAATTTCTCACTTAAGAGCAGACGAATATGACTTAGATTTCACGGCTGATAATTCTGGAGACAAAGAGACCCGCTAATGACTAGAAGCGGGTATATATCATAAAAAATAATGCTATAACCCACGCCGTACGTCATCGCTTGGCGTCTCTCTGGAACCAATAATCTTGCCGGAATTTGTTAATAATTGACCCCGGCCAATTAGATTGCAAGCAACTCGTGAGTCATATTTATTCTGATCGCCCGCATTTTTCTTGCATCATGTGAGATAATGTTACTACCGTTGGCGTGAGCAAAATTAACTTTGATTCGTTGTAGCGCTCGGTTTTACGTACCTGGGTAGAGGTTCAACACCCACCCATCGATTTACCGGGTAGGGGTTATTAACATCGGAAAATTTTCACCCCGCCTAATAATACTGTAAAATCTAAAAATTAAAACCAACGGTCATCCCTCCTGAAAACGCAATTAATTACCAAGAGAAGAAGACTAAACTCAATTAATTACAGGACGTAATTACAGGGAGAATAAGAATGGGGCCTGTGGAAAATAAAATCACAGTAACTCCTCACATGCAGGAACACTAACATTATAGACCAAGTCTATACAGAAAGCAGGAACACTAACATTATAGACCAAGTCTGTACAGAAAGCAGGAACACTAACATTATAGACCAAGTCTAATTAGAAAGCAGGAACACTAACATTATAGACCAAGTCTATACAGAAAGCAGGAACACTAACATTATAGACCAAGTCTATACTGAAAGCAGGGTCACTAACATTATAGACCCAGTCCATACAGAAAGCAGGAACACTAACATTACAGCATGTATGCCACACCTCGGAGATGAAAAACCTGTACACAAAATCCAAAAACCCTGTACAAAGACCCACAAAACCTGTACAAAGACTGAAAAAACGTATCAAAGGAGTTAATTTGTGTAAAAATATTTTCAATTACAGAGGGCTGCCTTATAATTGAGGCATGGGGACTTTGCCTTTTAAAGCAGTTCTTCATTTATTTTAAAACCCAAACAATAAATGTCTGAGCTTATTTTACACTGTAAAAATGACGTGATCGTGCCATCATTTTGTCTATTTCTGTGCTTAACTCATTCCCCCCCAGGCTGTTTTTGGGTTTTACCCAGGCCCGAAAATGGATGCAATTTTTTCAGACAGGTGAGGTTTTAAAAACAGACAGTGGACAAATACATAAGTTCAGTAGGTAGTTGTGTTATACATTTAAATGTGTGAAATTGACTGGAAAATCTTATGAATTGCTTCATATAATTAATTAATATGAATAGGTGTGTGTTATGTCTTGTGAAGTGTAGACTTGATTAAAAAAGTGTTAAAATTTTTTTTTTTAATTGTATACTTAAACTTAAATATTTCAGCTCCCAATTAATGTATGGCAATAAAATGTTCAGAATGTCAGTGCACATTTAGTTTGAAACATATCTAGAAACTTTTATCACTATCACTTCATAGATGTAATTGTTATGATTTTTTTTCTCAAAGCCACATATGTTTGTAAAAACAACCGCTCAAAATGTGTGCAATTTTTCTCTTCAGGTTATATTTTAAAAGCAGGCAGTAGATACACATTTTATTTAACTAGGTGTTAATGTTATACATTTAAATGTGTGAAATTTACTGGAGAATCTTATGAATTGATTCATATAATTAATTGATATGAATAGGTGTGTGTTATGTCTTGTGAAGTGTAGACTTGATTTTAAAAATGTTTAAAAAATAAAATAAAATTGTATACTTAAATTTAAATATTTCAGCTCCCAATTAATGTATGGCAATAAAATATTAAGAATATCAGTGCACATTTAGTTTGAAACATATCTGGAAACTTTTATCACTATCACTTCATAGATGTAATTTTTATGATTTTTTTTCTCAAAACCACATATGTTTGTAAACACAACCGCTCAAAATGTGTGCAATTTTTCTCTTCAGGTTATATTTAAAAAACTGCAGTAGACACACATTTTATTTAACTAGGTGTTAATGTTATACATTTAAATGTGTGAAATTGACTGGAGAATCTTATGAATTGATTCATATAATTAATTGATATGAATAGATGTGTGTTATGTCTTGTGAAGTGTAGACTTGATTTTAAAAATGTTAAAAAATAAAATAAAATTGTATACTTAAATTTAAATATTTCAGCTCCAAATAAATGTATGGCAATAAAATATTAAGAATATCAGTGCACATTTAGTTTGAAACATATCTAGAAACTTTTATCACTATCACTTCATAGATGTAATTTTTATGATTTTTTTTCTCAGAACCACATATGTTTGTAAAAACAACCGCTCAAAATGTGTGCAATTTTTCTCTTCAGGTTATATTAGAAAAACAGGCAGTAGATACACATATTATTTAACTAGGTGTTTATGTTATACATTTAAATGTGTGAAATTGACTGGAGAATCTTATGAATTGATTTATATAATTAATTGATATGAATAGGTGTGTTTTGTCTTGTGAAGTGTAGACTTGATTTTAAAAATGTTTAAAAAATAAAATAAAATTGCATACTTAAACTTAAATATTTCAGCTCCCAATTAATGTATGGCAATAAAAATGTTCAGAATGTCAGTGCACATTTAGTTTGAAACATATCTAGAAACTTTTATCACTATCACTTCATAGATGTAATTGTTATGATTTTTTTTCTCAAAGCCACATATGTTTGTAAAAACAACCGCTCAAAATGTGTGCAATTTTTCTCTTCAGGTTATATTTTAAAAGCAGGCAGTAGATACACATTTTATTTAACTAGGTGTTGATGTATAACATCAACATGTGGGAAATTGACTGAAGAATCTTGTGAAATGCTGTAGATAATTATTTGATGTAGGGAAAGAGTCTGTCATGTTATGTGAAGTGTAGACCTAATCAAAAATAACTGGAAAAAAGATAAATAAACTGTACTCACATATGTCAGCTCCAGTTTAATCCATAGCAGAAAAATCTCAGAATATCAGTGCACATCCATTTTGAAACACAACACATTTTACCACAATCACTTCAAATATATAATTTATATGATTTTTTTTCCTACACCACAAATTTCTGTAAATACCAAACAACTATGACTAATATTATTTACACCAACTATATTCTATCATATTTTTGGTTTGACAATGTGCTTCCACTTTGGCCTGAGAAGATACAAGGAAAACCTTGGATTATACTGCTTATATTGCCATCTGCCTTTATACCCTATTACCACTTCATTCAAACTGAGATTTTGGAATGGGTAAAAGGCACTCTGAAATTTTTGCAACAACATGTTCATAAAATCTTTTCTTTTCCTTGTGAATTTTCATCAGAGGCATGAAGCATTGTATGATATAATGCTTCAAATCTACTTCTTGAAAACATTTGAAGAAACCAAGGAGTATAAAATTCTGCAGATGTAGACCAGTAGTTGCGAATGCATGGTCTTTTCTGAATCCCAATATTTATTAGGACAGCAATAAACTTATCAAGTTCATGGCGTGTGACTTTGGTCCACCGAGAATACAATGAATATTGTTTCGCAGGGTTATTTTGAATAGATTTGAGTCTGGTATAATCATTGATGCACTGGAACATGAAATCTTGAACCTCATCTGTAAACAAAACACTGAAACATTTCAATGGGGTTGACAGGTCAAACCCCTCAGTCACACCTGGTGTTCTCTTTGGACAAAATCGAAATGCATTTTGTGTCATCCCCTCAGCAATTTCTAACCACTCTGGGACATCTTGTGAGGATGCACCTGCCTCTAGACTTGTGGCAGTTCTCATAGCTTTACTTTTTGTCACAATGGTGTTTTTGCCTCTTTATCCTTCTCCTTTAGTGACTGAAAGTTTTGCTTTTTTTATACCAGCCCTACCTGATGCATGTTCAATCAGCTGATCGACATCGCCCTCAGAATGATCACTTTCATGAATATTCTGACACAAAGTCTTTACAATGTCTTCATTGGAATTACTAAACCTAACTTCTAAAAATCCGTGTCGCTCGAGTTATCTTCTGTCCACTGAGAAATTAGCGTCGTGCTTGCTCAGCCGAAAGCAGGTGTTTAGAAGAAGATTCTCGATCCATTTTGTATGTAAACAAAGAAATAGAAATGGATATAAAACACACAATTTTAGCTTCACAAATTTGTTTTTCGCTCACAAACGTCCATAAACATGTCCTAGATGTAATGAAATGATTTAAAAACCAGCTAGTTGCTAGGTATTTATAACTTTTCGTTCAAACTCGACATATGTCATTGGTCTGAAGATTCTCGATCCATTTTGTATGTAAACAAAGGAATAGAAATGGATATAAAACACACAATTTTAGCTTCACAAATTTGTTTTTCGCTCACAAACGTCCATAAACATGTCCTAGATGTAATGAAATGATTTAAAAACCAGCTAGTTGCTAGGTATTTATAACTTTTCGTTCAAACTCGACATATATCATACTGGCGTGCCACGCGTCATTGGTCCAAACGGAAGTCCTATCTGGCGCGTGGTGCGCCACTGTGGACGGAAAGAGTTAATTGTCACTAACAGACTAAGAAATCCTGTGTTCGATAGGACTGTATAAAAGAATTTCGAGACACACTAATAAGGGGTATGGGTTAGAAAACCTAAACCTAACCCTGAACCCAAACCTTAATCTTAACCTTAACGACGTTCGTGACGTACAAGGATGACACAACTAATTTTACTTCGTTATTATTGAAAATTGAAAAATTGAACTTAACTCTATTATCCTGTTATATGAAATGGAATGGGGAGGTTTCTAGGGCGGTTTCGAATTATTTCAATAAATATTTGATGTAATTTTAAAAATAATAAAATCATGTTATCGTAATATTTTTTTAAAAACAAATACATCATAATTTGCAACAAAAATATAAACTTGCACTAGCGTAAATTATTCTCTACCAAACTTCAAAAATGAAAATAGCCATTTTAACCTCATTGGTAGTTTTAAATACCCATATGTATACATACACACACACACACACACACACACCACACACACACACGCACACAGTGTGTCCGGCAGAATCACTACCAATAACAAATGTCAATATTTCTTATACTAATAATAGCAGACCGACCGGATTTTGATTTTTTGTTAGGCAAACTCATTAAGTTTCAGTAACAACTCACCAAGTTTCAGTAGATCTCCACCAAGTTTCAGTAGATCTCCACATGAGCGCCTTTAGTGGCTCGAAGAATGTCAAAACGGTATTCTATCTCTCTCCACGGGTTTTGCAGCATCTGAGGTGGGACGGCTGCACAAGCGTCAATTATTCGATGCCGAAGATTATCCAGTCCCTGCACCGGAGTTTGATAGACAAAGCTTTTTACGTATCCCCATAGAAAGAAATCTAAGGGGGGTCAAATCTGGTGACCTTGGTGGCCAATCAATGGGACCTAATCTTCCAATCCATCTGTCTGGAAATTGTTGATGAAGGTAGTTTCTTACTTCATTGGCATAGTGTGGAGGTGCTCCATCTTGCTGGAATATGAATCTTTCTGGTATTTTAGGAACTGCAAAATTTTGCAGCATGTTTAGGTATGTTGCTCCTCTGACTGTGGCTTCGGCGAAGAAAAATGGCCCGATCACATAATTCGAGGTTAAGGCACCACACGTTAACTCTTAGTATACGAGCTTCCTTTCATGACTACCATTACAGATTTTGCAATAAATAATTTATTTATAAAGATAACATAAGTGTTATATATCAAAATGTGAAGAAATGAAACCCCTACATCATGCACGTAACTAAATTGATCAGTGGTTTGAAACATGCATTCAGCTATAAATTTTCACTATTGACGGGGATCGATCATCGGCCTCTCTAGAAGGCCGCTCGTATACTAAGAGTTAAGTTTATGGCTGTCTCGCTCATGCTCCATTACGACATTTGGGTTTTCATTTCCCCATATCCTACAATTATGCCGGTGAACTTTGCCACAAGTGTGAAAGGTCGCTTTATCCGAGAATACCACACGATTGAGAAATTCATTGTCATCATCGAGGTGACATAGCATTGCATTTGCGAACTCGGCCCGTCTGGGTTTATCATTTGGCTGTAACTTCTGCACTAGCTGGATCTTGTAGGCTCTAAGCCGCAATCTTTTGTGCACAATGTTGTGAACAGTAGATTTTGGAATACCCAATTCTCCACTTGCCCGTCAAATGGATTTCCGCGGGCAACGTTGAAAAGCTTCGCTAACTGCTTCAACTCTATCTGAAGACAACGCTTCATTGCCGCTTCCCTTCTTTCTCAACAAAAAACCTGTTTCCAACAGTTGCTTGTGCCATTTCACTATGGTATGTCGCTCTGGAGGTTTCTGTCCATATTCCTGCCTGAATCTCCTTTGCACAACAATGGGAAACTTTAATTCCACAAGCCAATAACAGCATTGCACTTTCTGCTGCACCGTGAACTCCGCCATTTTCACTACATGCGTCATCACATTCCGCGGCTGCGCATTACGTATGCGTTATCTGCACATTATCGGACAATTTATCAATTATCTCACTGCTCCTAAAAATGTGATGGTTTCTATACAAGGTAACCATAAAAAAATAATTCTAACTTACATGGATGAGGAAATATTGACATTTGTTATTGGTAGTGATTCTGCCGGACACGATGTATATATATATATATATAATTAGGCGAAAAAAACCTGTACATAAATTATGTACGGGGTGTACACATCTGAATATGCAAACATCTTGTACTGATTACAGGTAAACCGCAGCATGTGGCATGTATGCATTACAGACCAAGTCTATACTGAAAGCAGGGACACTAACATTATAGACCATGTCTTTACAGAAATCAGGGACACTAACATTATAGACCAAGTCTTTAGTGAAAGCACGGACACTAACATTATCGACCAAGTCTATACAGAAAGCAGGAACACTAACATTATAGACCAAGTCTATACTAAAAGCAGGGACACTAACATTATAGACCATATCTTTACAAAAATCAGGGACACTAACATTATAGACCAAGTCTTTAGTGAAAGCACGGACACTAACATTATAGACCGAGTCTATACAGAAAGCATGAACACTAACATTACAGACCAAGTCTTTACAGAAAGCAAGGACACTAACATTATAGACCAAGTCTATACAGAAAGCAGGGACACTAACATTATAGTCCAAGTCTATAGTGAAAACAGGGATACTAACATTATAGACCAAGTCTATACAGAAAGCAGGGACACTAACATTATGGACCAAGTCTATACTGAAAATTTAGTTGGCTCTGAAAAAGCAGACAGTTAATTCACTCAGGTCTCGTAATAATTATGTTATAGATTGCTTTTGGATTATTGTTATCCACAGATTGTTTGAAATGCAGGTTCTGATTCCCAATAATTATGTTATAGATGGCTTTTAGATTATTGTTATTCACAGATTGTTTGAAATGCAGGCTCTGATTCCCAATAATTATGTTATATATGACTTTTGGTTATTGTTATCCACAGATTGTTTGAAATGAAGGCTCTGATTCCCCTCAACAAAGACTTGACAATTCGAGTGAAAGACTATGACCTGTTGAGCTCAGATGATATCATTGGTGAGACCACCATAGACTTGGAAAATCGATACTTGACCAAGTTCAGGGCCATATGTGGGCTGCCTAAAACATATTGGGAGTAAGTTTTTTCAGTAAATCAAGGCATGTGATCTCTGCATCATTTGAATAAAGTATATAAAACGAGTTGAAGAACAAGACAAATACTATTAAAACAAAAGGTAAGAGCTGGGGAAAAACGTACATTGAGGAAATCATCAATTGGTATCACAAGGTAGTCCTTGTTCAAAAGCTTCAGGGGTTTGTCCACATTCAAAAACTATAGATTCACAAGTAAAATTCGGAAAGAATAATCCATGAAGAATAAGCAGGTTTTTTATAAAGCCGTCACACACAGTTTTTAAAGCAACAGAACCAGTTACATTGAAACAGACATTGCAGAGCAAAACACCAGGTTTTTTTCAGTTTTATAGGCTTGAATGAAAGTTTGGACAGTGAAGACAGAGAAATCTTAATCACAAACAATGGAGTACCTGATAATCCCTTTTAAAAAGTCTTATTTGGATATATACATCCCTTTGACAAACACAGTGGCGTCAAACAAGGTTGCATCCTTGCTCCAGCCCTCTTCGGGATCTTCTTTGCCTTGTTCTTGAAACATGCGTTCGGAGATTCAACTGAAGAAATATGCACCCACTAGATTAGATGGCAGACTGTATAACCTTGCAAGGCTGAAGGCAAAAACAAAAATCAGAATGGTCATTATACAACACTTGTTGTTCGATGATGACACTTCAATCATCACTCAACAGGAGCTCCAAAGCTTGATGATTAGCTTCTCCTAAGCATGCAAGAACTTTGGCCTCACAATAAGTCTAAAGAAAACAAATGTTCTGGGTCAGGATGTGGATGTTTCACGAGTTATCACTATGGATAACTATGAATTGGCAGTGGTGCACCACTTCGCATATCTGGGGTCTACCATCAATGACAAACTCTCTTTGGACAAAGAAATTGACAGCTGCATTGGCAAAGCTGCAGCCATTTTTGCCCATCTCACAATGCGTGTTTGGGGAACCTCCAAACTTATAATGAAGACCAAAGCTGTGGTACATAATACCTGCATCACCAGCATGCTTCTATATGGCAACAAGTCATCGACAACCTATGCTAAGCAAAAAAGAAGGCTCAATACCTTTCATCTACAGGTCTACGCCACATTCTTGGTATTTCGTGGAAGGACAAAGTGACAAATGTCGAGGTGGTGTCATGTGCTTGCCTTCAAAGCATGTATACACTCCCTAGACAGCACAGACTACGCTGGCTAAAGATACGCGTATCTTCTATGGACAACAGGCAGATAAGCAAAAGAACAGTTGGGCGACCGCAGCTGAGATTAAAAGATGTGTGCAAGAGAGATATGAAGGCACTGGACATAAATCCAGCAACCTGGGAGGATCAAGCTGATGACCGCACCATGTGGCGATGCTCCCTATGGCACCACCTCTGATTGGACAAAAAGAAGCTCTCACGGCAAGCAGAAGAAAACAAGACATGACGAAAGGAACACTAGGTAAAAAAAGCAGCTGAGGGCTATCACCTCAGGGGCACGTTCCCATAGTCAGTCCGACTGAAGGGGCTACTACTACTGATCTGTTGGCCCCCATATAGTTCCCAGGGGTCTCTTATGAGACAATGGAAGAACAGGATGACTGCTCCCTCAGGCATGTCGTACACAGCAACTAATATGAGGCTGGCAGCCTCATCGTGTAAATAAAATTGCTACAGAAACCACCACTTCAAGAGTATGTGAAAGCTTTGTACAGGCTTCCTGCAAGGGGGCCAGCTGCAGTGGTGGCTGCATGCTCCATAGGGAGTGAAAAGGAAGATGATGATGATGAGATGACAGAACACATGTTTAATGATACTTTCTGATACATTTAATCTGAGGAACCTAAGCACATACATTCTTAGAATTTAATATCCCATGCACACTGTTTTTCATATATTTAATTCACACTAAAATTTTATTTTTTACCTTTCAAAATGGCTTTGAAAAGCTGTTCATATAACATATTAACTCAGAAACTGATAAATGATGACGTGAGAATAATTTCTCGTGATTTTACATGCACTGTCACAATTGGAAAAACTAATTTTTATATATAAATATTACTATGTTTCCCAAGAGGATCTCTTGAAATTTGGAAAAAATATTAGCATTAGAATATAATTCAACATTGCTGTGAAAATTAAAATGCATTTTCCGTTATCATTACTTGTGTACTTATAAATAGCTCATTAAAATTTGCAGTTGTCATTTCTGTCTGTACAAGTATATATATATATATATATATATATATATATATATATATATATATATATATATATTATATATATATATATATATATATATATATATATATATATATATATATATATATATATATATATATATATATATACGGTAGCACAGTGACTGGTGCACTGGCTTCCTAGCTCAGTGGTCCATGGTTTGATCCCCAGTTGAGGTGGGATTTTCTTAAACGGCTTTGGGGTGGACCCAGCCTCATGAATTGGGTACCAGAGCAATATATATATATATATATATATATATATATATATATATATATATATATATATATATATATATATATATATATATATATATATATATATATACACATATATATATATATATATACACATATATATATATATACAGTACTTTGCAAAAAAAATGGCAGTCATATTGCTCAGCTAAATAAGCTGAAATCTAATTAAATATGTATGTTCTGCCCCAAATTTGCACTCCACTGAAGTGAGCAAACACTACCAAAAGTAAAAAAAAAACTAGCGTAGAGTAACGTCCCTTGATAATAGAGCAGACGACAATTTCTAATGCTAGTGGCAGAAAATGGATACAAAGTCAAAGTGTATGTTAATTTCACAGCTTTGGAATGAAGGAAATCAAACATGTTCTAACATTTCTAAAACCTTGAACATTCCTGAGCGGGCTGTCTACAGAGTTGTGAGTAAATTAAAAGCAGGTAATGGAATCGAGCGAAAAGAAGGTAGTGGGAGGCCAAGAATTTTGGACACAAAGGACCATCGGCGTCTCGCCCAAATCGTTCGGGCTGGGTCAATGAAGAGTGTAGAAAACATACGGCAGCGCATGATCGAGTTGGGAAGCCCAGAGGTATCTAATGCTACTGTCAACCGGAAGCTACACAGGATGAATTACACAAAAAAGCGGGTAATTTCGTCACCATTGCTCACAGAGACTCACAAACAGATGCGCTTGAACTGGTGCCACGAACACCAAAATTTGTCATGGGACAATGTGATTTTTTCAGATGAATGTTCTGTTTGGTCTTATTCTGCTCAAATAAATATTTGGACGAAAGGCTCTGTAACGCCTGTGTACCAGCGACCGAAACATACCTAGAAATTCCATCTTTGGGGAGGGGTGTCAGCAAGAGGTGTCACCCCACTGTGTGTTTTCACAGGAATTCTCACGAAAGAAAGGTACATCGACATACTAGAGGGACACCTTCTGCCATTTATGCAGGTCATGTACCCCGATGGGTGCACATTTCAACATGACAATGACCTAAATCATACAGCTCATACCACCAAAGCATGGCTGCAAGAGAAGAATGTGATAGTGCTGAAGTGGCCCAGCAACAGTCTGGATCTAAACCCAATTGAAAACGTTTGGGCACTACTCAAGAATCATTTAAAAAAGAGTGGACTCAGAGACGTTGAACAATTGAAGAAGGTAGCTGAAAAATACTGGGACAGTCTGACTCACAATTACCTACAAACATTTGTGGGAAGTATGCCTCGCCGCATCCAGGCTTGCCTTGCTGGAGAAGGCAACATTATACTGTACTGAAACCAGTGTTAATAGATAGGGGAGATACCAATCTTCCTCTGGACATACAGTTTTTATTATTATTTGCTTCTATGAGTGTGCTGCGTTGCGAAAATATGACTGCCATTTTTTTTGCAAAGTACTGTGTATATATATATATATATATATATATATATATATATATATATATATATATATATATATATATATATATATATATATATATATATATATATATATATATATATATATATATATATATATATATATATATATGTTTCTTTCTTCATTTGTAGGAGTGGTGTCAACCTGTGGAGGGACAGCCAAAAGCCATTGGACATTCTACAGGACTACTGCCTGAAGAACCATCTTGAGGGGCCCACATTCTCCAACAACAACACAACAGTAAAAGTGGGAAACAAAACATACAATTTATCTGATTTTGGTATGTATATCAGTTAACTCTTTCCCTACCTCTAATAAATCTAATGTACTTCTGATCAAAACATATATGATGTTGTATTGTCTCTCTGTTCAATGCTACAACTGTAATTATTACTTCTACCATAACCACTGCTGTTTCGTAATTTAGAGTTCACATCATCAGGTGAAAATAATAGCCCTTTCAGTCATAACTGACAAAGGGAATATGCCCCTGAGGTGGCCCTCAGCTGCTTATTTTCCTGGTGTTCCTTTCGACGTTTTCTCCTCTCTTCTGCTTGCCGTGAGAGCTTCTTTTCGCCCAATCTGAGGTGGCGCCATAGAGCGCATTGCAACCAGTGCCACCCTCATGTCTCTCTTGCAAACATCTTTGAACCTCAGCTGTGGTCACCCAACTGTTCTTTTGCCATCTGCCAGTTGTTCTTAGAAGATGTCTTTCGGGATGCGACCATCTTCCATGTGGCAGACATAGCCAAGCCAGCGTAGTCTGTGCTGTCTAAGCAGTGTATACATACTTTGAAGACCAGCACGTGGCAACACCTCGACATTTGTCACTTTGTCCTTCCACGAAATACCGAGGATGTTGCGCAGACACTGTAGATGGAAGGTATTGAGTCTTTTTTCTTGCTTACCTTAGGTTGTCCATGTCTTGCCACCATATAGAAGAGCGCTGGTGACACAGGCGTTATATACCATAACCTTGGTCTTCTTTGTGAATTTTGAGTTTCCCCAAACATTTGTATGTATACATATATTCGTACATGGCTATGCACATGTTCATGTGTGGGTGCACATGGCATGCATGCATACATACATACATGTGTGCTCACACATGTATGTATGTATGTATGTGTCTGTTTATAAGTATATAGTCTGTTACCTATATATTTCTGCAAAAAATGTCAATCAAGTCTTTAGTAAGATAAGACATGTCAAAGATTGAGTTCTTTGTCGTCATTTTCCTGTTCACTCCTTGTGAAGCTGCTACAGCTGGTCCCCTTGTAGGAAGCCTGCACCAAGCATCAACATACTCTTGCAGAAGTGGTTCCTCTAGCAATTGGTTTTACAGTATGAGGTTACCAGCCTCATATACAACCTCATATTGTACAACATGCCTGAGGGAGCAGTAGTCAGTCCTATTCTTTCGTTGTCTCTTCAGAGAGGCCCCCCCCCCGGAACTACAAGAGCTGAGTTTATTGTAAAGTTACTGTATTTTTTTACTTGTGCTAAATATGCAACTGCTGTTGTACTCTGTGATTTTTTAATGAACATATATTTTTTTAATGTAAAAAAAACCTTTAATTTAAATATAAGATTTTTTTCTGCTAAGTTAACTTTCAAGAGCATCCTTGATCTACTTATGGTACATGTGTGACTCATGACCTTATATTCATGATTAGATCACAGAGGTGTGGTTTTACAGAAGAATATTAAAAATACCATCAACAGCTCAAAAGAGTAATTGAGATATTGTGAAAGAAGCCAGTATACAAATGTCACTGGAATTAGGAGGAAGCAGTCCCTGTTCTTTGGGCACATTTTGAGATGAGGAAAATGCTGGAATTGATTGTGACAACAGGAAAGATTAGAAGGAGAAAGAGATATAAAACAGCAGTGTGAGAAGATATTAGACAGTTTGATATCATGGCGTGGAAAGAAGTCAATAACAGAATTAACTGGACTGGAGACAGGAAGTTGTAGAGAGACATGATCACTTACACCACCAAGCGTCATCTCTTCTTCTTCGATCCTTAACCGCCGACCGTCAAAGCAGTCAGTGGCCATCACGCCTAGTGGCGTCTTGTAGGGCAACAACAAATTGATTCCACTTTGCACAGTCGGTGGCCATCCTTCGTACAGTGCCCCAACTCTGGTTCATTCTTTGCATCTCAGCCTCCACAGTCCTCCGCCAAGTTGTTTTTGGTCGGCCTCTCTTTCGCTTTCCTTCAGGGGTCCAAAGCATAGCTGTTCTTGTGATGGCATCGGGGTCTCTTCTGAGGACATGACCAACCCAGCTCCAGCGTCTGCCAGCTATGATGGTATGCATGTCCTCTTGCTTGCTACGAGTAAGCAGATCTTGGTTGGTGATGGTATTCGGCCAAAAAATGCGGTGAATTTTTCTTAGGCATGTTGTGTGAAAAGAGGACAATTTTGACATTTCCTTCTCTGTGACTCTCCAGCATTCCGCACCATAGAGAAGCACAGAAAGCACGCAACTCTGGTATAATCTTAAGTTTGTGCTTGTGCTGTATTGGGAGGACTTCCAGATGTTATTTAGGCTAAAGAAGGCTGTTCTTGCCTTATTCATTCTGATGTTGATGTTTTTGCCTGCCCCACCGTCTGGTGTTACTATGCTTCCTAGGTATGTGAAGGTATCTGTCTGTACCAGTTGCTGATTCCTTACTGATATGGGCTCAGGGTTGCTCACATTGAGCGTCATGACCTCAGACTTCTTTAAATTGATGTTCAAGCCCACCTGCTGGCTAAATTTATTAAGTCTATCCATTTTTTCCTGGATGTGTTGATGTGAATGTGCCAGCAGTGCAATGTCATCTGCATATTCCAGATCTTCCAATGTTGAAAATGTAGTCCATCTTATTCCTCTTGGACTGCCCTCTGTTGTCTGGCGCATCACCCAGTCTATGACTGTTAAAAATAGAGTGGTTGATAAGGGGCATCCCTGTCATACTCCTGTCTTCACCTCGAAGGTTAGGTTGCTCTGCCCAACACTACATGTAAAGTTGGCATAGAGGCTTTTTATGATTGACACTATGCAGCTTGGAATTCCATAAGCCCTCAGTATTTTCCATAAACTGTCCCTATGTATGCTGTCAAAAGCCTTTCAAAATCAACAAAATTTATGTAAAGCTGTCTTTGCCATTCTGAGCACTGCTCTATAATGTTCCTGAGAGTGAATATATGGTCTACACATCTTCTGTTCTTTCTAAATCCTGCTTGTTCTTTCCTCAGTTTGTAGTCTACTGCCTTTGAAATTCTCTGTATAATTATCCTGCCTAGTATTTTGCTGGGAACTGAGAGAAGAGTGATTCCTCTCCAATTATTGCAGTCTGAAAGATCTCCCTTCTTGGGTAATTTGACAATTATTCCTTTGTTCCAATCTGATGGTGTTGTCCCCATTTTCCACACTTGTGCAAATAGTGGTTCTAATAGTTCTGCTGCTAGCTCAGGGTCTGTCTTAAATAGCTCTGCATTTAAGTTATCATGGCCCGGAGCTTTACCGTTCTTTAACCCTTTGATTGCTGTGATGATTTCTTCTTTTCGTGGAATGTCTGTATTTACATCTAGATCGTTTTCAGCCTCAGGAACATTCAATTGTGTCTCTGGTATTTCCTTGTTCAGAGTTTCTCTGAAGTGCTCTGCCCATCTTGTTTCCTGTCCCTCTGCTGTCTTGATGAGATTTCCTTGCTTATCTCTTACTAATGTAATATTGTTTGCACCTTGTTTTCCACTGATGAATTTAGTTATTTTGTATACCAGCGTCATGCTTGAAGAAAATTAAAAAATTTGAACGAATGTTTCTCTTCTGACATGACCACAGTCAGACATTCATTTTGTATGTAAAAATCCATAGCCAAAGTTTCAGCTGTGAGCATTCACTTCTGTTTTGCCAGAGAAACACATGGCATCGTCCAAACACTGGGGGCCTGAAAACCAGCGTTTGGCTCTGCACGTTCTTAATGAGACCCCACATATCAAGGAACATGTGGAAGCTAGAGCTCTGTACAACCCACTGCAACCCAGCATTGAACAGGTCAGATTAAAGTTTCAGGCTCTGAGAAAATTACTTACTAGTCTATAATACATAAACATACCTTTATGTTTGTCTAATATTTATTTACTTACTAGTCTATAACACATAAACATACCTTTATGTTTGTCTAATATTTATTTACTTACTAGTCTATAACACATAAACATACCTTTATGTTTGTCTAATATTTATTTACTTACTAGTCTAGTTGATTTATCTCAGCTGCATATTCGCTAGTAAAAGAAAGCGTACATATATATTCACCGGCCTTCTTAGTTTATCTCTGGCCCATGTATTCATCTATGCTATTATTTTATCCAACTGATAAAGTTCACTAGTTTTTATTAATTTGATTTGTATATTCACTAGTTTTTGTTAATTTTATTTTTAGATTTACCATTAGTTTATCTGATTTATATATTCACTATTCTTTTTAGTTTACTTGATTTATTTATTCACTTGTCTTATTACTTTATCTAATTCATATCTATGTATTCAGTGATAATTATTTATTTTCTGTGTAGAGTATGGAAAAAATTGAAATGGTGTTGCAAGTGTAAGGAAAATGACTGAGTCATCCATTAAATTTTGGTTTAACATTCTGTCACTGCTGGAAGGAATATTTAAATACAGTTAAACATAACTTATGCAGTACATTACATTTTTCTTTTGTTATGTTTCCTCTTCTTGTCCCTTTTTGCTTCTTACGGAGCATGGAACCACCACTACAGCTAGTCTCCTTGCTGGAAGGCTTCATCATTCATTACCCTTTAGCTTCTCCCCCCCCCCCCCCCCCAGAAGCATAGGCCATCAGCAAACTCGTGCCAAGTTCTATCCCATGCCATCAGCTCAAGGTCTATTTGTGTCTTCCTCATCCTTAACGTCTGTCTCCAGTTCTCTTCTCCAAATTGTGTTTTTCAGTCTCCCCCATCCTCTCTTACCCTGGGGATTCCAGAAGCAGGACTGTCATGTAGTCTATCAGCAGGTTTCCTCAATTTGTATCCTGTCCATCACCACGTCTTCTCCTCATTGACATTTATAGATGTAGGCAAATTAACAATGACAGTGAGAACTCACATGTTATTTTTTTTCTATGTTTTTCCTCCAGGGTCGACTTCATATGTGGGTAGACATCTTTCCAAACTCAGTGGGCCCACCTGGTCCTCCCTTTGATATTACACCTCGAAAACCAAATAAGTAAGTGATGATATTATTTGAACTGTTGTAAAAACGTTAAAATCAATAATTGAATGATTCTGTTGTTTTGTTATCAAATATTAAGACTCAGATTTGATAAATTACATGATACAATGTATTGTGTTAATAAAAAAGATAAAGGAACCCGTTACACGCCCATTGAGGCATATTGGGAATATGGTGTTAGGACCATATTATCTTGACCGTCGGCACACGAGGGGTGATGTGGTCGGTGTCACGAAATGGATTTAGGACTAGAGACTGTCTACATACAGTGACAAGACACTAGTGAGAAGAAAGACTGAAAAGATAGATTTAGAAGAAAATGATAGTGAAATGTGAACAGTTGACACTATTGGCTCCGAGGTTAAGAACCGAGGTTGATTCTTTCCTCGCCACTTCAGACGTCTTATGTGCTATAGTTGTCAACGACCTCTAGCTACCCTAAGGGGATAAGGTTATATCAAGTTTCACAAACACCAAGATACAGACAACATATAGCTACTGTACTTAAATGAAATGACTGATGCCAGCTACAATTTATACAAGTTTATTATACACCTATAAACAAACAAACATATGCATGTCCCATACATAAAGTGCGAGGAGGCACACCTGAAACAAAATCAAGCACAGTTAAAAATGCATCAACCCCAACCCTTCTCCCACAATTGCAACCTGTATGGGGACAGAAGTTTGGATTAGACAAAAATAAACCACACTGCACTTGTCGAGCCTCCACTTCCACAACTATTCTAAATTTTAACTCTAACTCTAAGTCCACTGATAGCTGGAACGACTACGAAGTGTTACACAATCTCTGCACAGACTTCGGTTCTACACAGCCTATCCTGGAATCTCCTGAACACAACTAACTGCACCTCTAAACTTCAGCAGCGGTCCTCTGCTATGATTCACCAAAACTATCAGTTCTGCCTATCTGGTCTACTACCTGTAGACTACACTTTCAGCAGCTGTTCTCTGCTCTAAAATCTGTAGAGGGTATTGTGACCCTATTTCCCTCCACCATTCTGAAATTGACGACTAGGTTTAACAGAACCCCACTGGATTCTGGACTGGAACTGTAGCTGGCTTCTCCTAACACCTCTGAGGTTACCTGCCCGATTACCTACGACTGGGCGATGGGGCTTTCGGCTTTATTATGGCCGTGAAGAAGTGAACATAAAATTACCACAACGCTGGCAGCATGCCAAATCTGCGTGTGTAACCGACCGAGCATCAGAGCTCAGGATTTATCCACAAAAATCCTATTCGCTGGAAAATGTCTTCCCCTGCCTGGGAAAACGTCTTTTCTTTCTCTCCTTCCACCACTGGCAATTAACGCGAGACTTTGGGTGTCTGCAAATGCCACCACTGTGCCGTGGGAGAAATTTTGTAGTATCAAAATTCTGCTCTTCCCCACAAAAGCCGGTACCTGCTGTTCAGACAAAAGCAAAAACAACAGCTAAAAAAAACGTTAATACTCTAGTACAAATAACAATTAACTTCCTTACTGTTCAACACGTAACTCCCCTCTCTTCTCTCTCTCCGAGTCAAAATAAACATCACCCGGTAACACAACACCGCAGACCGTCTGACCCAGGTTCTGCCTGACTAACTACGAGCAACAACAATATTTTCACTGGCCCGTCTGGGCAGACGTACTGTGGCCTACTTCTTACGCTGACCCTACATGCAGCAAATTATTAACACAAAAATACTCTATCTCTAGGAATTCCTAAACTTCCCGTCAATAATAGTAATCACATTCAAAATGTAATACAAAATAATTCCCTTTAAAATTACTTCTCCCATCTTCTGAATTCACAGAACAATAATGCACAATCAATAACATATAACCCTGTTAGATGCTAGCATATGTATGCCGTCAAAAGTTATACATAATGGTTATCAATTAAATCTCAGTAGTTACAAACACGTGGTTACAATTTTATGACCACGTGCTTCTCTCCCCCTCGTCCCTCTGAACATCGTATCAATAAATATACCGTAACCAACACGCCCGCGTGCTTTACAAATTCCACCTCTTCTCCCCTCATCCACCTATAGAAGTGTACTATAATAAAAATAACTTGCAGCATTACATTCTCAATAAAATCACAAATACACAGACTCCCGTCATTCTGTAAATAAATATGATTCGCAGATGCGAGTTTCTCTCCCGACTGACTTTGCAATAATACAAAGCGGTGATATCTCAACTTTTAAACCATGCCGCTATTCCTTCCACAAGGAATTAAATGGACCTATAAAGTTTCAAGTCTATCACTAAGATCGTATTTGATGGCTCTGGCGATGAGAATTAACATTAAACTTAAACTGCCCAAAGAAACTTAAATGATCGGCTAGGACTAGAAAAATTAAATAAAGTCCTCACGCAAAAATTCATGCTTACCAAATCTCGAATGTCCAACTGAAGGCAATCGACAATTTGCTTCTGGCACCCGGCTTGGCAATTTACATTAAAAGAGAACGAAAATATGAAATGCGAGCCTATTTATTATCAAGACCCCCACGCGCCGACTTCATGACGTCATATGCGTGGCGTGGTTCTAAACCAATGGGAGCTCTGCATTTCAACTGCAGTTAGCTCTCAGCCAATCAGAACCTTAGATCATTCTGATGCAACCAGTTTCTGCTAGACAAAGAACCGGGAATTAGTCCTAGCCCTATACTGTGGAAATGAAGCAAAAATGGCCGCAAATAATTTAACTCCCGAAAATGCGTCTATGAGCACGCAATATCTTTAACAAGACTACACTGGTGCAAATCCTGATCTAGAATCTAAAATCTTAATCTAGAATAATACTGCACCAATCTTCCTACACCCATACTCTAAACACATAAAGAAGAACCATAAAGCAGATGAGATCAAACTCCCTCGTGATCTCATCTTGAACAAACGTAAATAATAGAAGGAGAAGAAACATGGGGAAGGATTTTTCTGTAATCCCTCCAAAAATAGTGAACAAATTGCCAGGAGAAAAAGACATGGGCCATTTGAAAGACAGAATCTCAGTACTTTCGTCACAGTCGGCATCACGCCGGCCGCCTTAACCTTCCCAGAGTTGCTCTGGTACCCATTTGGGGCTGGGTCGACCCAGGAGCCGTTTGTGGCCTAAAAAATTCCTGCGTCATCTGGGGATCGAACCATAGACCACTGCGCTAGGAAGCCAGTGCACTAACCACCATACTACCGCGGCTCCTTTGTGTTAATATAGTCATTTAAAGATGTATGCATAACAATTGGACAGATAGTTCTTTTTTTTTCACAATAGTAGTAGTAGCCGATTCAGTCATGACTAAGGTGACCAGAGGTCCCGGTTTTTCCGGGACAGTCCCGGTTTTCGACCATTTTTGATAATTTGTCCCGACTTTTTTTCGATGCAATCCGGGACGCCAATTTGTCCCGGTTTTGCACGAATTTGCCAATTTGACATAAATCTCACAGATTAAAAAAAAAATTATTATTCCGTGGCTGACTTGAGGGAATTTTTAATTATTAGTGAACTGGTGCCGAAACAGCACAAGAGGTTGTCAGGACCGCGAATTAGTTTTGTAGTTCCAATGTGATATTCGCAGTTATTTGAAATTTTAGGTAGTGATAAAGTACCAAGATTTTGCGTACGGTATACGTTTATTTAATTTAAACGGTGAACTATTTGTGCATATTTTGTTATTGTTGTAAGAAAATGGTACCAAAGCGTAAATGCAGTTTCAATGAAGATTTACAAAAGGAATATCCGTTTATTAAAAAGAGTACATCAAACTTCAATGTACGATGCAGGGGGCCGCGCTAGCGTAGTGGTTATAACACCGCTCTGGCGACCGGGTGATACAGGATCAAACCCGGGCGACTGCATTTGAGGATTTTTCGTTGACCGGGATTTGGACTGGATTAACTTGAGACCTGGTGAGGACATTTGAAGGAAAGTCGTCAACCAGGGACTGGCGGCTCCTGAGCCGACCCAGCTCTAATGGGTACCTCCGAAATCGGAGAGTATTTGCCTGAATGGCGAGGGACACCTGTCTCTGTACAAGAAACAAAGGGATACTCAAGTAAAATCAATGTCAGGTTAAAATATTAATAATAACCTGAGATTTCGCCTCGAGTATTAGCGGGCGTACGGGAAAAAAAAAATGTACGATGCACTATATGTGCATCCGGGTTTTCGATAAGCCATAGTGGACGTGGTGATATTAAGAACCACATAAGCGGTGAGAAACGTAAGAGAGCCGTCGTTACAGCTGCATCAAGCTCGTCATTAACCACTTTCTTCAGAGCTGATAAAATTGGTGACCAAGAAGAGCAATTAGCTGCTATAGAAGGCGCCTTGGCATACCATACAGTGCTACACAATCATACTTTCAGAAGCCATTATTCGAAATGTCTTGGCACCCCATATTCTAAATGAGTTAAGGTGTGACCTAGAAAAGTCTACATTTATTTCTGTACTGACAGATGCATCCAACCACAAAGAATTCAAGATGTTTCTTTTGCTTGTCAGATACTTTGATCACAGAAAGGGAGTGAAAATTAAAATATTAGAGTTAAAGTCATTGCCAGGTAAAACATCTGATATTGTAAGTAGTTTTCTTAATGACTGCATAACTGAAAATGGTTTAGACAGGAAAGTAGTTGGATTATGCGCAGACAACACAAATTCCAATTTTGGAGGTGCTGAAAGGAAAGGACAGAACAATGTTTTCAAAAAACTGCAAGAAAACCTTGGACATGGTCTTATAAGTGTTGGGTGTGCAGGTCATATTTTCCACAACACTGTTCGAACAGCTGCAGATGTACTGCCTGTTGATGTCGAGCTGATTACTGCTAAAATTTATCTACTCTTCAAATCATACACAGTACGAGTTGAAAGACTCAAGGAGTTTTGCCAGTTTGTGGAAACAGACTTCCAGATGATCTTAGGTTATGCTCAGACTATGTGGCTTGCTCTGCTGCCTGCTGTTGAAAGGGTTCTTCAGATGTTCCTGCCTCTAAAATCATATTTTCAATCTCAAGGCAGATGCCCAGTTTTTATACAGACATTCTTTGAAAATTCTCTATCTGAGGCATGGCTTGTTTTTGTTCACAGTCAGGCCTCTCCATTCCACGAAGCAGTGCAAAAAATAGAGGGACAGACGGTCACTGTGTTTGAAGTCATTGACAGCATCAACAGGTTGAGAATTATTTTGAAGTCCAAACTGGAAGACTGTTTCTTGCAATCAAGAGTTAAGCTAATCCTTGAAAAGCTGGAAATGGAAGGACTTCCAAAGGAGGATGTGAAAAAAGTTTCATGCTAGCGTTTCTTCGTTCTATGAAACAGCTTTCAATTATTTGAATAAATGGGCTGCAAAAAATTTTCAAAACCTAGAATCCTACAGCTGGGTAACACTGAACAGAATACCAATTTGGGCAGATATTGAGATATCATCATCACTAGTGATTTAAACATTACCTTCAGCCCACTTTACAGAAACTGAAATTTATGACGAATATGTCTATATGAAGCAGTTTGTTACTTCTCAGAAAATGAGTGAATGGCGTGCCAAAAAAAACATTGCCACCACAACATTGGATTGAAATGGTTTCCCACTTCAAAAACAATAATGTGACATTTTCAAATTTTTTGAAGTTGGCAGAGTTTTTTTTCTGTCTACCTGGAACAAATGCTGCTACAGAAAGAGTGTTTTCTTTGATGAACAGCTTATAGGCAAGTGATAAAACACATCTAGGTGTTGAAACTTTGAAAGCTATATTGACAACCAAAGTGAACTGTGAGGAAACATGTGTCGAGTTTTTTAAGATGCTGCTTGCAAAGAAGGACCTATTGATAAAAATCCACTCATCTGAAAAGTACAGTAACTCAGCTTCACCTTAAGTAAGGATTATTGATGTTTTTCTCTCTTATTAGTTTAAGTAGTTAAACTTATACAGTAAAATGTATGTTATTCAATGTTATTCAAATGTATATATAAAATGTATATTATTTTAAATTGACATCAACTTGATTTTTCCGGGACATGTCCCGACTTTTGACCTTTTCTTTACCCTTTTGTCCCGATTTTTTGCATTGAAATAGGTCAAATCTACTATTTTGTCCCGGATTAGGGTTTTGAAAATATGGTCACCTTAGTCATGACTGACTATGGGAATGCAGCCCTGAGGTGATAGCCCTCAGCTGCTTTTTTTTCCTGGTGTTGACTGCTACTTCCCGTGTTGTGCCAACACCATAGGGTGAAGCTGGAGTGTTCTCTCCAGGGTGAGATCTTGGGCACAGTTATATGGAGATCAAGTTGTTGCCTGTGCAGCATGTTCCCCCTCTTCACTTAGCCAGAAGGTCCAAAGGAACAGCAGTATCCGATACAGTTTGGTACCAGCCACGTCACAGGAGTTGACAGAATAATGTCGAATCAACATTAGACTTCCTTAGGACTCCAGCTCCTGATTTATCCTCAGGGTTTAACTCCCAAAGCCTTTCCTATAAACAAATCTTCCCGCAAGGCACCGGAGGTTAGAAATCAGAGTTTTACCTTCTCCTGGAAAGGTTATCAACCAAAGATCAAGAGCCCTATCTGCCCGAAATATCTGTTTTTGTCCATGGCTAATTATTCAGTATTCACAGCTAACCCTTATATTTAGAGGTTTTTCAACCATCCACATCCCAGTTGATGCACCTGGTAGGAGGACAGATTCTACGCCCAGGTTTTTCACATTAGTAATTATTATTATTGCCATTATAGGGATGCAGAGGAGTTCACATTGCTCTTGCAGGGATTACAGGGTTAGAGCACTAACCAAGACCCTGAAGCACTTCCATGTGGGTGCATCCTGGACAAAGGCAACCTTCAAGTTGCCTTGTCATTAAGCCAGGATAGAGTAGCTACACCAGCATGGCCCAGCATCATAATTCCTCATGTGGTCAAACATGTTGAGGACCCAACATTGCACACTAAAAGATAAAGGATCCCGTTACACACCCATTGAGGCATATGGGGAATATGGTGTTAGGCCCATATTTTCTTGTCCATCATAACACTAGGGGTGATGTGGTCAGCATCATCAATCAATCAATACCCTTTAGCTCCCCGAGGAGCATAGGCCTTCAACAAACACATGCCAAGTCTTCCTGTCCCGTGCCACCAGCTCAAGTTCTTTCCATGTTTTCCTCATCATTTTCACCTCTGTATCCAGCTCTCTTCTCCATGTGTTTTTTGGTCTACCTATGCCTCTCTTTCCTTGTAGATTCCAGAACAAGGACTGCCTTGTAATGCTATCAACAGGTTTCCTCAATGTGTATCCTATCCATCGCCATTGTCTTCTTCTCAGCTCTTGTTCCACTGGCACTTGTCTGGCTCTTGTCATCAATTCTACATTTGTGACTTTGTGATACCATTTCAGTCCTTCGATTCTATGCAAGCACCCATTTATAAAAGTCTGTAGCTTTTTAGTTGTGGTTTTTGTAACTCTCCATGTTTCAGAGCCATACAATAGGACTGACTTGACATTTGAGTTGAAGATTCTTATTTTCGTGTTGGACTTGATTTCTCTTGTTTCCTAATGCAATGAAAGCGCCTCTTGCTTTTTGTATTCTTATTTTGATATCATTGTCTGTCCGGTCAGCATCATGCTGGCCGCTTTAACCTTCCCAGAGTTTCTCTTGTACTCAATTCATAAGGCTGGGTCGACCCCAGAGCCGTTTGTGGTCTAAAAAATCCCACCTCAACTGGGAATTGAACCATGGACCACCGAGCTAGGAAGCCAGTGCACTAACCACTGCACTAATGCGGCTCCAACATTGCACACTAAGCTTGAGAGAATCACCTGAGCCCCAGAATTAATGCTGACTTTCACCAGGTTGACTTCATCCATGTGGATCTCACAATAAACAAGATGAAAGGTGAGAAGAGTTGGGAAGTGGCTCAGCACAGGACATAACGATTGCTTGAGAGAGCCCAGAAGCAGATCACAGTATTTTAGCCCAGCTTATCTGAAGATGGGTGTCACCCCTTCCACCCTCAATGGCGGGAAATGAACAGTATGCCACCCCCACCCTTTTTTCACCTTCTAGTTTGAAACCAGATGTGAGGATCCTGTAAATGCTTGTTAAGTCCACATAGAATACTTGAGAAAGAGAAATAAAGTGGAGCATCTGTGGTGCCCCAATGACAAAATGTAATGGAAAAGTCAATTCACAGCAATAAAATTAAAATCACTATGCCCACATAAAAGTGTGTTAGAATCCATTAAATCAAGAAGTTGAGATGCCAAATTGTTTTTTAGCCAGTTTCTAGTTAAATATTTTTCTTTTTCTTGCATTTCAAGATATGTCCTTCGTTGTGTTATCTGGAACACAAAGGACGTAATTCTTGAAGAGGAAGCCATTACTGGGGAGAAGATGAGTGACATATATGTCCAGGGCTGGATGGCAGGCGTTGATGAGAAACAGAAGACTGATATCCACTATAGGTACTTCTAATACTTTCATTTTTAGTGTAGTGAATATTTATTTAAACACATGTGACATTCTAACAACAGTTCCAGCACACAAATAGAAACTTGCTGAGAGTGGAAACTAGCTCATGATTCATTATCTCTTTGAAGCAATATTAATGCAACGTCAAGATATGATTTTATTAGTTCATTTGCTTTACTATTTCAGATCATACTCTTTTAGTTATCAAATAAATTTTAGTAGCTTTATGCATTATCTTTTCTGAATGTATATTGTGCTACAGTCTAAGTTTTGTAGAATGTTTGTTGTTAAACTTAGTTAAATACAGAGTTATAGAATTTTTTTTTTTTATGAAGTGTTTCTGATCCACACAAAAAAAACTCAAGAAAGTAATATCTGACATTCTAATTCATGTCACCCAGTGCATTTACAATGTTTCTTTCTTTATCATAAATATTTTCTTGTTTCTCAGTATTATAATCTTCATAAGTAATATTATAATATTGAGTAAACATAATCAAAAAGAATTACATTAGCAGCTTTTAATGGAGTGTACAAAAAATAACGTTAACACATTAACTACCGTGAGCCGGTGGTACCGGCTTTTGAAATCCTATCATTTGGACCGTGAGCCGCTCAGAGCGTCGATCTATGTTTAGTAATAAAAGGAATGAAAAATGTACTGAAACACTTTCTGATCTGGTTTGAGATTTTAAGTTGCCACCAGAAAACAAATTCCCAAAGCATGGTTGTTGTAGAACACTGGAAAATTGATATTATGTTCATATTTTTCAGCATTTTGGGTTAGTTACCAAATCGTGTAAAACTGTTTACCGTGGCAACTAGTGATAGGACCACAAAAAATGCTTGTACATCTCGTCTAATGGCTGAATAGGCTAGAAACTTGTTTCAACAATTGACTGATAGATCTAGCGACAAGGACAAGAGTGAAAACAGTGTGCACATTGATTGAAATAAGGATTTTGATAGAGATGGGGCGCAAGCAGTTATAATTGTTAAAATATTGCAAGTCCTCGGACATCGGAGGGCTGTTAAATAGCAACAACCTCTGTTAGAGTTACAAATGGTGCTTATTGTAATAGTACATTCATTTATCTTTAAAATGACAGGAAATTCATTAAAATCTGTAAACAATTACGAAAACTACAGCTTACTTTGTGCAAACACCTACAGGATGAAAATGGGAAAAAAAATTTCATTCGGCCACAGTGTGTTTTTCAATTCGGTAGTTAACTGATTCCCTACGTAATTATTTTCAGCTCTGGACGGAATTATTTTTAAGCCCCAAAAATGTACATATACATAATTTACTTTTACTAACAATGTGTGTCTAATCATGAGTTAAGTATAATATATTATATATCAAATTAAAGTACATTGGATGGACAATATGAATATATATACTTTTCTAGCTAATTTTATATTATGTTTATGTTATGACAGATAATATGTACACAAAACAAAAGATAACTTGGAATTTTGAACATAAATTTTCCACTTCCCTAAGGCTTGTAACATAAATTATTATCACAATACAGTTTCACTGCTCTCTTTGTGAAGGTAATCCATTTAGAAACACAGAAAAAGTAAGAAAGTTGTGCTTGATCACACAGTTTGTTCACTGTGCACATATTAGTAACATATCCTGCGTGTTTTCGGCCATTATAGTGAAACGGCAAAACACGACGAAAAATGAAGATAAATGTGAAAAATTCCCTTCAAACTCAAACAAAGGAAGTTGAAGCTTGTTGAAATTTGTGCAGTTTTGTGTTTACTTCCATTCGAGATAAATTTCGGTCAGTATAAAATATCAGAGTGGAAAGAAACAACGAAATAAATCAGAGTCTTTTAAAATATCTTGCGGACACAACGGTCGGCCATTGCGTCTTTTAAAAGATCTTGCATAGGGAATCAGTTAATGTGTTAAAATGAACAAATAATCACTAAAATATTAAATAAATAAGTAAAACACTGGTGATCTTAAGAAAAATTATAATACTAGTATCCAGTACTTTAAAGTCAAACAACCCTGTCAAGGAAAACATGTGAAAAATAAACGGGTACCAAAATAATTAAGGTAAAGTAATGTTATATGGAACAGTTACATTTTTCTCACTTTATCTAAGTGGGAAAATGTGGTCAGAAGCAACAACAAAAATTAATTTTTTTTTAAACATTGGAAAATGCAGAATACAATTCATATGAATGAGATTGCTCCAATATGTTGCATCCAATCTATGGTTTTCTTGTATTTTATGTAGGATCATTGTTTGTATGTTTTGGAAGTACACAAAGCATACATTTTTTCTTACATTATTTCAGATATCACCTAGTAATTAAATGAACTTATACGTTTATACCACATATTTTACATCATTAATTAAGATCACTGGATGGTGAAGGAAATTTCAACTGGAGGCTTGTTTTCCCATTTGAATATCAGTTGGCAGAGCAGACCATGGTTGTTAAAAAGAAGGTAAGCCATTTTTGTCAAAGAACATGGTGCTTGCAATTGATCTGAATGCGTTTTATCAGTGTCCTTTACAACACTGTATGTAAGCTTTTTCAAAAGCATAGACCTTTGAGAGGTAATAGAAACTCTTAAAAACCATACAATTATAATATCAACTTAAACAAAACCTGTTTAGAGAGAAACAAGGCTATTTTTAGAGCAAGCAAGGCATATAGTCTGACATATTTGCAAGTGCCAGTCATGGACATATGTTAAAGGTATGAAAGTCTCCATGAGAATCATAATTTCCATTTTCATTTCCTGTGGAACATGGAGAATCGGTGCTGCTCCAGAAAGCGTGCATGAAAGCATTCATATGCCCTGGCAACATTGGTTTCTGTAGCAATTTGTTTTACATGGTGAGGTTACCATCTCCACGCGCAGCCTGACATTAGTCACATCTTACAACATGCCTGAGGGAGCAGTAACACTGTTCTTTCTGTTTCCTTAATAACCCCAGGAACAACAAAGAACAAACTCGAGAATGGCACAGGTGCGTTCAAAGGAATGGTACAAATATATCCACAAGAATGGCACTAGATACTAAAACAAACAAACACAATATTGCTTCATTCAATAAGAATATCCTTTCCTAACAGCTTCCACAATCTTCCCATATATCTTCCTATAATTTTATTTTTAAATAATAATTTCAAAATTTGATAGTTGAATTCACTTGTCTTCTCCTAGTGATTGAAATTTAATGTCAGACTGACGCGCAGAAGGGTTCATTACAGAGCAGAACACTTAAGAAGCAGACTGGTGAACCTGGTCTGCCATATAAAAATTAACTGTGGCTGTATAAAGGTGCCTTAGGTTCAGCCAGTAGACCATTGAACTAGTAGTTGAGAAATGCTTACAAAACATTCACATCAGAGTAACATTTTTGCTGAGGTGTGCAGAAAAAAATTAACACAAAGCTAATATTATGATACATACAAGATATGTTTGCATAAGTGGACCTGTCCTTTTCTGTTTTTATAGACCATATTTTAATATATATTAGTTGTAGTGAAATAAATTTGAGCACTGGAATCTGTAGAATAAACCTCACTCCTTTTAGGAACACTTCTGGAGCCTTGATGAAACAGAACTCAGAACTACTCCAAAGTTCATTGTTCAAATCTGGGATAATGACAAGTTCTCCAGGGATGACTTTATAGGTCTGTATTTTTGTTTCAATATGTAGCCATACAGTGCTGATTAGTTTAAGAAGAGGATCTGTTATAGAATCTTGTCTGTTCAGTTTTATCTGAGCATCATAAAATAATGCATTTGTTTAATACATAATGATCCATTTGTTTAATACAGAATATACATTTGTACAGATGGGCTCTTCTCAGTTTAGCAGAATCATTAAAAATTACAGGCCCTTAGCCCTTATTCAAAATGTGAAAATCTCTCAGATTTTTCATGGAGCATCGCTCAGGTGCACATGACCCAAAGAGGTGTGGTGCGTCAGTTATGTAGAAAAGATACTTATATTCTGTTATAGATGGGCCACTAATATAATAGCCCAGACAGTGTGCTATACAACTGCGTTTTGAGCTGTCTGTCACCACATTATGATGACGATGAATTGCTGAAATTTTCAAAGATTTATTTAATACTGATTTTAGAGAATTGTAAATTTGAGATTCTTCTGAATTTTATAAATGCTGATGATAAAAAGTATTTTTATTAATTATAAAATGTTTACCTTTTCTACATTAAATTTTAAAAATAAAGATTATTTGTTAATACAAAGGAGAATTTTAGAAATATTAATGTTTTTCCTTACGAGTTGGTGTCACAGACCCTGCTAGGGTGTTGCTGTAAAATATTGTACATGTGCTGTTTTACTGTTCTGAAATCAAAAAAATTCCTAATTCTGAAACAGATCTGGCTCTAAAGGTTTCAGATAAGAGTTTGAGAACTGCTTCAACTATTAAAGACTCTGATGCTGTGTTTTTTGAATGATATTACAGTAGATGCAGAAATGTAGTTGTCACAGGGTATTGACAAACTTAGTACTGAAGAATAAAATATATTGTACTCAGCTGGACAAAAAAATGAAACCTGTGTCAGTATTATCAGAATAGTTTTTTTGTCTTCTTCTTCTTTGATCAATAGCCACCGACCGTCAAAGCAGTCAGTGGCCATCACGCCTAGTGGCGTCTTGTAGGGCAACAACAAATTGATTCCACTTTGCTCGGTTGGTGGCCATCCTTCGTACAGTGCCCCAACTCTAGTTCATTCTTTGCATCTCAGCCTCCACAGTCCTCCACCAGGTTGTTTTTGGTCGGCCTCTCTTTTGTTTTCCTTCAGGGGTCCAAAGCATAGCTGTTCTTGTGATGGCATCGGGGTCTCTTCTGAGGACATGGCCAACCCAGCTCCAGCGTCTGCCAGCTATGATGGTGTGCATGTCCTCTTGCTTGCTCCGAGTAAGCAGATCTTGGTGATGGTATTTGGCCAAAAGATTCTGTGAATTTTTCTTAGGCATGTTGTGTGAAAAGAGGACAATTTCGAAATTTCCTTCTCTGTAACTCTCCAGCATTCCGCACCATAGAGAAGCACAGAAAGCACACAGCTCTGATATAATCTTAATTTTGTGCTTGTGTTGTATTGAGAGGACTTCCAGATGTTGTTTAGGCTAAAAAAGGCTGTTCTTGCCTTATTCATTCTGATGTTGATGTCTTTGCCTGCCCCGCCGTCTGGTGTTACTATGCATCCTAGGTATGTGAAGGTGTCTGTCTGTACCAGTTGCTGATTCCTTACTGATATGGGCTCAGGGTTGCTCACATTGAGCGTCATGACCTCTGACTTCTTTAAATTGATGTTCAAGCCCACCTGCTGGCTACACTTATTAAGTCTATCCGTTTTTTCCTAGATGTGTTGATGTGAATGTGCTAGTAGTGCAGTGTCATCTGCATATTCCAGATCTTCCAATGTAGAAAATGTAGTCCATCTTATTCCTCTTGGACTGCCCTCTGTTGTCTGGCGCATCACCCAGTCTATGACTGTTAAAAATAGAGTGGTTGATAAGGGGCATCCCTGTCGTACTCCTGTCTTCATCTCAAAGGTTAAGTTGCTCTGCCCAACACTACACGTAAAGTTGGCATAGAGGCTTTTTATGATTGACACTATGCAGCTTGGAATTCCATAAGCCCTCAGTATTTTCCATAAACTGTCCCTATGTATGCTGTCAAAAGCCTTTTCAAAATCAACTAAATTAATGTACAGCTGTCTTTGTCATTCTGAGCACTGCTCTATAATGTTCCTGAGAGTGAATATATGATCTACACATCTTCTGTTCTTTCTAAATCCTGCTTGTTCTTTCCTCAGTTTGTGGTCTACTGCTTTTGAAATTCTCTATCATTATCCTGCCTAGTATTTTGCTGGGAACTGAGAGAAGAGTGATTCCTCTCCAATTATTGCAGTCTGCAAGATCTCCCTTCTTGGGCAATTTGACAATTATTCCTTTGTTCCACTCTGATGGTGTTGTCCCCATTTTCCAGACTTGTGAAAATAGTGGTTCTAATAGTTCTGCTGCTAGCTCAGGGTCTGTCTTAAATAGCTCTGCATTTAAGTTATCATGGCCAGGAGCTTTTCTGTTCTTTAACCCTTTGATTGCTGTGATGATTTCTTCTTTTCGTGGAATGTCTGTATTTACATCTAGATCGTTTTCAGCTTCAGGAACATTCAATTGTGTCTCTGGTGGTTCCTTGTTCAGAGTTTCTCTGAAGTGCTCTGCCCATCTTGTTTCCTGTCCCTCTGCTGTCGTGATGAGATTTCCTTGCTTATCTCTTACTAATGTAATATTGTTTGCACCTCGTTTTCTGCTGATGAATTTAGTTATTTTGTATACTGTGCTTTGTTCATTTCTCAGTGCTGCCTCTTCTGCCTGTCTTGCAAGATCGTCTAGGAAATTCCTTTTGTTGGCTCGGGTTTGGCGTTTAACTTCCTTGTCCAGCTGACTGTACTGTTCGCTATATAGTTGCTTTAACCTGGGGGACTTCGCTTCTGTTTTCTTTCTTTTCATTTCCTTTCTCAGTGTTATGGTGTTAAATGTTTCTGGTGTTATCCAGTCTTGCTTCTTCCTTTCCTGGAATCCCAAGCATGATTTGCTGCTTTCCTTATATATTGTTGAAATGGTGTTGAATTTTTGGTCTATATCATCAGTCAATGTCTTTTCCTGACTTTTGGCAAATTGATATCGTTTCTTTATGTCAGCCGCAAAAGCTTTTCTGGTAAGGGGGTCCTTCGATTTGCTGATGTCAAACCTTTTCTGTGTAGTTACAGTTGGTCCAGCCCTTCTTAGTTTCACTTTTGCTACTACTAAATGGTGATCACTTCCCGCATCTGCACCTCTTCTTACCTTCACATCTTGTAATGCATGTCTCCATCTACCGTTAATCATGATGTGGTCTATCTGGTTTCTGTCCCGACCATTTGGTGATTCCCATGTTAATTTGTGAATTTCTTTATGTGGGAAAAGTGTTCCTCCAATGACCAGGTTGTTAATACTACAGAAACTTATTAATTTATCCCCATTTTCGTTTGCTGTTCCGCTGCCGCATTTCCCCATTACTCTTTCATTATATGTATTGTGTGTACCAACTTTCGTGTTGAGGTCTCCCATTACTAAAATAAGATCATATCTAGGTGTGTCTTCCATTTCTTTCTGCAGTTGTTGATAGAATTCATCCTTGACCTCTTCATTGCTGTCATTCGTTGGTGCGTAGCATTGTATTATTGTAGTATTGGTGAATCTACCTCTCAATCTTAATCTTATCAGTCTGTTGTTGATGGGTTTCCATTCCAGTAATGTCTTTTCTGTAGAATAATGGCTACACCTTCATTACGCTGTCCATCCTCTCTTCCAGAGTAAAGTACTGTTTCTCCTGTTGCTGTTTTAACTTTTCCTGCCCCTGTCCATCTGCTCTCGCTTATCCCTAGAATGTGTAACCTATAGTTTCTCATTTCTGCCGTGACCTGTTTTAGTTTACCCATCTCATTCATTGTCCTGACATTCCAAAATCCTATTCTTGTATCATGTTTTGCGGTCAGGACGTCCGTTCTCATGTCAGTGGCTTCCTTTCGGCTTTCACCACTGACAGTCATACGAGCCTCAGACTCCGGATGTCCGTCCCGCAGCAAAGTTTGTTTATTCGTTGTTGTTTCCGTAACTTCAATTTTTTTTTTACATAGACAGGGGTGTCAGCCCTATGCTAAAACCCCCAACCTGGAGGACCAGGGTGTCTGCTTTAGTCTGACCCCTGCCCGCACAAACCTATCCAGCTTGGCAGAACCTTCCAGGAAGTTTTTGTGTGCTAATAATGTATTCATCAATACTTGATAAGAGCTGTAACAGTGCAGAACAAGTCAGAAAGGCAAGAAGAACAGCACACAACAACAGTGAGGTTAAGTCCAGATTTCATACCACTGTTTATATTTGACACATTGACACTGTTGTTTCCAATCATATAAACCATTTGAGAACAATGTATACTGTGAATTGACATTACTGAAAAGAAGTCCAAGCATAAGCAATTTTCAAGTTCACGAATACAGACATGATACTCTTTTGACCTATACTTAGCTTGAACAATAAGCTAGAGGATACTTCTGGGTCTTTCTTAAAACAGGACAAATGATCTGTTGATCTGATCATACAGATTGATTCACAACTTCACGTGTGTGGCTCATGTTGTAGAACAACATAATTAAAAATAGAACAACATCTGTAATGTACTGTGACTGAGTATATGTTATATATATATATACTCAATAACAACAGGTCATCTGGAGTTGAACTTGAATGCTTTGCCAATGCCTGCTAAATTTAACAAACTCTGCAAGCTGACAATGTTGCCTGAAGTTGGGAATGAAGTCAAGCTAGTCTCACTTTTTGAAATGAAGCACATGAAAGGCTTTTGGCCCTGCTACAGTGACACCTCAGGGAAACGCACGCTCACTGTAAGTACTTTACCAGCACACTTTTATTGTTATACAGAACTGTTTTGAGTGTATTGCATTCTATGCAGCTGCATAAGGCCCTGTAATTATAGAGGACCCCAAGAAGTCAGAATTATCAGGCACCAGTTGAAAAAAAAAATTGTTTAACATAAATCTGGTGTACAATAATACTCTGTGAATTTCATACCATTTAGTTTTTTTTAACTGAGGTCCTTTATATAAACTATTCTGTCTTGCAGTTTTCTAACTGCCATTATCAGATACATAAACTAGGCATTCCTGAAAAAGAAAACCTCATTTGTTGAGGGAACCTTGTGTGTAATGTTATTTATAAGCCATTAACAATTAGCATTTATTAGAGTAGGAAGTTGTGCTGACAAGCACAGAAGTACAACAGAGGAGTAGTACAAAGATATGTCTTTGTAACAATCATCTTCAATACTGACATTATAAGGGCAGAGTTATGAGAAATCCAAAACGAGAGAGAAAGGGAGAAGAAGATTTACTGGAGATAAAAATAGAGGACACGGGTAACAAATTAGAATATGCAGACGCCCTCTAAAAATAGAGCACACAGATAACAACTTAGAATATGCAGACGACACAGAGCTTATAGCTGAAAGTGAACATGATGTACATAAACTAGTAGGCATTGTAAACAGAGCAAGCGAAGAACAAGGATTACATTTTAACATTTGCATTGAAATAGCAACGTTAAACATGTGAGTAAACAGAAAAATCTCATCTCATAATTGGAACCTCTTCTACCCCGTAAAACGAAGTGTAGAGGTGTACAGAAAAATACTGGAACAAATTGAATGTTTATTCATATCTTGTACATGTAGATGTGTAGTTGTAAATGTGTAAAAAGTAAGTCAGGAAAAGATTAGTAATAGTCGAAGTCCATTCAGCAACCTGAGGGAGATATTAGCATTCAAAGAAATAACAATTTTTTTTTAAAAGTCATCAAGTGTTGTATACACTCCTCATTACTGTATTGTGCAGAGATCTAATTGTTAATTGTTAATCAGACTTGACCTCACTGCACTCTGGGCAAATCCATAGGTGCTCAGTCTCTCTCAGCAAATGTTGAAGAGTATGAATGCTAATTGTACCTGTAGCACGCTGGTTGTACATACGATGGATGCATCCTCTCTCACGTTCATTTCTGCTAGTCCCATGTTTGATGCCAAACTCCAACAGTCTCAGCCTTGTTGATTCATCCATTGCAGTGTCATTATCCAGCAGGCGATCATTAATTGCCCTTAGTATCTCTCTCTTATCCATGTCTAGTGTCCCCACTATGGGTGCTCTCGAGGCCAGTCTGTCAGCTCTCTCATTGCCACGTACCCCTGCATGACCAGGACAGTAGATCCACACCAGTTCTTGAAGACTTGAGGATTCTATTGATGTTTTCCATTCCTGCCGCAGCCATCCATTCTGAACTTTCCGAAGCATGGCATGAGAGTCTGACAATATAACTACCCTGGTTGATGGAGTTTCAGACAGCCACCTCAGTGTTGCAGTAACAGCCTCTACCTCCATTCTCATGCTGGAGGTTGTTGTCATGTAGGCTCCACTCTGTTCAGCGATGACCCTGACCTTTATTCTCGCAGAGAAGCCCCATCCTGATTTCTCACCACGCACTACAGACCCATCAGTATACACAATGGTGTCATCATCCCCAGCATGATCACTTATCAGCTGATTAATCTCCAGCTCTGCTTTTCCATTGCCCCAAGATCTGCACTCTCTGCCAAGGCTAATGATGACCTGCTGGTAGTTGATTCAGTTCTCCCCTGACTTACTCCACTCTTCCCCTTTGGAAACATTTTCAACCCTGGTCACCTGACCAATCATAGCCTCTGCCTGTGCCATCCATGACATCCCCCTCTTGATTCTTGCTCCTCTTCAAGTATCATGTCAAACTGATCATACAGAATTGCAAGCGAGGACTGGCAGCCTTAAAAACAATGGCTGCTGTGTGTTTCGAACAGACTATTGTTTCTCTCGTATCATCAGCTCGTGATTTCAGTAACCGAGTACGGGCTGGGAATACTCGCGTTGTCAGTGTCACTATGTGAACAACTGGAACGCATTCAAAATGAAGGGATGCAACTAGTTTGTTTTGGGCTGTACACATGATACCCCCATTGTGACAATGATACATGCTCGGATTGCTGTCGATTAGATCCAGATATGTGATGGCCCAGGCAAAAGCATATATGCGGGTAACCACCGACAAAAGACACCCCCTTCATGAGAATGTAGCTAACATCAAAGGAGCAAGAATCTTCATTGTTATATAGAACCAGTCCTGACACATGGAAGTGAGTCATGGACAATTAGTAAACAAATAAGGAAAACACTTGAGGCAGCAGAGATGTGGTTTTACAGAAGAAAGTTAAAAATACCACGGACAGCCAAAAAGAGTAATGTGGATGTCCTGAAAGAGGCCAGTGCTCAAAGGAAAATTATTTCACAAGATAAAAAGAAGTAATCCACTTTATTTGGGCATGTTATGAGAAGAGGAAAGCTGGAATATATCATAACAACAGGTAAGATTGAAGGAAAAAGAGATAGGGGAAGACAAAGAGAGCACATACTGGACAGTTTGACATCATGGCATGGAAAGAAGTCAACAGCAGAATTGATAAATTGTACCGGAGACAGGAAGTTGTGGAGAGACATGATCTCCTATGCCACTAGGCATGGTACTTGAAGAAGACGAAGACAGGTTGGCTAAAGAACATTACATTACATCATTGTATTTGTTTAATATAGTATTTGTATTTTCTTTCAGCAGTAAATTATAATCATGATTCAGTGTTTGATTATTCAAACAAATGAATATCTGAACAATAATGCACTCCATTTAGCCATAGGATTGATGCTGTACTGTTTGTTGTCTGTTGTATAGCAGACTGCTAGACATTTTCTGTCACCTTCACCATCAGCATTTGATCTCTTTGCTGTATATCATAAACAAATTATCTTTCTTGTTTATGGTTAAACAGGTGGAATATTTGAATCTACATGTTTTTACAGTGGTGGGTGGTTGAATTTCTTGATAGATGATCCATACCTGTCAACCTCCTGAGACAAAAATCTGTACGCCGGACCAAAAAAATCCTTACAAACACCCAAAAATCCTTACGCAAAAAATATATTAATAAATTATACACAATACAGTTTTAAAACGGGAATTGACACATACAAATCTATTAGCGTTTGAATTAGTGTGGTATAAAACATGCTAATAGTCTCATGCTGTTCTTTACATATAAAAAACTTAGTGATACTAAGAGGTACTATTCTTTCAATGCACAGTGTTTTGTATTATAATCAACACATGCACTTTTAGCACTTTGCAGAATTGCATTTGTGGGCTTAAAGTCTGCACAGCATGTATCAATGTTAATCTTACACTGTAAAAAAGAAGTGAGTGTGTCTGCATTCATGGACCTCCTGCAGTCTGTGTGGATTTTTTTATTGAAAAATAAAGCAGCGAAGTTTACGCAAACAAACTTTTTTTCTAGTTATGTAGGGCCGACACAGAATATTATGACATTAATTTATGGGAAATATTTAAATGATCAAAATATAACTGGAAAGATTAAGAGAACGATAAAAAAAAAATAAATAAACAACGAAGCAAAGCAAACAGCTAACAGCAAAAAAAAAAAATTTACCAAATTATGAACAGAATATCAAATCTAGGAAGAAAAACGTAGCACCAAAAATTTACAAAATTATTTAAGAGTTGGTAGCCTAGACCAGTGATAATAGATTGCCACTTTATTAAAAAATAAAGCAGCAAATCTCGACCGCTGGGATAAAGTAGGTAGGCCTATTCAATGCAAGTAAACTTTTTTTCTTCTACTTTTGTAGGGGCCTACACAAAATTTTATGATATTAATTTATTGGAAATATTTAAATGGTCAAAATATAACTGGAAAGATTAAGAGAACGACAAAAATAAAATACAACGAAGCAAAGCAAACAGCTAACAGCAAAAAATAAAAAATTAACCAAATTATGAACAGAATATCAAATCTAGGAAGAAAAAACGTACTACCACAAATTTACAAAATTATTATTTAAAAGTTGGTAGCCTAGACCAGTGATATCACCACTTTATTAAAAAATAAAGCAGTGAATCTCGATCACTGGCATAAAGTAGACCTACTCAACGCAAACAATCTTTTTTTTTTCTAGTTATGTAGGGCCTACACAGAATATTATGACATTAATTTATCGGAAATATACTGAAGGGCAAGATATAACTGGAAAGATTAAGACAGCGATTAAATTGCAACAAAGCAAAACAACAGCAATATTTAACCAAGTTATAAGTACTTAGCTTTTTTAAACAAAATGGCATCGAAGTCTCTTGGCAAGCGTGGCTGTAACAGGTAACTTTAAAAATACGTCATGTTACGCTGAAAACCGAAAGCGTTTGAGGCCGAATTCAAAGTTTTTGCCGAATTGTTGGGTATAAAAGGATTTGACTGGTTGCTGGGAGAGACCTCAGTTTAAAAACAGACGCCGAGATTCCCGGAATTAAAAATAATAAAAAAATTGGTTTAAAAAAAAAACCTGGGCTAGAAAATATTATCTGATTTAAAATTTTTAAAAGCTTGGGTTGGAAAATATTTTTAGAATTTTTTTTTAATTTAAAAACAAAAAATTTCGATTTTTTTTGTTTTTTTTTGTTTTGGGAGGGGGAAAAATCCGTACAACGAGTCTGTACGGCCATAAACTGCTAAAAGTATCGAAAATACGTACATTGTACGAAAAATTCGTACAGGTTGACAGGTATGTAGATGGGTGTTGTTTCTCAGTTGCTTGAAAAATGAGTGATTAAAGTGAAGGTGCAGTATGTGAGTGAGCGACACTTTACTATGTTTTCAGTCATGATTGGTAGCAGTTTTGGCTGTTACATAGTTTAATCTTGGGTGTTGTTTCTCCAGTATCTGCAACTGCTATTGGTGGCAAGGTAAAAGGTCAAATTTAACTTGGCTTTTGTGGTTATTTCTCACTACAGAGTTTTTGTCCATTTATTACTAGATGTATTTGATCCATTTCTCCTGTCACAGAAAAATTGGAAAACAAAGCATCAGTTTATCATCATCCAACTCTATGCAGCCAAGTGCTGTATGATGAAATTCCATTTAATATTTCTTCAAACATAGTACCCTATTATATCTTGATTTTACAGATTCACCATCAATAATTTTTTTTTCCTATTTTTATTCAGCTGCCTTCTCACAAGTAAATATCTGCATACAATTTATTTTTCTTACCCTGACCTATTTGAGTGGCCATTTTGTTCATACTGGAATTCATGAGAGCAACATCAGCTACTTCCATTTATGGGTCGTGTAATTTTGATTTTTTAAAAATGGTATTTAAATTAGTTCTCACTTTCTTCTTTTTTCACTCCTTTGTCCCTGCTGAAGACCTTGTGATTGTAACATAAGCAGTTTTTTTTGCCCTAGTGAGGCTCAGTATCTGTTTTTTTTATACCTCACTGCTTATACTGAGACATACTGAAGAAGCCAGACTTGTAGATTTATCCTGTCATCTCTCCAGGGAAAGATAGAAATGGAGTTGGAACTTGTGGCTTTAGCGGAAGCTGAAGAGAGACCAGCTGGAGTTGGCAGAGATGAACCCAATATGCACCCTAAACTGGATCCTCCCAAGTAAGGACATGAGCTATTTTTTAACGTATCTATGCTGCAAAACCCCTTATTAATCAACTTATCTGATACAGCTTCTATGTTGTTAACAATCTCCAGCCACACCCATTCATCAAAAGAAAGGTTAGTTTTTCATCTCATCTTCATTAAAAAAAAACTTAAGTTCATATTATGTGCCGTTTAATACATATTTTCTTTTAGCTCCATACGGAGCATGAGGCATAACAGACATTCTCTGTTTAGACCTATACTGTGTAAGCTAGCCCAGTTCATTCAAGATCTTCATGTCCTAGGATTTTCTTGGTCTGGAGAGAAAGATTGTCCTCAGCCATTATGTGTTGTGTGCAGTGACAAACATTCGAACGAAACCCTGGTTCCTAGTAAATTGAAAAGACATTCAACAATGTGATAGAGTTACTGTGACTTTTATTTTCAACAGGTTCCAGCCGTCTTTTCTCTGTAACTATATGAGTTTGATTCAGTCTTCTTCTCTCTGAAAACTTTATGTGTTTCCCATGCTTTTCTCTTTGTAATATATCAAGTTTGGTCTTTTTCTGTAGGGTTCTTCTTCTTCTGCGTTCGGTTTGTAGTCATGCTAAATCTGCAGGCCTGTCGCCAGGTCGGCGCGGCAGCCCCATAGCTTCTGCTGGAGCTCATCACCTTTTGGCCAGGTCGCACATCGCAATTTATCATGGGTTGGACAGTTCTGGAGAATGTGTTCTGGAGTCTGGATATCAGTTCCACATGGGCATTCATTCGTGTGGGATATCTTGAGGCGATAGAGATGTCCAAGTAATCTGCAGTGACCAGTTCTCAGGCGGAAAATTGTCATCTGTTGGTGTCTGTTTAGGTGGTGGATTGGGTCATCTCTGCTGTATATATCCCCTTCCTCCTTCCACTGATTTTTGTACTTGTTGTGGATGATGGTTTTTGCTTCCCAATAGGGCAATGGGTGGCTGTATTGTTCCATTTTACTGCCACTTCTTGATAGAGCATCTGCTTTCTCATTACCAGCGATTCCACAATGGGCAGGTAACCACTGAAGGGCAATGGTTGATGACCTTTGGATGATGTTAAGCTCAGATCTGATCTCATTCATCATGTTATCATTTCTGGTGTTTTGTATTGATTCAAGTAATGATCTGCAGTCAGTGAAGATTACTATCTTAGCTTGTGGCAGCTGTTCAGGTCTGGTGAGGATCTTCAGGGCTTGCAGTAGTGCCATAGCTTCTGCCCTAAAATTGGAGGAGATCTTTCCAGTTGGGAAGGCCTTTCGGATGATCTTTCCATTTAGGAATCTTATAAAAATGCCTCCTCCACCGTTCTTTACTGCCCCCTCAGCAGATCCATCTGTGTATGCATGTGTCCACTCCTTCGGGTTGTACTTTTCTTCAATCATTTCTTGAGCCAAAGTTTTTAGTTGTTGAGGGGTCAGGTGGCCTTTCTTTTTTATTTCAGGGACTTCTGTGATGATAGATATATTTCCATGGCAGTCGTCTGGCTCCTCGTAATCAATTAACATTTCAATCTCAGTAGATCGATTTGGGAGGAGGTCTTCATGGCATCGATGCAGATGTTTGGAGATGTTTAGGAAGCTGGTTCTTTTCAGCCTGTTCTTTGTCACACTATGGAGTTTGGCATGCATTGGGCTGTAGGGTTAATAATTGTGGTTTTAATAGAGACTACAGGGGAGAATATTAGATTTTCACCAGTTCTTTTCGCTAGATAATCGCGATCAGGGAATCTCAGTTTCTTTGTTAAAAATAATCGCGGCCGTCGCGTAACGTGACGCAATTTTTTTGGACGCGCAGTCTGTATCTTATGACTCAAGCGTTGCTTTCAAATCTATTGGCGGAGGCTCGGTTGTTTAATTTTGTAGGGTTTTCATTGGTCGGAGAGGAACGCCAATGATGACGTTTTCACTGTCTGTAGGAGGGGCAACCAGCCTCGGTCCTTTACAACAGCAAGTTGTCATCTCAGGAGCATATAGCTCGAGAGATCGGAAAAGGTGCAAGAAATACCATATGTTCCCAGGTAGCGAAGACAATCTTCAGCTGGGAACAGGATTTGTCTTTTAATCCAGAGCTCTTAGCTCATTATACCACTCCAACAACAGCACGTGGCTGGGAGATTGGTCTACAGTTTTATACAGCCATAATCAAGCTGTTTGTCCCTAAACCTTGAGCGGGTTAACGGGGCAAGTAAGAAGTCGGTCAGCAGCCGTGAAGCTTCTACAAGTGATTCAAGTACCTCGAGCCTGAAACCCAAGTCATCAGTGCAGAAATCAGAAGCAGGAAACAGGGATATCATTCCTGGTTCTGAACGTTATCAAGAGAAGAGTCGTAACAGAGATGCCACATCAGCAGACGTCAAGTGTTAGAGAGACACTGAGACCAGGTGGAGAGAGAGAGAGAGAAGGAGGGAGAAAATAGACAGGACCAGTAGGGTCTTATATTATCCATTAGATGGATAGCCTCTGAGCCATAGTTGTAATCTAAGTCTACTAGGGTAGCAGTCCAGTGGTGTTAAATTAGCAGTGTGTATATCGCCTAAAGAGCCTGGAAGCTGTGTGTGTGTAGACAATAGTTTAGGCAGTGTCAGCAGGACAGTGACAGTAGGAAATAGATTGTAGTAGGGAGTGGTGGCTAAAGTTGATGGCCCCACCCATTAATTGTGGTTAACTCAGTAATCATTCTATTTTTCCCCAGCAGGGTGAAAGAAGGAGTGAAAGTGGTTGTTTTCTAGTATCTACCAATTTAATTGTCTTTCTTGTTTTCAGGTCTGTGCAACATTGCATATTACTGATTTTGTTTCTATGTGATTTGATTATGTTGATTATATTTTTTTGTAATAAAACTATATAAATGTCCACTGGATCAGGTTCTCTAATTTATAGCTAACTATACGGTACCTATATGTTGTCTGTATAGTGGTGTCTGTGGTCCTGATTTATACCTTATCTCCTTTATTGGCAGTAAGAGGTGGTGAGTCTATAGCTATTATAGTAGTCACAAGTGGTGAGGGAGAGTCAATCTCGGTTCTCATCTCTCGGGCCAATAGGCTCATCTGTCCACATTCACTATAATTTTCACATCTAAATCTATCTTCTCAGTCTATCTCATACTAGGGTTGTGTCTATACACTGGACACACTCTAACTTAAATCCACTTCGTGACAAACCACTAAACATGCACATCTCGGGAATAAAGATTTGAATTATTTCAAAAGGTTAGTTGAACAACAAACAAAATAAATACGCTATTTTGAACAAAGAGTTAAAGTATCTGTTAAAGTTCAAACAGCTTCCTATCATATTACCGAAATCATAGCACAGCAAATTAAATCATATACTACAGCTGAGTTACTTACTTTGTGTACCAGTTTGCAAGGAAGAAATGAAAATATCCTTACATCTACTGATAAGATTTTTAAAAAGTATATTAATCTGGTTAAATAGAGCTAGGGAGGGTAATCTTGATATGTTTCTACTTGCATCCAAAAACAATATAAAAGACATTGCTAATGCAGCATTTGGAAACACTGGAGCAAAAATCCAATATTACTTTCCATCGTTGACTACAGAGAGATTCGACTGGGTAAGAAATTCATTTTTGCCTGTTTCATCTGACTTGGATTTTGTAATAATAGAAGAAGAACAGTTGGCTTCTATCTCAGCTGATCACAGCCTTAAAATGAAACACTCTGAGATACCCCTGGACGCATTCTGGATTTCTGTTAAAGACAAGTATTATGTTATTGCAAAATGAGCTTTAATTATTTTAATGCAGTTTTCTACGTCATATTTATGTGACTTGGGATTTTCAACACTTACAAGCATTAAATGTAAAAAATCTTTGAAGGACCGAGGACTAGAATGGAACCAGGCCAGGAGGAAGACAGCCGACAGGATAGTCTGGCGCTCTCTCTTCCAAACCTCTACACCGCACGGTAGAAGAGAAATGACTAAGTAAGTAAATGTAAAACAAGGGAAAGATTTCTCTGTGTTGAAGATGAAATAAGTGTTTGCTTATCTCAAATACGCCCTAATATCCAAGAAATTACTCAAAAGCATCAAGTCCAAGTATCATTAGGACAATCAGGTTTGTATGAAATTCATTTCTTTTTTTGTTTGTCAAATATATGTTCTAATCATTGTAAACAATTAAAAGAAAATCGAATTGAAAGTTTTCTTTATTCTAAAGTACCCACAAATGAGTGTATTTAATTTGGTATATATCACTGTACTTTTTTATCTAGTCGGATAGGTGTGCCGCAAATTGTTAGAAAATTGAAAAGTGTGCCGTGAACACAAAAAGGTTGAGAAACACTGCTGTAGAGGGTACTTCTCAAGGTCATATGGGGAGATATAAATTTTAATGCTTTCTTAATTATGTTATACATCCCTTAACCATCTTTGTCTTCTTTGTTTTTACTTCATCACTGCAGGTTTATAATCTTTTATCTGGACACCTGAAAACCAAAATATTCTGAACAAAGAAAGTTTCTTTGGGTTACTTTTCTATCACAATTGAGGCAACTTTAACAGTTTTGGGCAATTTTTTTAAAGCAGATTGGATGATGATGGGCTATTTGTGGGCAAATTTGGGCTACTTTTTGAATGATTTCGGCAACATTTGAAAACCGAAGGCTAAATTTTTCTTTCATTGTAGAATACTCTTTTTTATTCTACAGGGCATAAATGTAAAAAGGCAACAGTGTCTGTTGTTTCTTTTTCTTTTCCCTTTTTGCTCGTATGGAGCAAGGAGCCACCACTGTAGCTGGTTGCCTTGCAGGAAGCATTCATGATCTTTGAGGTGGTTTCTATAACAGTTTGTTTGACATGGTGAGGTTACCAATCCTCATGCAGAACCTCATGTAAGTCGCTTCTTACGACATGCCTGAGGGGGGAGTGGTTGCTCTATTCTTTCTGTGATCCTTGGAGACACCCTGGGGTATGCATGAGCCCTGTTTCTTCACTGTTTCTTTATAAAATAAAGGTTTCGGTCATTTGTTCGTTCATTTCTCTACTCTAACACACAGTCTAACCACTCTGCCAACTGTAAGCTCTAATAAAGACATTATAATATATAATAATAGTAAAATAAAGGCACAATTAAATACAACTGTTTTTATTCAGAACAGCAGTGTTTATGCACGATGTGTGCTAGACTCACTGTTTTATTTGTCATTGTTTCCTGCTGTCTCTTGGTTATAATGCAGTTTAAGATTGCATGACTGGGTGACATTAATATGAGAACAAAGAAAAAACTACAAAGGCTAAGGATTGTGAAACTCATCAACTTAACAAGATAGTCCTTATTCTGGATCCACCAGGTTTAAGGAGAAGGCATTAGGAGGAGAGATTGGCAGAGGGAAATAGGCATTTGGGGTTAACTGGAATTGAGTGCTCATGAATAAGAGCATGGAAAGATTTGGTTGAAGATCTTTGCTGCACTGGGAGTTTAAAGGCAAAGAAAAAGTACAAATGAATGACCCTGTACTATTTAGGGTAATCTATAGCATGTTGCCATGGTTAATTTTTCTTTTTTGTTCATCCAGACGACCAGAGACATCGTTCTTGTGGTTCACTTCACCCTGGAAGACACTCAAGTTTGTCGTCTGGCGTAACTACCGCTGTTTGATTATCACCGTCATCTCTGTCCTCCTGCTGTTGTTGCTGATTGGACTGTTTATTTACTCCTTCCCTGTAAGTTCAAGAGCATGTGTTTGTTTGTGTGTGTATGTGTCCGTACTTGTTGTTGCTGATTGCAATGTTTATTTACACTTGACCTGTAAGTTCAGGAGTGTGGGTATGTGTGTGTCTCTGTGTATGCATGCATGCATGCTGTTGCTAGATAGTTTGTTTACTTATTTTTTTTAAGTATAATCAGGAAACTGCTTGCTTGTGTATGTATTTTAGGTGGACTTTTTCATGTCAGGAGAAAATATTTCAAATTTAGAAGGTAATCACTTGTGTATAAGCTTGTTGGTAATCAACTGGAGATTTCTAGAGATCTGACAAAAGATAGCTCCAGGGTACATTTGCTTTAAAACAATCCTCTACATTTTAAAACTGGCACTACAGAATTTAAAGATATAAAAGCTTTTAAAAAAGTGGTTAGCATCATCTTTCCAATCTTAAGTAGAAATTATTGTTTGAATACAGTGAACAGTTCTCATTGAAAAGGGAAAAAAAAGTTTCTCAAATGACGAGAGCTCTGAAGTGCTTGTGAGGTACAAATACTTGATGGTTCTGTATTAAGGTTTCAAGTTTTCTATTTTGCCTTGCAGTGTAGTTTGTTGTGCTTGTGTGTGTGTGTGTTTTTTTTTTTCAATACTTTTTTTTAAATTTTAACAACTCTTTCAGCAGTAGGAGAGAAAAAATATATTATTGTGCAGCATTTTCTTTAGATCAACAATTCTGAAATATAGACACGAAGTTGTGAAAACAACTAATAATTTTCAGAGTGAAAAATGACTCCATTAGTTTAATATTTAATAATATTTAAGATAAGTTTTACTATGGGGTAAGTGCAAGAAAGACTGAAAAGAAGAAAACATGTTTCACAAAATTAGACAATGGCTAGTATTAAACTGTGAACAGTTTTTTAGACGATTACAAAATGAAGATTAAGTAGATGTTTGGTAATGAGCTTTCACAAAAGACAAGATATAAAAAGTTGATGGAAAAAGTCCTGACCTGACACAGACTATATACTTTGATAACTGTGTAGGTCCCTCTTTTTTATTATTTGTAAGATGTTGTGATGTGGTTCTTTATTTACAGTAGAATCATAAAAAGCTGTATAGTTCCAATATGGCCTTGCTTATTGACTTATTCAAAAGCTGATTGGGAGTTAAAATGTACAAGTCTAAGTGTAATATATGTCTTTAAAGTGAATTGATATTGTGCTTGTCCTGCTGTAGTGTGCAATAACGATACTTGCACAAATAGTCATGAAGTTTTGATGATTTTTGTAGGCCAAGATCAAGTGTGGTAAAATATTGGATACTTGAACTGATTTGTTTTTTTCCCCTTGATTTTTTTTAACAGGAGCAGCTTTCTCGAGCGATTGTTGGCAATAACTAAAATTCGGGGCAGTAAAAACTGGAACTACAAAACCAGCTGGGGCTTCAGTTTCTTCACTATTTGTGGATTAATAGCCATCTAGTTCATACTAGATGAACTCCAGGTGGTCAAATATGTGCATCTTAATATATTCATACTTTAGACCTCAGCAAAACAAACTCAGAAGAAGGTTTAAATACTCTTAAGATTATGCAACATGATGTTGGTAATTAGCTACAACTACAGACAAATAGTTTATTTATCTACTTAGAATTTTAGCTTATGCATTATCTCCTGTCAATATGCTTGTTGATTGCGTTATAATTGGAGGATTGTAGGTCTACATTTTTGTATGAACCAGTCTAGTATCATACCTCAGTTGTTCAGGGGACCAACGAATGTTAGAACCTCCGGTTCAACAGAACACTATTTATATTAAGATGTCAAATTCCTGAAGAGTGGAGTCTGCAGCTGTAGAATGATTACAGCACCAATATTCATTTCATTTTCTTTCTTTTTTAATTTCTCCATAAGGAGCGGAGGGCTGCCAGGTAAGGGTTGTCTTCTTGCAGGAAGTCTGTGACAAAGAACTTCTTGTGCTCTTACAGCTGTGGCTTCTGTAGCAGTTTTTTTTGTTGTGGCTTGAAGAGGCTGCCAGATTTATGCACAACCTTGCTTTAGTTGCCCCTTATGACATGCTTGAGGGAGCAATGATTCTTTTCTATCTTTGTTCCCTGTGAGACCCCCTGAAAATCAGGCAGGGTTTTCATTCCATTTAGCCATAGTTTTTAATTTTCCAAAAGTTTGTGGGTGTTTATTTATTTTGCATAGGTTGTTGACATTGAACAAGAATACAGTATGAGTGAAATGAAACAGAACTCATGTTCACAGTTGAAAAAAATGTGTAGCATTTGACAGTTTTAAAATGAACAAGCACAAGCGATGACTGTGACAGTCTTGGTCGACATTATAAATTAATGTTATTTCATTTGACAAGAACAATCAAAAGGTATTATGATATGGATATGGTGTGTGCACATACAGATATTTGTTTTGGTATGCTATGAACCCTGATTTGTTCTGATGTTTTTTAAGGACTTATGACTCACAGCTTTGACATGAGTGGCCTTAGACTATGTGCAGTCATATTAGTTTTGTAACTGAATAATAATTATATGTAAACATTTTCTCTGCAAGTAAAGAGGGAGAAGATACATTTGATTCTGTAATGATATGAGCAAATATATTACTGGTTGTAAAGTATGCAATGCACAGTAGGATTTGAAGACCCTAAAGTGAGTGCTATTTTGACACTTTTTTTGTGTGTGAATTCTTTTTTTGAGAGATGCATTCTTATGTCATTTAAGCAGGTGAGAGTTTGTTATTTTTAAAACTTTCACTTGGTTAGTGATTTTATTTTCTGTTGTGACATTCATTTTTTAATTAAATGTATTGATGTTTTAGAACAAATGTTTATTTTACTGTTGATAAAGTGACGCAAGTCTTGTGCCTTAGAAATACACCATTTCCTGTCCATTTAAAAACTATGCATTTACATTTAATCATTCTTATATTATTTGATCACATTTTTAGTTTTTTAAACTGTCACTTGGTTAGTGATTTTTTTTCTGTTGTGTCACGACATTCTTTTTTTAATCAACTGTGTGGGTCTTTCAGAAGAAACGTTTATTTCGGTACTGAAAAAGTGGATCTTTTTTTAATTTCCTTTTTGATAAAGTGAGATAATCATGTGCCTCTGGAATGTGCCATTTCAAAAATATATACTCCATTTACTCTATTTATAACATCATAAATCTGTTTATTATTTTACATTCTACACATTTACTCTCTGTTGTGTTGTGATAATTTTTTCATCTTTATAAAACATTGCACAGATGATTTTTTTTTTTTTAATATGTACTGACTCTTGACATATATACTTTATATAATCTATACTTTATGGACTCTTCTGGACATATTTTTGACACTTTGTATCTTTGTACAATTTTTTAAAGGGAAAGCTATTAATGAGTCATTTTGATTGTTCTTCAAAGCAATAGATGAGAAAGATCAACAAGCCTGACTTCAGTGCCTTTCTTACAAACTGAAACTTTTGTTTCTAAAAACCAGGGTTGTGGGGTCAGAAAAGAATTTGTCTGACTCCAACTCTAGTAATTTAATAAGTGTGACTCCAACTCTAGTAATGTAATAAGTATTGACTCCATCTTGACGAGAAGTGGTTTCAAGAAGAGTCCAGATTTCTAGAGAAATACCTGATTTTTGCTTGGGATTTTTACATTTATAAGAGGAGTAGAAGTTAGGGATCTTGTAACTGACTCTGACTACAACTCCACACAAAATACTGACTCTGCGACACTAACTCCCAACTCCAACTCTGACCCCAAAAACCCTGATAAAAACTGTGTGCTGACTAGTCACTCATTGTGAATGTTATGTTTTCTAATATATGTCAGAGGACCTTAATGCTTGATTTTTAAGCAAGTACTGGTTCCACTCATATATTAGTTAATGTAGTCTGAATGGATCAACATTCTTGGTGAAACTGCAGTTTCCTTTGCCAACCTTGGAAAATTTCATGTTCTACTTGAGAGCAATGTTTACTAACCATTGGTTGTGTTCTCTTAAACATTTGATTTTTTTTTTACATTTTTGGTATTATGGTAAATATGATCACAATGAGGTTTTTTTTTTGAAAAAGAAATTATTCAACTATTTCTGGACTGTATCAAAGCATGATGGTAAATATGATCACAGAGGTTTTTTTTTTAAAACCTCTTGTCAGGCTGTACATAAATTTTGCATAGCTCACCTTATCAGCTTTGCATGATGCACATTTATCAGTATGTCATAATACATTTGTAATTGTTGAAAATATTTAATTAATTTTTTTAATAGCTGTCATTATTTTTTCCTGTCCTGTATCCCTGAAAATCAACCCAAAAATATTTAGGAACTGTGATCAAGAGTCTTTGAACACCGGAACATGCATTTAAAAAAAATGCTTTTCCTTATTCTGATTTTAACCACAAGTACTCATATGAATCTTATTTTATGTGATATTTTTATTGCCAGATTTGTCATAAATATTTATAAAAATGATCTGAAAAAGATAATTTTTATCCCTGTTTAAATGTGTTAGTTCTTTGGCTTTTAGAATGACTTACAAAGGCCAAACTCTCACTCAGTACACTTTTCCTAGAGCTAGATTTTTCAGTATGGCTTCAACAAGACTTGCTACAATATTAGTACAATCAGAAAATTTTTTTACAGGATAACGATTCAGAAAATGACAGTAGTCATGAAGGTATTGTCATGAAAAATGTCACTGTTGAGGAGCAGACAAGTACTGATGAGGAGTTGGGTAGTTTAGATGATGAGACCAAACTATAGTTTTGACACTTATCTGGTCCTATGTCAGAAACTACATCATACACTGACTACTTTAAGAAATGCCAAACCCAGGAAAACTACAAGACAAAGAAATAACATTGACTACCCAAAAAAAAAAACTGTCATTTTCAGGGCAGTCAGATCTTACAAGTTAACAGTCTATGAGTTATAAAATAAAATAGAAATAAAGTATAGGCCTATTGTTAAATATACATAATATTGAACTGCATTATGTTGTACCTAGCGTGCATTTGCCTGTCCTTATATTCTCATTTACTAGACCATTTAAAGTTAATGCTTTAGTATAGTTTAGTTTGATTGCACTTAAGAAACACTCCTACAAGATGTAGAATCATACATATATCTTGGCAGCAATTACATACATACATGCAATGCCGGAGGGACAGACAGTGAGGTGAAAATAAGAATGCAAAAGGCAAGAGGAGATTTCATTGTCTTGGGAAATATATGGAAATCAAAAGAGATCAAGTCCAATGCAAACATAAGAATATTCAACTCAGATGTCAAGTCTGTCCTATTGTATAGCTACAAACCATGGAGAACAAAAACAACCAAGAAGTCACAGACTTTCATAAATGGGTACTTGCATGGAACAGAACGACTAAAATGGTACGACAGTAGCACCAATGTGGAACTGATGACAAGAACTGGACAAGTGCCAGTGGAACAAGAGATGAGAAGCAGATGCTGGCGATGGATAGGACAGTCACTGAAGAAACTTGTCGATAGTATTACAAGACAGTCCTTGTTCTGGAATCCCCATGGTAAGATAGGTAGAGGGATAACAACAAAAAACAAATGGAGAAGAGAACTGGAGACAGAAATGACAGGGGTGGAAAGACCTTGAACTGATGGCACAGGACAGGAGGACTTGGCATAAGTTTGTTGAATGCCTGTGCTCCTTGGGAAGCTGAAGTGTGATGATGATGATAGTTTAGTAGTTATGTTATTATTCTAGTCCTGTTAAAACGTTTATGACAAACAAACAAATATTTGAATCTGACATATTTTCCCGAGCAAACCGAAGTACTCAAGACCTAATCTTCACACTCAGACAGCTGAGTGAAAAGGCCCTTGAGTATAAGAGTGAGATGCATCTTTGTTTCATAGATCTGGAAAAGGCGTTTGACAGGGTCCCCTGGAGCAAACTTTGGGACTGTTTGGCAAGGAAGAATATTCCAGCACCTCTGATTCATGCTATACAGAGCTTCTACAAGTCTTGCAGAAATTATGTGAGGACAGCAAACCATAAGTCGGAAGAGTTCAGGACCACCACTGGTGTAAGACAAGGTGATATCCTATCACCTTACCTCTTCATACTCCTTATGGACGATGTCATCAAGGCATGTAAGGAGAGAACAAGAAAGTATTCAGTGGGGTACTGGAAGATGAGACAGGTCTATATTTCGGAGCTGGCATTTGCTGATGATGTTGCCCTGATTGCTAAATCAGAGGCACATCTCCAATCCAACCTGCAAGTCTGGAAGGAAGAGCTGGAGAAGAGAGGGATGGTCATAAGCAGCTCTAAAACAAAATCCATGGTGATATCACGAGAAGAAAGAAAACATCAGATTAAGCTGGGAGAACAGGTCCTGGAGCAGGTCGACCACTTTAAATACCTCGGAGCTATTATAGACCGAAAGGGAGGCATCAAAGAAGAGTTGGCCACTCGAAAAGCAGCAGCTGGGAGACTTTTTCAGGCCATAAATCGAGGATTCCTCAGCAAGAGAGAGGTTGGTAAGAAAACGAAGATGGCTGTATACCACTCCACCTATGTCCCAGTCTTGACATACGGATGCGAGTCATGGGCAATGACTACAACCCATAAAAGCCAGATCCAAACCTCAGAAATGAGGTATCTGAGGAAGGTGGTTGAAGTAACAAGAAGAGACATGGTACGCAACCAGACGATACGTCAAGGCCTTAAATCCTACCCCCTGCAGACCCAAGTAGAACAGACCCAATTAAGATGGTTTGGCCATGTCTGCAGAATGGGAGAAGATCGGATACCACGACAAGCATGGGAAACAAAGAGCCAAGGATCCAGACCCCGAGGACGACCCAGAGTCCGCTGGGAGGACAACATTAGACAATCTTTGAAGGATCGAGGACTAGAATGGAACCAGGCCAGGAGGAAGACAGCTGATAGGATAGTCTGGCGCTCTCTCTTCCAAACCTCTACACCTCAGGGTAGAAGGGGAACGACTAAGTAAGTAAGTATATTTTCCTTCCTTTACAGTAGCATCTACTGGCTGTTTACCCACTAACCAGCTTCATTTACATTATTGTTTGCGTGAACAATCAGCAGTTCTATGCCATTATAAAGCTCAATATTTTAAAGATTATCATTATGAGAATGCTGGCATTGTTTGATGGAGAAATTATTCCATACCATAGTAGACTTTTAGAGCTGAGCGTAAAGTATGACTAAAATATCCAGTGACTGATGCATCGTTTGATGGAGAAATAATTCCATACCATAGTAGACTATTTTAGAGCTGGGCGTAAAGTATGACTAAAATATCCAGTGACAGATTCTGAAGTTAGGATATTTTAACCCTTTCTAGGCCAATCCCTAAATATTTAGGACCCAAAATGTTGTTTTCCCAAAAAAATGTGAACACATAGAACTCATATCTTTCCACATCATTACCAAAAATATTCAGAATACAGAATTTTGCTATTCCAGACTAGATCCAAATTATTCTGAGCTCAGGTACTTTTGATTGTTTTGTTTTTAGCGAGTTTTTAACCTGCCCTCAAAAGGGTTATGCTTATGTAATTTCATGAAAACGTTTATAAATCTCTGATTGTTTTACATTTAATTTCTCCAAATAAAAAGGGAGAGATTTTGAAATGCAAGTGCTGTAACAACTTTTCTTATGTATGTCTTGTGATAACACTTTGTGATAATGGACATCTGTTACCACCAGTTTATGCATGATATATGACTTGTTTGCCAAGGTACGAATCATGCCATTGTGCCATCTAACACACACTTATGTGATTGAGCCATGTAATTTCAGTGGTTCCCTCAAATAATGTTCATTATCTTTTCACTTGGTGCAATATACAACCTGGCTGTGTGTGAAGATGACTCATTTATGTAAACCTCACCTTTTTTATAATACAGATAGTAATGATTTGTTACTCTAGGTAGCTGTTAACTATTACATAAAGATAGCAGTGGTTTTTATACCTAGACTGCAATGCAGTGTTATTTATAGTTAACATTGGTTGTGCTTGTATTTTTTAAAAATATTTTAAAAAATTAATTAGGTTGTGACCGTAAGTATTTATTTTTTCAGTCTTGGGTGCCTAATTTAATTTTTTTTTAAAGTGTTTTGTAAGTGGACTTTAGATAATTACACAACTGATATTATAAAGATCACCTAAATTGAAGATTTCTTTTCTAGGACTTCTTTTGAGAATACATCTGAATTTAAGCATATTGTATCTAATCAGTGACAGCTCAGTCATGTAATATTTTCACTGTTACTTAATTGTTACAAATAACTTATTCTTCTTCCTTGTTCGTCCTGAAAAGGACGTTGGTTGCGTTGTGTCTGTTTACACCGGAGCTGCGATATCTGCGCCTTTCGGCCGACACATCCAACTTCGGCACGGCATTTTTTGGGACCAGGTTTGCCTTCCCTCTTCGATCCCTACTCTCTCAGCCAGACTGCAGTGATGCAGCCTGTTTCCAGGACCATCACGTGGAGGTGGAGTAGGGTCTTGGTCAGCTCTGGTTCGCTGACCCTGACGCAAGCAGTCAAGCTATGGGTCGCTGACTGCATTCTCTATTGCTGTGTCTGTGGGTCCCAAATAACTCATTCTATTTTTGCTATACTTGTGCCATGTGTTTCTTCTGCCAGTAATGCACAATTTTTTTCCACCTTTAACTGAGCAAGGAAGATATATGTTTCTAAGTGATCGGTATGAAATCATTTGTTTATAGTTGCTTTGTTAAAAGATTGCACAATTATATATAGGCTACATTTTACAACTGATTTTTACTAAAAGCTGCAGTTATAGCCTGACTTTGATAAAACCAAAATGTTTGTATACTGATTTTTTTATTAAAGACTGCATTGTGTTTATTTACTGATTTTATTAAAGAATGCACATTTGTAGTTTGACTTGAATAAATTCTGCACTTTATAGACTGGTTGTGGTTTACACTGCAATGCTTTAAAATGTACATTTTCTTCAGTGGCTTAAGAATAATTTTCCATCTTTCAGAATTCTAATATTTTGAAATTAACAAGTAATATGCAGCAGTGAGGGGAAAAAATAGTGCTTGCTGGAACATGCTTCTGAAAACCCACCATTTCAATATCGATCATGCTTGGATAAGAAATATGTACTTTTTTTCTTTTTAATTTCTGATTTTTTATATTACCGTATAAGTTAGCCGTTTATTACCTGTAGATGAACACAAATGCCATGATAATATTAAAAATAAAGCCATATATTCTGTCATATTCACATACTAAAGTATTTTGATTTCTGTTTGTTGTGGAGTGTGTGTGTAAACAAAATGTTTTACTTCATTATGTAGCTTTGTGCCTGTAAGATTTGTTTTACGTGGGGACAGACAAGCAAAAATAGACTGACAGACAGGGGGAAACAAATTGATATAATGACTCAAGATATTGCTTGGACTGCTGGAAAAAAAATTTAAATGGAGATAGGGGCAGACATTATTTGTTCATTTGTATCAAAGTCAAGATAAAGGGATGGCACTTTTTAATTTTTATTGTTTATGGGAGAACCTTTCCTTCTGTAGAATCATTTTCAATTACTTCAAGCTTTTTCCTCAGCTCTTTTGAAGCTGTCCAGCATTCTCTGTTCTCATTAACTGTAATCAAACACTGCATCTGGCATAGAATATTACTGTCACTTATTTCTTCTGCACATGTTATACAATATTCTTCTTCTTCAAGTACCATGCTTAGTGACATAGGAGATCATGTCTCTCCACAACTTCCTGTCTCCAGTACAATTTATCAATTCTGTTTTTGACCTCCTTCCCCAAAGACGACTATCACACTCTCGACCGGCAGGGACAGATAACTATTTTTCGACTCAGGACAGGGCATAACAAACTGAATAAACACATGCACAAGCTACGATTGTCTGCTTCACCACTGTGCACATGTGGATTAAGCGAACAAACTGCTGAGCATGTTCTACAGGACTGTCCTCTGTATGACCAGTTAAGAAAGATATACTGGCCCAATGACTCAACACTAAACTCAAAGCTATATGGAGTTAAAGAGGAACTTCAAACAACAGTCGAATTCATCATGAGAACTCGTCTGACGGTGTAATCATCAAAGATGCGATCGCAAGAAGAAGAAGAAGACCTCCTTCCATTCCATGATGTCAAAATGTCCAGTATTTGCTCTCTTTGTCTATCTCTTTTTCCTTCAACCTTACCTGTTGTTACAATACATTCCAGCTTTGCTCTTCTCATAACATGCCCAAAAAAAGTGGATTGCTTCTTTTTAACTTGTGAAATTATTTTCCTTTGCGCATTGGCCTCTTTCAGGACATCCTTGTTACTCTTTTTGGCTGTCCATGGTATTTTTAACATTCTTCTGTAAAACCACATCTCTGTGTCCTCTAGTGCTTCCCTCACTTGTTTACTAACTGTTCATCACTCACTCCCATACATCAGGATTGGTTCTATATAACACTGAAGAACTCTGTTTCTTACTTCCATTGACAAATAACTCTTCATTTTATAGAATACTGTTTTTGCCTGAGCTATTCAGCTCTTCACTTCTGAGATGCATCTTCCATCCATTGTTATTAATGTGCCCATGTATTAGTTGTGTGTAAAGTAACAACTCTACAGCTTTGTCTTGCAAGTCTGTTTCTTTATTATATTTTCTAGAATAATATACTCTGCTATAAATGGCAACCCACAACAACAAAAATGTAACACTTTTCATATACTGTACATTTTGTAAAATAAATTTCATATAAAAATAAATATAGAACATGAAATACCAGACAGAATATGTGTGTACTGAACTGATGTCTCATCTCACATCAAAATATGAGAGGTCTTTGTTTGGCTAATATAGACAACAGGTTAACAAGGATGTTTAAAATGCATGTATACAAATAATTAATTATTTCAGGCACAACTTTAACATGCAACACCACAATTCACAGAATTATAAATTCTAAATTTCTACATCGGATTTACTTTTTTTTTTTTTTTTTTAATACTTTACTTGAATAAATTAATAAACAAAACACTTAAATTGGAGCAAAATCCTGTATGCAGAAATTACAGAAAAATATACAGTCGGCCCTCCGTATCCGCAGGGGATTGGTTCCAGGACCCCCTGCATATACCAAAATCCGCGGATGCTCTAGTCCCTTATATAAAATGGCGTAGTACTGTATTTGCATCTCTAGATTACTTATAATACCTAATACAATGTAAATGCTATGTAAATAGTTGTTATACTGTATTGTTTAGGGAATAATGACAAGAAAAAAAGACTGTACATGTTCAGTACAGATGCAACCATTGTAAGCCTAACTACATAGTACATGTCAGCAACAACGTAACATTTTCTATCTTTCAACACTTACAGATTACTTTCGTTTAATGACCTGAAAGAGAAATACATAGAATAAAAGTAAAAAACATAATATTTAAAATACAAGTACATATAGAAAATATAGTTATAAATAGAGAAAATATAAATGTATTCTCTCTCTCTCTCTCTCACACACACACACAAACACACATTGTGTTAACACCCACCATAACCCGCATATGGTGACGATGATGATTGCTGTATGGTGCCTACAGTGCCAATGTGGTGAGGCGACGAGATGTGCGGCACTGTAGGTAAGCAGGGAGACATCAGGCTAACTTGAACCTTCTGACAGGACATCAGAAGGATCATCTACGTCGGAAGAACCAGGTTCCGAGTGCAGACATTGAAGCTTTGGAGGAGGCTCAATAATATACTGTTCAAAAAAAGAAACGCAACTTTTTTGGTGTTACTTTCATAAAAGATATTAGCTGATTGGACATCAGTCAACCTATCGACTGTGTCCACCTGGTCATTAACTTCTCGTGGTTACCTGAATTGTACTCACCTCATGATTCGTGAGGTCATGAAAGAGGTCAAGGTCAAAAAATTTTTTTGACAATAACTCACGACAGGTTCATGAGAATCCCGTGAAACTTACTGAACACAAAACTCTCTGACCATATTATTGAATGCCTATAAAAGATTGACGCTCCTCGAATAAATTCAGTTGAAAATTCAATGCGCAAGTATGGCTCATCTCACTACAGAACAACGACTCATCATCATTGGACGTTTACAGACTGGACAGTCACAAAGTGTAGTGGCCAGACAATTTAATGTGGTTAGAAGCACCATTAGTCGCCTTTCGAGGCGATTTCAAGAAACTGGCTCAGTGGCAGACCGGCCGCGCAGTGGAAGACCCAGAGTCACAACTCCTGCCGAAGACCGCTTCATACGGCTGCGTCACCTCAGGAATCGACTTGCATCTGCGTCCTCCACAGTCCAGTCAATGTCAATAGTTCGTCGAATTTCAGATCAAACGGTCAGGAACCGGCTGCACAACTCTGGTCTTTGGGCTAGAAGACCCTACAGAGGTCCTGTTCTTATGGACCGGCATCGCCAGAACCGACTGCAGTGGGCAAACCAGCATCATCAATGGACCGTTGGGAATGACTGGAGACGGGTTTGGTTTAGTGATGAATCATTTTTTGTGCTCCAGCGACACGATAGACAGAGAAGAGTTTACCGCAGAGTCCATGAGCGCTACGCCCAGAACAGCGTTGATGAGGCTCCCCCACATGGTGGTGGAGGTGTACTGATGTGGGGGGCGATCAACTTCATGGGAAGAAGTGACCTGGTGCAAATTGAAGGACGCCTGAATGCCCAACGATACGTCACTGAAATTCTTCGTCCTCACGTCCATCCACATCTGGCTGCACGAGGGTCAATTTTTCAGCAGGATAACGCTCGACCTCATGTGGCACAACTCACCACCCAGTTCCTCGCTGACAACAACATCCAGACCATTCCGTGGCCAGCCATGTCATCAGACATGAACCCCATAGAACACTTATGGGATGAACTCGACAGACGACTCCGCCAGCGAGACATGGCTCCAGCCAATCTCCGACAGTTGTCTCTTGCACTGCGGGAAGAGTGGGCAGCCATCCCACAACAACAGATCCAACAGCTAATCGGATCCATGTCAAGGAGATGTCGTTCTCTGATAGAAGCCAGAGGAGGCCATACACCTTACTGAAACGGAGGCCTCAGTCGCAAAGAATAAAAGTCCAAACCAAATTTAATGAACATCATTTCATTGTTAAAGTCTGAAAGTTTCTTCATGCCAAGATTGAAACATTAATTCCGTAAAATAAAATTTTGGTACAAGTTTGAAATTTGGTGTCCATTACCACTGCAATAATGTTGCGTTTCTTCTTTTGAACAGTATACTAATGTCAGGATCTGTCAAGGTTGAGGGCTGAGGATCTTCAAGTGTTGAAGGTCAAGGCTTCACAATTGCAGATGCTTTAGTTAGAAACATTGTTATAGGAAGCTGTTTTTTCATTTTCTTTGCATCACCAAACAAATCTTGCAGTGGTTGTAGGCATGCTGTTAATCCCTCGGGTGACACGGAGGCTTTGTTCCATCGAAGGATTGTACTCACAGATCATATCCTTTAACACTTGCGCCTGTTGAAAAACTGCTGCAAATTTTTCAAGTGTCCAAATTGATGGCTCTGCCTCTTGTAAATCTTCTGCAGCATCATCATCATCTATAGCTCATTGCTTTTTAGGAGCCATTTTTTCAAATTCAAGTTTTGCTTTTTGAAACTTTCTGGAATTTTTTTTTTTAAGAATATTTTCGATCCGTGGTTGGTTGAATCCGTGGATACGAACCTGCAGATACGGAGGACCGACTGTACAGCAAAACCTTTCATTTGAATCAGCAGTTGTAGTGAGTATGAGAAGTTTATGATAGAAAAATTAACACTCTTCAAACTGTAACCAAACTCTCAGACAGTGAGATCTGACAAAGTACATCTACTTTCTCACAAGAACTTATAAAAATCCACTTCAAATCTTGTATAAGACCACACTACTGTGAAATTATATAACTTTCAGCAATGTTTTCTTTTTTTTAACTACCAAGAATTTTTTTTCTGTTTTGAGTCTCCAACCTTGCTGATCCCAGTTCTGAGTGTGTTTTACTTTGAATTCTGTTCCCTTCAACTAAAGCTTGATTCTCATTTATTATATAAGGCTTTTTTAGGCCTGTTTTTACTCCTGCCTTTTGCCCAGACATATGCCAAGGGACAAGTAATATTGACAGCATGCACACAAGAGCTTTAAGGTTTTTTTAACCTTCGTCCAAACTGTAATTTTCTCATATTATATATCCATAACAAATTTTGATAAGTGTATACAAAAGACAAAAAACAGCAACAAATAAATTAGTAACAGACTTTCATAAATGGGTGGTTAACTAATAGAATTGAAGGACTGAAGAGGTATGACAAGATCAGCAATGTGGAACTGATGATAAGAATAAGATAAATTCCAGTGGGAAAAAAAATGAGAAGATGACGCTGGCAATGGATTGGATACACACATTGAGGAAACCTTCTGAAAGCATTACATGGCAGTCCTTGTTCTGGAATCAGGAAAAGAGAGGTATATGAAGACCAAATAACACCTGGAGAAGAGAACTGGAGATAGAAATATAATTGGTAAGGAAGACATGGAAAGACCTTGAGCTGATGGCACGTGACAGGAGGGACTTGACAAGGACTGTGCTCCTGGGGGAGCTAAAGGGTGTTGACTGACTGACTGATATCAGTTGATCCAATGTATGTTTTCAAAATCCACTCTCATCACTTGTTCTGAAAATCTTCACTAATAATACCTCAGTGAAACCTTTATTTGAGAAGATGCTGGCGATGAATAGAACACATACTGAGGTAACGTGTCAAAAGTATTACAATACAAGGCAGTTCTGGAATTCCTCCAGCGTAAAAGAAGTAGAGGGAGACCCAAAAAAAAACACATGGAGAAGAGAACTGGAGACAAAATGAAAGGGATAATGAGAGCAAGGAAAGAACGAGCAGATGGCCCAGGAAAAGAGGACCTGGCATAAATCTGTTGAAAGCCTATGCTCCAAGGGAGTCAATCAATCAATACCCTTTAGCTCCCCGAGGAGAATAGGTCTTCAACAAACACATGCCAAGTCTTCATGTCCTGTGCCATCTGCTCAAGTTCTTTCCATATTTTCCTCATCATTTTCACCTCTGTATTCAGTTCTCTTCTCCACGTGTTTTTTGGTCTGCCTCTGCCTCTCTTTCCCTGTAGATTCCAGAACAAGGACTGCCTTGTAATGCTATCAACAGGCTTCCTCAATGTGTGTCATATCCATCGCCAGCGTCTTCTTCTCAACTCTTGTTCCACTGGCACTTGTCTGGTTCTTGTCATCAATTTCACATTTGTGACTGTGTCATACCATTTCAGTCCTTCTATTCTACGCAAGCACCCATTTATAAAAGTCTTTTGCTTTTTGGTTGTTGTTTTTGTTGCTCTCCATGTCTCAGAGCCATACAATAGGACTGACATGACATTTGAGTTGAAGATTCTTATTTTCGTGTTGGATATGAATTCTCCATATGTTTCCCAATGCAAAGAAAGCTCCTCTTGCTTTTTGTATTTTTATTTTGATATCATGGTCTGTCCCTCTAACTCTGTTTATATTACTGCCAAGATATGTGTATGATTCTACATCCTTTCGTGGTGTTTCTTCAAGTTCAACCTTGTTATCATTTCTTGCATTTATTCTCATAATCCTTGTCTTTTCCCAGTGTATTTTAGTCAAGGGAGTGGTAAAGGGTTAATAATAATTATCAGTCAAGGGAGTGGTAAAGGGTTAATAATAATTATGATTTATTTATTAATAACCTAGGAAGAAATATAATGAAAGATTATAGTGACGCAGCATTAATCAGCATATATATATATGCTGGATCTCAGCACATTGTGACATAGAATCTGAATGAATGCTGAGTATGCAGTCATAAATATCTAAATTTTCAAAAATTCAAATGTTGAGCCACTCACAGACACAAATTTTCTGTGTCAGTTAATCTGATGACCTTACGCATAACCAGACTTCTGGAATACTTGTTTCATGGCTGCCACTTCACTTGGGCTCAGTGGTAGAAGCGGTGACCGAGTGGGTCCACCATAATAGCCAAACCACTCCATTGCAGCTTTCACCCCAGGAACTCCAAATCGACGAGTGACCTGAAATGGGAATATATTAACACAAAGACTTGAACTAATGTTTCAAATAGAAATCTACTGGTTGAAGTTTCCCTAGAGAAAGGGTGGCAAACATTTTTCAAGAGCTTCATCCAAAGTTGATAATGATCTAAAAAAAAAATCTCACATGCCAAAGGAAACTTTGAGCAGCAGATTATCATTTTATAATTATTATATTTATATTTTACACTTTTTTTATGGAGAAAAGAATCTAATGCTTGAAAGCATTCTTAAAGAAGAATGTTTAGATAACCACTAACTCTTCTGAATGTTTTAAATGAGACAGCTTTAGGAATTACATGTTATTTGTAACTAGTAACTCACTTTTCTGCATAGGACTCTGGACATTTCTTTGCTATTTCATAGATTGTGAGCAAAAGTTAACATTAACTGTATGTATACATAACACTATCTTATAATTAGTTACAGGGCAAGGTTTTGTTGACCTTTCAAGCCAAACAGCTGTAAGAAGAATCCACTGTTGTTTCATGTTTAAATATAATTTAATCTACTTACAAAGGCATTGGGACCAACAATTCTCAACTGAAGTTCCCTGGCTGATTGTACATCTTTAGAGTTGGACAAATCTGACAGTTTACAAACTTCCTCACCCAGCACATTTGCCAATCCACATATTCCACCAACACAGCCTGGATATGAAACAGATTCATGACAGCTTGCGCAAATATTCACCCCTCTCTTATCTATCATTATCATCATCATCACTTTCATTTGCCCTTCTTACTGAGCATGGAGCCACCACAGCAGCTGGTCCCCTGGCAGGAAGCCTGCACTAACCATTCACATGCTCCTGTAACTGAGATTTCTGTGGCAGTTTCTTTCACATAATGAGGTTGCTAGCCTCATACACAACCTAATATTAGTCGCCTCGTACAACATGCTTAAGGGTGAAGTAGTCCTGTTCTTTCTTTGTTTCTTCAGAGACCCCTGGGTACTACACAGGGACTCCGTTGTCTATGGGCATCATTAATTCCTAAGGCTAGCTATTTTTCCTTTCAATTTCTCTGTCCACTTGTGTTGTTAAGTGTCATGTGGAGAAACAGCTTTCACTCCTGGGTGAGTCTGTGTCACTTTGTCCAGAGTCATTTCTTCAGGAATTCTTTCAAATTACTTATCACCCTTTCTGTCCAGTGTTCCCTTGCCTCGTAGCCAGATCTTTTCGGGTTAAAGGGATGACAGTTTATTAAACCAGCTGTCTAAAAAGAGATCTTAAGATATCTGTGTTAAACTTCAAACTCTCTAGTATCAAATGTTACCAGTTACATTTATCAAAAATAATCTTTGATACATTTAATATGCATGTGAAAGCACTGTAATCACAAAAACTGGTATATCACTGACCATTAAACAGACTTTCTCTTAAATTAACATCTAGAGCATACTGGATTCAAAAGTGCATAACTTCTGACTTAATTTTCCTATTGTAATATTTTTATCAACACAACAAAGGTCTTTGAAGGATGTTTCTTATAATAGCAGTATCTCAGTATCACAAAAAGCCAACATGTTACTTACTGATTTTGTCACATAAGAAAGATAAAGCAAGTCCCATACAGATACTGCTGTACGGGAGTGAAATGTTACAGACTTCACTTTACTAGGTCCAGCTTCGTTAGGTAGGGTAACGAGTCCCTTTCCTTGCTGCCTTTGCCTTCCCAAACTCAAGAGCAGAGTCAAGAACTCATTTACCATCAGGTAAACTGGAGCATGACACAACCAGATTTCAGTCCCAGAACCGGTAACTTTGCCACAAGAGGCAAGAGCTCTAACCACATAGCCAATCGGATGCTCTTTCATCACATATATTTGTAAAAAAAAAAGAGAATGAGACTTACCAACACTGTAAGATGCTAGGAGAAACCCTGCTGAGCCCGACAAAATCTGGAAATCCTCAGAGGCAGTGGAAAATACAAGAGAGGCAATACGAACAATCTGAAGAGAAAAATTAACTGTCAATGCCTGTATGATTTTATCATACAGATACACATATGTGTGCTAAAACTGACGCAGTCACTGATAAGCACACAAAATAAAATTATCCTCCAGTGAAGAGTTTCATTTTGTTTCATTAACAAATAGCAATGTAATAATACTTTAAAACTCTGAATCTGTATAATAAACACTCGTGACATCTTTATTTGTTTCCTTGTAAAGTGTCAGACAGAAAGAATGACCAGGTTTTAAGAACTAAGCCATTATCGGAAACACAGAAACTAAACTACTATTAATAATTTCATCATTTTGTTAAGTTCAATGTACTTGAGTTCTTCTTCTTCTTCAAGTACCATGCCTAGTGGCAAAGGAGATCATGTCTCTCCACAACTTCCTGTCTCCAGTACAATTTATCAATTCTGTTGTTGACCTCCTTCCATGCCACGATGTCAAATTGTCCAGTATTTGCTCTCTTTGTCTTCCTCTATCTCTTTTTCCTTCAACCTTACCTGTTGTTACAATACATTCCAGCTTTGCTCTTCTCATAACATGCCCAAAAAAAGTGTATTGCTTCTTTCTAACTTGTGAAATAAGTTTTCTTTGCGCACTGGCCTCTTTCAGGACATCCTCATTACTCTTTCTGGCTGTCAGTGGTATTTTTAACATTCTTCTTTAAAACCACATCTCTGTGGCCCTTCTTACGACATGCTTTCCCAACTTGTTTACTAACTGTCCATGACTCACTCCCATAAGTCAGGATTGGTTTGTCCTATATAACGCTGAAGAACTCTCTGTCTTACTTCCTTCTTCTTCTTCCTTCTTCCTCGTTCGTCCTGAAAAGGACGGTGGGTGCGTTGTGTCTGTTTACGCCGTAGCTGTGATATCTGCACCTTTCGGTCGACACATCCGACTTCTGCACGGCATTTTTTAGGACCGGGTTTGCCTTCCCATTTTGATCCACACTCGCTCAGCCAGACTGCACTGCTGCAGACTGTTTCCAGGACCACCACGTGGAGGTGGAGTGCGGTCTTGACCAGCTCTGATTCGCTGGTCCTGACGCAGGCAGTCAAGCTATGAGTCGCTGACTGCGTTCTCTCTTGTTGCGTCTTTGGGTCCATCGTCTTACTTCCAATGACAAATAATTGTTGCATAAAATACTCTTCATTTTATAGAATGCTGTTTTTGCCTGAGCCATTCTGCTCTTCACTTCTGAGATGCATCTTCCATCCGTTGTTATTAATGTGCCCAAATATTTGAATCTATCGACCTGCTTTAAAACTGTTCCATTTACTTTGATAGTACATTCCTCTAGAGACCTGATTATATTTTCAGTGTACAGATTGAACAGGATCCGGTGACAACAAACATCCCTGCATAACACTTTTTTACTTGCTGAAATGTTCCTATTTGGCTGCTAATTCTTACAGCTGCTGTTTGTTGCCAGTACATGTTCTTTATTATCCTCAAGTCTTTACCATCAAAGTTGATGCTTTCTAACATTTTGATAATTTCCTCATGTTTCACTTTGTCAAATGCCTTAGTGTAATCTAAAAAGCATAAGTACAGATCTGTTTTTACTTCTACGGCTCTTTCTATTAATGTTCTTATAATATTTGTGGCCATGTTTGTGTCTTTACCTTCTACAAATCCACTGTTCATCACTGATTTCTGGTTTAATTTTATTTTTCAATCTTCTCATGATAATTCGTAATAATATTTTGGTCACATGACTCATAAGACTAATGATGCGATGTTCTTCACATTCCATGGCTCTAGGTTTAGTTGGCAAAGCTATAAATATGGATTTTAGCAGATCATCAGGTATTTGACCACTGTTGTAGATGTCATTTAAAAGTTTTGTTAACACTTTCACTCCAAATTCTCCCAAAGCTTCCATTTCCTCTACTGTTATATAGTCTAGTCCAGGCGCTTTGATTTTCTTCATGAGGCGCATGGCACCCTCCACCTCTGCCACAAGTATTGGTGGTCCTTAGCAGCTGTCCTGGTCGTTCAAATCTGGTCTTTCATCATTATACAGCTCCTTGATGTATTCTACCAACCTTTCTATTATGCTTGAGTTAACAATGGATTATATTCATATTACACTTTAGCTAAAGAAACACTTTTTATGACAGTGATTTTGTAAACACTCATGAATACTAGCTTAGGCATTTTAAATTAGATAAGAACAGAATAGTGCCAAATTCAATGCAATCAGATAATGTGTTAATAAATTTAATGCTGTTCTAGCAATTCATGATTACTGAAATATTTTGAACTGTGCTAAATGATAACCTATGGTATAGCTCCACCTTATCATAACTGCACTATTTTTTTGCTTACTGTTACTGCATTAACTTTTATGAGGCATGAAGGAGTATAGGATTACTCACATCTCCACCGCTGTCTTTCATTCCTATGATGTTTGGATGCTGTGCCAGCTTTATGACAACTTCTGGAGGTATGTCTATTCCTGTGTTGCTTGGAATGTTGTACAGAATAACAGGTACTGGTGACTTATCAGCCACCTAATGGAGGTACACACAAGTTTTATTCTATTTTTTACTTATATGCAGCCAAAAACATTTTTTTTAAATGAGGAATTGTAGCAAAGTTTAATTTGCTGGAGAGGTTATGATGGTAAAAGATAAGAATGATAGAGTTAGATGTGTTAACCGTGTGAGGTCAAGCTATGTAAGACCTTGAGTCTAGTGGTTGAAGATGATGAGTTCTCAAGAGACCTAACGCTACCTCTCAAGATCTCACACGGTGCTGTAAATTAATTCTAATGTATGGTGTTTTCTTCTTCTTCCTCGTTCGTCCTGAAAAGGACGGTGGTTGCGTTGTGTCTGTTTATGCCTAAGCTGTGATATCTGCACCTTTCGGTCGACACATCCGACTTCTGCACGGCATTTTTTGGGACCGGGTTTGCCTTCCCACTGCGATCCCTACTTGCTCAGCCAGACTGCAGTGATGCAATCTGTTTCCAGGACCACCACGTGGAGGTGGAGTAGGGTCTTGACCAGCTCTGGTTCGCTGATCCAGATGCAAGCAGTCAAGCTATGGGTCGCTGACTGCATTCTCTATTGCTGCATCTTTGGGTCCCTGTGTATGGTGTTTGATGTGGCTAGTGTCTAGGGGATGCAATGAAATGATGGTACATCAAAACAACACAGTATAACTCTCTAATAGAATCTTAATAACTCTGTTGTTTAGTTTTCAATTTGGAAATATTTTTTTGTACAATTTATTGTGCCTGTCCTGCAATCTCTTTTGGACAGGTCTTTTAAAACTGAAGAAAATGTATGCTACACTGAAAAGTGAACTGAAAATAAGGACTCTTGGTCCAACAATAATACTGTTTATATTCAAATGTTCCGTAAGGTGTTTCACAGCCTGTTAAGTAATAATTAATAATGTGAGTCAGTTATTGGAGAGACTGTTTATGTCATCATTTCCCCGAGAGTTTCTGTTAATGGGTAGGGAAACAGTTTTCTCCAGATAAAGTGTCAGATTGCCCAGATTGTGGCACATAACCTGAAATTTCCTTCGTGAAGATTCAATCGTTGATATGGCTCTGTAAAGAACATCAGCTCTCAGAGCTCCACTTGACAATTATTATACAGAATACGCTGTACTGGAGACGTTACTGTCTTCACTCGTACTTCAGCTTTCCTGTCACCGGCTGGTAACAGGAAATAAAACCCTGCAACATAAAAGACACCCTGGCCTTTTCATATCTGTTATATTTTTTCCCTCAACTCTCTACATGACATGATGGGGTTCAGCCTCGTGTGCATTACAAGTGCACCAGCCCCTAAGTTTTTTTTTTAAAACTCACATCATATTGTGACCACACCTCAGGTCAATATGGCAGATACGCCACTGTCATTTTACATATTCTTCTTCAACACAATTTAATAGGAGTATGTACATCTCCTTATATGCCTATGTGATTTTTTTTTTCTCTATTACAAAATATAAACGCTCCAGGCAATCAATAGTGTTCAGCGAACACAGAGGCTTGCTATTCTACTTTAGTCTTACAATAATTTTTAATTACAACAATGCAATATTCAAACATAAATCAAATAGATCTACCCAAACTGTCTCTTTAGGCATGTCATACACTTTCCCACTTTTTGCCTTTGCAAATATTACATAATAATATAGATATTCTTCTTACCAGAATTCAATGAAATAAGCACAGGTGCGATGGATGGCACAAATTCAGCTTTGCTGCTGGCTAGACTATGACAAATACTTTTTAGTTTTAGTTACAAATAAAAGTCACACCTCTAGGATCACATCAACCTGCTTCAGGGACAGCTTTCTACAAAATGGCAAAAACCTATCTAAGTTTTCCCTAATATAAAATGCATTGGCCAATCAGATCAGAAGACTAAGCTTTTCAATTTTGAATTTGAAAATAAAGTCAAAATTACATCTCAATTTTTCAAATGTACGTCGGTCACATTTTGGCATTAAAAGTTAAAAACAGTCTTGGTTTTTGACCTAACAAGTTCTGCATCTCATTCACTTCAAGATTTTCACTACCAAATATTTTTTAGTTTTAGGCCATCCCATAATATCTCTACCCTTGCCTGTCTCATTTCCCCTAACGCATCCAAAAGTAACCGTTAGTGAATGCAAAATGAATGCAAAAACGCCAGTCTGTTTGTCTGTATGCACGAACAAATACAGTCTTTTGTCAGTATCTTTCTTATCTACTGGGGAATTTTGTATTTTTAAACATATTATTTATCAGGAGAAGATAAGCCATCAAACTAACTAGGTTTTATGGCCCTAGTATTGGAAATAAAGAATTCCATATATTTTCCATGTGAGTTTCAATCGCTAATATTACATAAACACGCCATCTCTCTCCCCGCTTCTGTGTAGTTCAATTTGAAACAACAAGTCTGTGACGTCATAAAATGTACCAATTTGCAGACAGAGCGAGGCGTGTGTGTTTATACCAGTCACTCTGCATGCTTATGGAACGAACAAATATTGGACTTAGTGTCGAATTTTTCCATCTGCCGCTAACAATATCGCCCGCGTTTGCCTACAATTTTGCGTGTTTCAACCATTTGTGTCAAAAGTCTCATTCTAAAAATACACTTGCCTCTCTCCTCCTTTTGGTCTGAAACAAGGCTAATTCCGTCAAAATTGTTACCGATATTTTCAAGGTCACTGGCAAACGATAGTACTCTTACACTACGCCCTGTCTTGCTAAAATCAACGCACTGACTGGCGTGGGGAAAGAAGACGCGTCACAACTTAACTATTTTTATTTCTATACTATCTTATTTTATAATTACAAATAATAATTTTATCGGTGTATCAATGTAATTTTATCACAGGAATGTGACAGCAACTGATTAAAAAAAGATCACATTCAGCCCTGTCAAAGGATATACAGAAGGAACTCATTGAATGTGAAGCAATGGACTCAGATTTATATTAGCAATATTAAAAAGTGCCAAAAGGAAAATAAAGGTAAGCATCATCCAATGTTGTGCACCAACTAAAGATAAAGAACAATTCATGCAAAAAGCATTTTACACCAGACTACAAAATATGGATGAAAAGAGAAATAATGACATTATAATCTTGGTGAGTGACCTATATGCAACGATAGGGACAGACAACAGTGGCTTTGAAGAGATCAATGAATAAGCTGAATTTGATGTACATAACAATTTTCAAAGGAACGTTAATTATGAAAATTATTATTTTTCTTCAGGTGACAACCCCATTTCATTGGCTGCCAGTCTTCAAGCACAATTCATTATTTTAATGTTGCTAATGTTCTCTCCCTACATTCTTGAACGTATATTACAATCATAGCTTGTTTTAAGCCTTATTATGTCAAGGATGTGTTTATCAGTTTCTCTGTCATTAAAACACTTTCACAGAACCAAATTCAATTATTCTTCTTTCAGCGCCTCTTACAAATAACAAGTTTTCACTTCCTCCCTATGCAGGTTTGTACATAATTATACTTTGCAGATAATTTTTTTGTGTTAACTATTGGCTTAACTTCCCACCATTATAGGATTTTTTTTGTTAACTATTGGCTTAACTTCCCACCATTATAGGATTGTTTTTGTTAACTATTGGCTTAACTTCCCACCATTATAGGATTTTTTTTGTTAACTATCGGCTTAACTTCCCACCATTATAGCATTTTTTTTGTTAACTATTGGCTGAACTTCCCACCATTATAGCATTTTTTTTGTTAACTATTGGCTTAACTTCCCACCATTATAGAATTTTTTTTGTTAACTATCGGCTTAACTTCCCACCATTATAGCATTTGTTTTTGTTAACTATCGGCTTAACTTCCCACCATTATAGCGAGAGACCAGCACTCTAACCACTCTGTAAGAGTTTTTAAGAGCGCTGAATGTAAATTTATAATTAAAACTACATGCTCTCATCACTTAATCGTCTGAGCAATCAGAATTAGAATAATGTCAGCTGCTGCTCCATATAGGTCTTTAATGAGAGTCAGGGACTCTCTGGTGATATTGGGCAGTGGTTCCTAAGTCTGTGACTCTCTGGTGATGTTGAGCAGTGGTTCCTAAGTCTGTGACTCTCTGGTGATATTGAGCAGTGGTTCCTAAGTCTGTGACTCTCTGGTGATGTTGAGCAGTGGTTCCTAAGTCGGTGACTCCCTGGTGATGTAGAGCAGTGGTTCCTAAGTCTGTGACTCTCTGGTGATATTGAGCAGTGGTTCCTAAGTCGGCGACTCTCAAGTGATGTAGAGCAGTGGTTCCTAAGTCGGTGACTCCCTGGTGATGTAGAGCAGTGGTTCCTAAGTCTGTGACTCTCTGGTGATGTAGAGCAGTGGTTCCTAAGTCTGTGACTCTCTGGTGATGTAGAGCAGTGGTTCCTAAGTCTGTGACTCTCTGGTGATATTGAGCAGTGGTTCCTTAGTCTGTGACTCTGGTGATATTGGGCAGTGGTTCCTAAGTCTGTGACTCTGGTGATATTGAACAGTGGTTCCTAAGTCTGTGACTCTGGTGATATTGAGCAGTGGTTCCTAAGTCTGTGACTCTGGTGATGTAGAGCAGTGGTTCTTAAGTCTGTGACTCTGGTGATATTGGGCAGTGGTTCCTAAGTCTGTGACTCTGGTGATATTGGGCAGTGGTTTCAAATTGTCTTATCATCATTTTTCTTTTAGCTTCCAATAGTCACCACAGCAACTGTCCCCTTTGCAGGAAGCCTGCACAAAAGCATTCACGTGCTCTAGCACATAAGAAGGTTGCCAGTCCCATACACAATCTCGTATTAGTCTCCTTGTACGACATGCCTGATGGAGCAGGTCATATTCTTTCTTTGTCTCACAAAACATTGCGGTGGAACCTACAATTACGCTACTATTTCTTCTTCTTCTTCTTCGTTCGCCCTGAAAAGGACGGTGGTTGCGTTGTGTCTGTTTACAACGTAGCTGTGATATCTGCACCTTTCGGTCGACACATCCGACTTCTGCATGGCATTTTTAAGGACCGGGTTTGCCTTCCCATTTCGATCCACACTCGCTCAGCCAGCCTGCACAGCTGCAGACTGTTTCCAGGACCACCACGTGGAAGTGGAGTGCGGTCTTGACCAGCTCTGGTTCGCTGGTCCTGACGCAGGCAGTCAAGCTATGAGTCGCTGACTGCGGTCTCTATTGCTGCGTCTTGAGGTCCCCGCTACTATTTCAATACTTCTCACAAGCAGCATATGTAAATGGCAAATTAAAAACATGCATGAAATCTTTATTAATTGCACAATGTCTCTTCCTTTCCCAGTTGTGATGTATTAAAATACAGAACATACCTTTGTAAAGTGAGAAATAAGTGCCTCTTGGTTCATGCTAGCTTTGAAATAAAATGGGTTAACAACTAAGACAGCTTTAGCTCCTGCCTCGGCAGCTTTCTGAGACAAGAGTATTGTATCCCTTGTAGCTGAAATAAAAGAAATAATTTCTTTATAACAAACCAAAAAAAAAAAAGTAAACATGTTTGCTATTACCTAATTGAAACTTGCAATGATCAGAACTACCATTTTTTTCCACTTTTAGTTACATACTTCTTCTTGGTTGTTTCTTTCAAAGTTACCTACAATTATTTTGCATTTTTCTAAAATTATCGCAAATTATTTTATTTTAACCCCTAATTATTTTGCTTCTTCTGTTATCCAAAATCAACATCCAAAAAAATTCTACTTTCTCTAATACTGATCAAAATTTCTTAGATTTTCTAACACTATCCATAACTGGTTTAGTTTTTCTAGTGTTCCAATCAACTTTTTTCTAATGTTATACATCATTTTGTTTTATAATGTTTGTCTTCTAATTTACTTTTAAAGAGAACACTGCACAAAGGAAGCTGTTTACTCACATTAGAAGGAAGCAAACCACTTTCTTCAGGCATATTTGACAACACTAAAGATAGAAGGAACAATAGATAGAGGATGATAAAGAGAGAAAATACTGGACGAGCTGACATCATGGCATGGAAAGAAGTCAACTACAGAACTGATAAAACAGCACTGGAGACAGGAAGTTGTGGACAGACATGATCACCTATGTCACCAGGCATGGTACTTGAAGAAGACTTTATAATAATAACAATAATAATAATAGCCCCTTCAGTTATAACTGACTATGGAAATGGCCCCTGAGGTGACAGCCCTCAGCTGCTTATTTTCCTGGTGCTCCGTTTGACATTTTCTCCTCTCTTCTGCTTGTTGTGTGAGTTTATTTTCGCTCAATCTGAGGTGGCGCTGTAGATAGCATCGCCACTTGGTGCGATCGGCAGCTTCATCCTCCCACGTTGCTGGATTTATGTCCAGTGCCCTCATGTCTCTCTTGCACACATCTTTGAACTTCAGCTGTGGTTGCCCCTGTTCTTCTGCCATCTGCTAGTTGGCCATAGAAGATATCTTTTGGGATGACTTTACCCAGAAGACTTTACCCAAAGATATTTTACATCTTGCCCCATATAGTTCCAGTGTCTCAGAAGAGACCAAAAAAAAAAACAAAGGACTACTGCACCCTTTTATAGGACAACTAATGAGGTTGTGGATGCAACTGGCAACCTCCTCTTGGATACATAATGTCCACAGAAAATGCCACTGCAAGACCATGTGACTACTTGGTGCAGACTTCTTGCAAGGGGACCAACTGTAGTGGTGTTTTCACGCCCATAAGGAATGGCAAGGAAAATGATTTGACATCTTCTATCACCAAAAATTTATGAGAAATGTCACAACTTAAGTTCAGAAACAGTCACAACTTTACATTCGCATCCTGTTCCAGCAATAATCAGCTTGTCAGGACCAGCAAGTCTTGTCACTTCTTTCACCATCTGGGTTCGTTCTTCCATGTTAAGATAACAGCATTCTCCATTGGAACCTTGAACAACATAACCTAGCAAAACAGAGTGAAAGAAAAAATTTTAAATATACATATCTGAAGCACAGAAAGTGTACTCTAAGGCTGTATCCTATCTTCCTTCCTGCAACAGACATTTATTATGGAAAAGCCTTATCATAATGAGTGTCCGATTGGCTAAGCAGTTAGAGCGCTATCCTCTCATGGCACAGTTACTGGGATTGAATCTGGTAGCATCACGCTCCAGTCTACCTAACTGTAAATAGATACCTGACTGTGCTCTTGAGTTGGGAAAGGCAAATGGCAGTGAGGAAGGAAATTGGTCACTGTAAAAGTTCTCTTCAGATAAGTAAATTGTGGCAGTCGCTGAAAATGATTCTTAGATTGTAGTGCAAGGCATACTACAATTTACTAGTCTAAAGAACTTTTACCCTGGTCACTCCACCTCATAAAAAAGCTGGACCTAGTATGGTGAAGTCTCTAACATTTCACTCCCCTACAGCTCCGGGTTTACCTTTAACATATCACAATTTGACACATTTTGACTACACTGATGGCACACATATCCTAAACCAAAACAAAGACAAATAAATACAATTGCAACATAAATACAAGATAACCCCAGCACAACTGAAGGAATAACTAGATCTAAAATGCTTCCAATAAATACCAATCAGAACAAAGTTATAGAGATGGATAACAAAATTTAGATGTCACTGAAGACTTCCCCTATGTGGGAAAAGTTCCAAGACTGAAATCAAACAAAGAAATATGTGGTGAACATAGTAAATGAACTGACTGTGTCATATATGGTATTCAAAGATTACTTCAGACTAAAATAACTCTAAAATACATGCTTTAGAACTTTCCCTTCTACCATGAGGTGTAGAGGTTTGGAAGAGAGAGCGCCAGACTATCCTATCGGCTGTCTTCCTCCTGGCCTGGTTCCATTCTAGTCCTCGATCCTTCAAAGATTGTCTAATGTTGTCCTCCCAGCGGACTCTGGGTCGTCCTCTGGGTCTGGATCCTTGGCTCTTTGTTTCCCATGCTTGTCGTGGTATCCGATCTTCTCCCATTCTGCAGACATGGCCAAACCATCTTAATTGGGTCTGTTTTACTTGGGTCTGCAGGGGGTAGGATTTAAGGCCTTGACGGCAGCACTGGAGAAAATCAAGATGGGCAAAGCAGCAGGGCACGATGGTATAACACCAGAAATGGTTAAGTTCATGGGAGCATCAAGCGACCTATTACTCTTAAGGGTTTTACAGGCAGCGTGGTACAACAAGACAATACCAAAGGATTGGGAGATTGCCATCATAACACCAATTTTCAAAAAGGGTGACAATCGACAGTGTGGAAACCATAAAGGCATATCCCTTCTCAGTGTCCCTGGTAAAATCTACTCTAGAATCCTAGAGCAGAGACTCCGACGCCTAGCTGAGCCACAATTGGATGAGGTCCAGTGCGGATTCCGAGCAAACCGAAGTACTCAAGACCTAATCTTCACACTCAGACAGCTGAGTGAAAAGGCCCTTGAGTATAAGAGTGAGATCCATCTTTGTTTCATAGATCTGGAAAAGGCGTTTGACAGGGTCCCCTGGAGCAAACTTTGGGACTGTTTGGCAAGGAAGAATATTCCAGCACCTCTGATTCATGCTATACAGAGCTTCTACAAGTCTTGCAGAAATTATGTGAGGACAGCAAACCATAACTCGGAAGAGTTCAGGACCACCACTGGTGTAAGACAAGGTGATATCCTATCACCTTACCTCTTCATACTCCTTATGGACGATGTCATCAAGGCATGTAAGGAGAGAACAAGAAAGTATTCAGTGGGGTACTGGAAGATGAGACAGGTCTATATTTCGGAGCTGGCATTTGCTGATGATGTTGCCCTGATTGCTAAATCAGAGGCACATCTCCAATCCAACCTGCAAGTCTGGAAGGAAGAGCTGGAGAAGAGAGGGATGGTCATAAGCAGCTCTAAAACAAAATCCATGGTGATATCACGAGAAGAAAGAAAACATCAGATTAAGCTGGGAGAACAGGTCCTGGAGCAGGTCGACCACTTTAAATACCTTGGAGCTATTATAGACCGAAAGGGAGGCATCAAAGAAGAGTTGGCCACTCGAAAAGCAGCAGCTGGGAGACTTTTTCAGGCCATAAATCGAGGATTCCTCAGCAAGAGAGAGGTTGGTAAGAAAACGAAGATGGCTGTATACCGCTCCACATATGTCCCAGTCTTGACATACGGATGCGAGTCATGGGCAATGACTACAACCCATAAAAGCCAGATCCAAACCTCAGAAATGAGGTATCTGAGGAAGGTGGTGATTTCTGTAATAATCTATTTGCATGATGAGGCTGCCAGTCACATGCACAACCTCATATGTGTTGCCTCTTTTGATGTGTCTAAGGGTGTAGTGGGTCTCTTCTTCTTCCTCCAACATCGCTGGAAAGAACACTGTGTTCTTAAAAATAATTTAAGCATAAACTGGAAAGACAGGTTAAGGAACAGGAGCCACAGACACAAAAACTGATCATATGATGGAGAATGAACTAGTTTAGCAGTGCACATTGAAAAAATGAGACAGGGAGAGAAAGACAATGAACTGGACTCTTCTGGGGTACCAAGGACAAGGGAGACCCAAGGGCACATGCAGACTACCAGTGAGACAGAACTTCAAATTGCAAGACTAGCAAAGCCTGAAACAGACAGAGGTGCCAAGGATGGGTTCACATGGAGAATTTTATTATGCCTTATAAGCCAAAAGGTACAAGAATAACTGGTGATGATGGAGGTAAGTCTTAGTCTAGAATCCTGGAAAATTCCCAGCACAGTTCTCCTAGCCTTAAAATCCTGAATATCTGACACTGATTCCAAGCAGAAGAACTTAGTGACCATCACATTAAAAGTATTTATATTAAAGTTGTGTTTCAATCTGCCTGGCACAAAAGCAAATCATTTAAATGTAAAACTAGAATGAATTATTGCAAAAGTTATCATAAAAAGAAAAGACACAAAGAAAAAAATACAGAAAAGACACTGTATTCTTCTTCTTCCTCGTTCGTCCTGAAAAGGACAGTGGTTGTGTTGTGTCTGTTTACGCCTAAGCTGTGATATCTGCACCTTTCGGTCGACACATCCGACTTCTGCACGGCATTTTTTAGGGACCGGGTTTGCCTTCCCATTGCGATCCGCACTCGCTCAGCCAGACTGCACTGCTGCAGACTGTTTCCAGGACCACCACGTGGAGGTGGAGTGCGGTCTTGACCAGCTCTGGTTCGCTGGTCCTGATGCAAGCAGTACAGCTATGGGTCGCTGACTGCATTCACTATTGCTGCATCTTGGGGTATTCAATAATCAAACCAGGTTTTATTAACTCTATGTACTTATTTCTGAACTGACATTTAAAGAGTAAGACATTTTTTTTCATAATCAAACACTGAGATTTGGAACCTTCGTCACAGATACTCTGAACGGCACACATATGATTGATATGTGTGATTTTTGTGTGCTTTAATGTATGATATGCTGTGCTATAGTTTACAGTTGGGCTGTGATATATGTGCCCTTCAGCTGGCACACCCAAGCTCTGTAAATATTTCATTTGGGTTTGCTTTCGTTAGCCTTTGGTTGTTCCCAATCTACCAGCCAGGTTGCAGGTGGTCTGAAATCAGAGTTTTCCTTCAGCTAGATGAATGGTTACCTACAGCATTCCAGTTTTATAATGCCAGAGACCTGCCCTCATCCCTTCTCCTATTAGTTAAAACAGTTCCACGTTATGGAAGGCTAGAATGCAAACTACTCTTTACCAAGAAAAGGCAATGTAATAACGTTCACAATGAGAGCCAGCCACTGTAGACTTAAAAACCATCTGGTCAATAAGTTAAGAACTGGACAGACAGACATGGGCTCATATGGGGAAGACAAGCAAAAATTAGAACATGCCCTCTGATGCGTGATGCCATATGATGATGGATGGTATCCGCATGTCTGGTTTTGTGTGGTGTGCAGATGTGTTCAGTCAAAACAATGTTCATACAAAAATAACAGGGCAATCCACATAGGACGTCAGTAAACTCACGACGTATAAAGTCAATGATTCTTGAAACAGCCGTTGACGTTTTTCTTCATTATTTATTGTGGACGCCACAGTGACAAAATGGTTACGCGAATATGTAGGCACATCAAACAGTCATTATCACAGCAACATTCAATACAGCAATAGACGGTAGACAGCATTACAATGATGAGTCAGATGCATGTTATATTTCAAAGTGCTGTAAATGTAGTCAGGTGAAAAACTCCATCCTTTTCTATAACAGCCAGGAGATAACCAGATGTATGAGATCAGTTCACTCTCCTTAGTTTGACTTCAGCAAGACAGACACGTCTGCCGAAGTATAAATAATGTCCTCAAAAATATCCTCTAGATAATAAAGGTTTTTCAAACCTAGTTCATTTAACAAAGTAGCAAGTAATGGTCCTTGGAACCTGCATCAACCGATGCAGCACAATACAGCGACATGTGAGCTAGGAAAACATCTCGTGACGACGACTTTCGAAGACAGGCGATGAACCAGAAATCGTTCACGACCAAAAATCGATAGAGTTAATGAAAATGTTAATTTACCTTGCCTTCCGGAAATACACAGAAATATTATGCCTCCCGGCATGTGCAAATACACTAGAGGTATTATCTCGAATAAACGAAATATCCATAAGAGGACTCTCACATTCCTGACAGAACAAAAAAATAGCGGAGATCCCCTCTTCAACGAGGCATCTCTTTCGCCATTCCAAATCGCTCACTCCACTAGTGGTGGGCGGAAACCGATCGACCAAGAAGCAAGACAAGTCATGCGCAGTCCAGCGCAAAATGACCACAGCTCAAACTTAACTGCATTCGATACCAACGCGAGAAGACAAATGCTTACCGAGAAAAGTGACAATAAATTTCAAGCAGTTGTTGCCCTTGCGTTATAAAATAGATATTGAAATAAAACGATGTTGCGAGAATTTATCACGCAACATATCACCACCTCCTCCCGATAAAAAAAAAATGTGGAACATATTTTTTTTTTTTCAATATCAAAGAGCATGCGATAAGCGGCTCAAAACGCACGAATTATGCGCTGATAATTAACTAAATTGCCAAACAATAGGCTAATTATAGAGTGTCTGGTGAGGATATACCTCAACAGAAAAATAAATATGTCTCAAAAATATTCACATCGGGGAGGTGTCACCAACACACATCACGTTAGCATGTAAACACAATATACGTATGCAAGTTACTATAATCATCATTAAACAGCATACTCTAATATTGTCTTTAAAAATGGATGTACAAATCTGATAGGAAAATTTAAATAGTACATTCTTTGACATGTAATGACATAAGTACATAGTAAAGTTAAACTACATGACGATCCAGGACATATGCTCTGGTATTCCGAGGGTAAGTACACAATCTAGAACTCGTCATGCTTGATACTAGTAAGGTAAGTCCTCAGCTCAACAATGACATTCTGAGAAAGTACAAGCAATATAATGCTAATTAATAACTAATATGCTTCATAAGGTACAATACATTATTAATAATTGTGGCTGTTTAGTAAACTAACGGCCCTTATATTAACTACTCAGTCCTCCTCTATCATCTTAAAAAACGAACAGAAGAAGATGACAACAAAGCACGATAGTGTGTACATATAAAGTAAGTACAGATGTGCTAATCTATTGTAGAAATATAGGTGTGTTATGACTCTGTAATATATGGAAATATAGGACAGAAGTATTAGTTGGAGTCATGTGGGCATCTAGACAAAATGTCAGCCATCACATTATCCGCACCACGGATAGCTCGTACCGTGAAGTGAAAAGGTTGAAGAGCTATAGCATATCGAGTGGATCTCGAACTCTTCAAATTCTTAGTCTGAATAGCTGTAAGAGCTTTCTGATCAGTCTCTAGAATGAAATGTGCGCCCAGGAGGAATCTTTGTAGCTTTAGAATTGACCAAACCATCGCTAACAACTCATGGTCTAAAACCGAGTAGTTCCTCTCTGCCGCATTTAGTTTTCTAGAAATGTACATAACAGGATGCAGAGTATTTGCATATTCTTGCATCAGTGCTGCTCCAATCCCAGTGGATGAAGCATCACTCCGAAGAACAAAAGTCCTATCAAGAGTAGGTAATCTTAAGATGGGAGGAGAAGAAAATATATTCTTGATTTGGTCTAGTGAAGATTGGCATTCTTCAGACCAACGGACCAGATTAGGCGAACCTTTCTTCAACAATGTTGATAGAGGTGCCATGATCGAAGATAAATTTGAATAAATCTCCCATAAAATTGAATTAAACCTAAGAGACTCCTAACTTGTTTCTTCGTTTTAGGAACAGAGATGTTCAGTATTTTGGAAGTATTGTGGTCTTCTGTCTTCAAGAGACCATGACCAACACGATGACCCAGGAAAGAGATTTCACCAAAACCAACAAAAGCTTTAGAAGGTTTTGCTGTCAAATTATTCTCACGTTAGAGTGGACAGTAAGTCATATAACCCTAAATAGTGATCTTCCCAGGTATCACTGAAGAGACAGATGTCATCTAAGTATGCGATGACATCCGAACGATGTGACAGAATTCGACGCACGCATCATGCGAACGAAAGTGGCAGGGGCGTTCATGAGACCAAAAGGCATAACATTCCATTGAAATAGACCCCTAGGTGTAGAAAAAGCAGTAAGAGGTTTGGCATGCTCTGCTAAAGGCACTTGCCAATAACCTTTAGACAAGTCAAGTTTAGTGAAGAATCTAGAATTAGAAAGTCTAATCAGTAGATCTTCTAACAAAGGCATCGGTTCAGCGTCGAACTTTGTGACCTGATTCAATTTGCGATAATCAACGCAAATTCGTATGTTCTTATCCTTCTTCCGGACAATAACCATGGAAGAAGAATATGGTGAAGTCGATGGTTCAATTATGTTTAATTGAATCATTTCATCCAATTCCTTTTCCACTTGCGACTGAAAGTGTATAGGAATAGGATACGGCCTAACCCTAATTGGATTATTGTCGGTAAGAATTATGTCATGTTCTATGACATCTGTGTGTCCAGGAATGTCAGTGAGAACATCCTGAAATGTTTGTAACATCGACGAGACTTGTCGATGTTCGTCACCAGAAAGATTAGGAGAAACAGAAACGTTTTTCCAAGATTCCGTGGAATGTAATGGAACCACTGGAAGGGGGAAGATTGACATCAGAGAAGGTAGCTTCCTCATCCTGAATGACAGACAGGGATGAATAATGACCGTGAGGTGCAGGAGCATCATCCGTTGCCTGGAAAATAGGCAGCAAATAGTCCGGACGTTCGTGAAATTCCGAAAGCATGTTTATGTGGAAAGTTTTATGCTTTCCATCAATATCGACCACATAGTCAACATCGGAAATCCGAGAGACTATTGCATACGGACCTTTCCATGCAATAAGAAGTCTATTTTCCCTACTGGGGAGTAGGACGAATGCTTTGTCACCTGGACAAAGTTGTCGTAGACATCTATTCTTGTTAGCAAACTGCCTTGCCTTCTCTTTAGCAATTTCTGATGAAGCAGTTGCTAGCTTTCATGCCTCAATGATCTTTTGTCTAAGAGCAATGACATACTCATATGAGGATTGAGTTTCATCGCTAATATCATCGGCAGTGATGAGATCGTGTAATAAAGACATAGGGCCGCGTGGACGCGCGCCAAAGACAAGTTCGAAGGGAGAAAATCCTGTGTGTTCATTAGGGACTTCTCTATAGGCAAAGAGAGCCGCGGGTAAAACCCTGTCCCAATCTTGAGGATGATCTTCAGTTATCTTACCAAGCAAAGTCTTGAACGTTCTATTCAGACGCTCAACTAACCCATTAGACATAGGATGGTAGATACTACTGAGAGATCGTTCAATATGTAAGGTAGACATTACCTGTGACATAGTGTCAGATATGAGTTGAGTGCCATGGTCTGACAATATTTCTCTGGGGAACCCCAAGCGAGAAAATATCAACCAAAGAGCATCTGTGATATCTGTAGTAGATATGCTCTTAAGAGGAATAGCCTCTGGCCAACGTGTGCACATATCGACACATGTAAGGATAAACTGATGTCCTCTGGCCGACTTGACCTTAAAAGGGCCAATAATATCTATGGCCATTTTCTGAAACGGCCGAATAGGAATGTCAGCAGCCTGGATAGGCGCAGCATGTCGTGGTCCTCTAGATTTGACCTCCTGACATACCTTGCATGATCGGCAGTAAATACGAATGTCCTTATTGACAAAAGGCCAAAAGAAAGCCGCAAGGACTCTCGACTTCGTACGGGCAAAACCCATATGTCCAGCACATTGCGAGTCATGAGCATGTTGTAATATTTGGACTCTCATGCTCTTGGGAACAAGAATTTGTGAATGTGCCGACGTAGTCGAATCTTGTACCATACGTACAAGTACGCCGTTTCTCATTGCAATCCAAGATTTTCTATTTGTATCCTGATTCGGATCACCTTTCTTCGCAAGAACGAAGAATTTTTTTAAAGAAGGATCTTCTTCTTGCAATTTTATGAAAGAGTCACGAGTAATCACTAAGTGACTATCTTGGCTATCAACTTCATTATCACTATTCAGTGAAGTTTCGGGTGTTTGTAGAGCTTGTGCTCTTGTAACTACTGCATTTGTAGCTTGCATGTTATTATCTTCCCAAGCAGCAATCTGCTGTGGGGTACACTCCCTAACTCCGTGAATACGACCAATAATAAGGTCCGCAATAGGATTAGGTAAGAGACAAGCATGCACATCTCCAGTAAAGAAAGGAGTGGCAATGCGAATTACAGCAGTAGGATATTTTTCTAGAGTGCCGCCAAATGTGACACATTTAATAACCCCTTCCTGTAGCACAAGATGGATCTACAAGCGATTGTCTAACACCAATAGTGGTGCATCCGGAATCGAAAAGTAGTGAGACCGGAGTATCATTAACAAGACCCTTATGTAGGATTAAAGAACCCCTCCCGTCATGCGCAACAGCAGCAGGAAGAGCGGGAAGTGGGTGACCACAACTCAAAGTAGTTATGGTACCCGGTTCGAATAAAGTACTGCATTGGGGGCATTTGTTTGCTCTCTCAAAGTCAAAAGCAGAACCAGTGACAGCGTCAAAGTTTTTACTATCAACAACATGATTACAGGCTCCCTCAGTTTCCTGTTGTACAGCATTAGCCTGCTGATATCTCTTTTTTTTGTGTTGAGATCTACCCCGACTATTATTACCTCTGAAGTTATCAAAGTTATTATTATCTCTGCAGTTATTATTGTCTCTATTGTAATTGTTATCCTGGTTCGAATTCCAGTTTCCACGATTACTATCATGTTCACATTGATGCGAACATCTATTTGTTTGGTTTTGAGGTCTTCGGCAGGAATAACCTCTATTACCATATCCTCTTTTGAAATGCCTATAATTATTAGGGTGATAGTAACGAGTACTATCAGGTTGTCTCCAATTCTTCGAAGAAGAATCACCATGAAATTGATTTCCATGATTTTGACAGAAATTACCGCTACTCTTTCTATCAAAATTTTGTTGGAATCTACGAGCAAAGTTTTGGCCATACGGAGCTGCCGAAGCAACTGGTAAACCTTCTTTCACCTTAGAGTTACCCATGGTTATGTGTGGGTGCGCAGTTACGTATTGGCAACAGAAATCTTCCATTTCTTTTATTGTTTTAGGTTTACGTTCATGAAGGAAAGCAAGGAAAGACTCATTGACAGACGACATGACTTTGTCTCTAAGTATTAAGTCCATAAGTCCTTCATAAGTTTTTTCCGTCTTAGATAGTTCAACCCATCGTGAGAAAGTAATGCGTATTCTTGCAATAAACTCGGAGAATTCAACTCCATTTTCAGGTAACATGTTTTTAAATTGTAGACGATAGCCGTCTTCGTTAAGCTGATATTTCTTTAACAAAGCGGCCCTGACAACCTCATAATTGTTCTTGTCAGGTTCATCCACCATATTTAATATACTTAGAGCTTTACCTGTCAGTATCCCTGATAACTGATAAACATATTTTGCTTTGTCTATGTTATGAGCTGTACATGCTTGTTCAAATCTGTCCAGATAGAACATTATGTCATCACTGGAAGGACTAAATGTTGGTAACTTAATCTTAAAAGTATCATTATTAGCCTTACCAGAAGATGAACCCTTGTTTGAATCATTACCATTACTCATGCTCGTCAATTTCAATTTTTCCAACTCTAAAGCTAAGACCTTTTCTTCATGTTCCATTTTTGCTTTCTCTTTCCTCTCATCAGACTCTCTCTGTAATCTTCTTTCCTCAGCCTGAGCCTCTTTTTGAAGTCTTTCCTTTTCAGCTTCTTTTTCAAGTCTTTTATTTTCAGCCTCTTTTTCAAGTCTTTTATTCTCAGCCTCTTTTTGAAGTCTTTCAGCTTCTAGCTGTAGCTGGAGTTTTCTTTCCTCAGCTTCTGATTCCCTTTTTTGTTTTTCCATTTCCATTTGGAATCTCTTTTCATCCACCTGCATCTGCAGTTTCTTTTGTTCAGCTTCCATCTGCAGTTTCTTTTGTTCAGCTTCCATTGCTTTATCATATCGAGCAGTTGCAAATTCTTCTAACTTATCACCAGTCTTCCCAAGCAATTTACCCTGCTCAATAAAGTGCTCAAATGTAGACATGATGAGTAATATATAAGTCCAAAACCTGAAATAATTAACTAATTTATTTCAAACCTAAGTGTAACAAGTCTTAATTAAGCACTTGTATATTCACATCACCTTATATTATCCCAGTCTCTGTGGGAAACAAGTCTCCAATCAAAGAACTTGTATATGAAATATCAACACTCAATTCTTGATCATAAGTGCACTTCTCATTCAATAGTGCACGACACTATTCATCATTCATTTATCATCAGTGTAGTAGTAACAGTGCATTAGCATAGCCCATTAACTAATTACTATAACTGTAAACAATGACTATGTAAACACATGCAGAATGTAAACATTGAAAATGTAAACAATACAAACAATGTAAACAATAACAATGTAAACAATAACAAAGATCAGCAACAATACAAAAACGTTCGCAGAAATCAACTAAAAATAAAGCAGAAATTAATGAAATATCACAAAAAATGTGACGATATCTGCGATAGAATTAAACAAAATACATGACACCACAGTGTATAAACAAAAATGTTGTATGAAACTAAATTATAGACAAGAGTAGGCTAACAAATACAAACAAATCAAAACAAAACTAAAGAATGCGAAATAATAACGAAAACAATATTAAAACATGTCATCACAGCTAACATAAATAGCAACAGAAGTCGCTTAGCAAATTCCAGTATCGGAAATTTGCAAACCTTACAGAAAACGCTCACAATAGACGACCTCTATGACGTGGCATAATCTAACGGAGACACCACCCAACCGAGAACCCGCTGAAATATAAACATATAAATATACGAATAACATATAAACATATAACATATAGAATGAGATGATACACAGAAGACTCAGCAGAAGTATAAGGGCACAGTTTACATACAAACAGGCCACTTAACTTATAGGCTTCCAATCGTAGAACAGCAGAAAAAACGGATGTCAATCAACGTCCTAAAGAGCGAAGCTCCAACGATGATGGCACATCTGAACTGCTTCCACTGCTAACACGATGGTACAAGAGCTTCTGAAATACTGTGTGTTGAGTTGTTTCGGCACTTGACCTTCTAATCCAAAAGTAAGTTGATGGAAATCGGTACTTGGCCTTCTTCAGAAAACAACCCGTTTCAACCGGCACTTGACCTTCACAAAAACGACAGCACTGGAACCTTGACAGCAGCAACTTGCTTGACTTGCGTAAAAGATAACAGCAGTCCGAGTTATCCGGCAACATGTAACAACGCCGGGTACTGTCAAATTCTTGTTTCCGTCAAAAAGTTGAAATTTTGACTTTTACCGGGCAACGCCGAGTACTTTGAAAATTTTGAAGATGTTGACTGTATTGAAGAATGTTAATTTCTTGAAGGATGCTGATGAATTCTTGTTGAAAATGAAGTGGGTAAGGGACCCCGTGTTTGCTGGTACCAGAATCAAACCAGCTTATGGCCACCAAATGATGCGTGATGCCATATGATGATGGATGGTATCCGCATGTCTGGTTTTGTGTGGTGTGCAGATGTGTTCAGTCAAAACAATGTTCATACAAAAATAACAGGGCAATCCACATAGGACGTCAGTAAACTCACGACGTATAAAGTCAATGATTCTTGTAACAGCCGTTGACGTTTTTCTTCATTATTTATTGTGGACGCCACAGTGACAAAATGGTTACGCGAATATGTAGGCACATCAAACAGTCATTATCACAGCAACATTCAATACAGCAATAGACGGTAGACAGCATTACAATGATGAGTCAGATGCATGTTATATTTCAAAGTGCTGTAAATGTAGTCAGGTGAAAAACTCCATCCTTTTCTATAACAGCCAGGAGATAACCAGATGTATGAGATCAGTTCACTCTCCTTAGTTTGACTTCAGCAAGACAGACACGTCTGCCGAAGTATAAATAATGTCCTCAAAAATATCCTCTAGATAATAAAGGTTTTTCAAACCTAGTTCATTTAACAAAGTAGCAAGTAATGGTCCTTGGAACCTGCATCAACCGATGCAGCACAATACAGCGACATGTGAGCTAGGAAAACATCTCGTGACGACGACTTTCGAAGACAGGCGATGAACCAGAAATCGTTCACGACCAAAAATCGATAGAGTTAATGAAAATGTTAATTTACCTTGCCTTCCGGAAATACACAGAAATATTATGCCTCCCGGCATGTGCAAATACACTAGAGGTATTATCTCGAATAAACGAAATATCCATAAGAGGACTCTCACATTCCTGACAGAACAAAAAAAATAGCGGAGATCCCCTCTTCAACGAGGCATCTCTTTCGCCATTCCAAATCGCTCACTCCACTAGTGGTGGGCGGAAAACCGATCGACCAAGAAGCAAGACAAGTCATGCGCAGTCCAGCGCAAAATGACCACAGCTCAAACTTAACTGCATTCGATACCAACGCGAGAAGACAAATGCTTACCGAGAAAAGTGACAATAAATTTCAAGCAGTTGTTGCCCTTGCGTTATAAAATAGATATTGAAATAAAACGAGAACAAATCATAAAGAAGAACAGATACTCTTATAAGGTCCTTTATTTATATTATAACTCCGCCTATGCCGGTCCCAAGCCCGGATGAAAAAGGAGGAGGGCGGCCTGCATGGAGGCTGTAAGGAGGCAGCCCCTCCACCATGCAAAGGCACAACAGGCCAATCACCTGTTTGTCTTAAACTATGATTACGAGCAATACAAGAGAGAAAACCGGACTGATTCTAAAGGCGACGAACTGGAACGGACTACGACTTATGGAACTTGGAACACAAGAAGTATAAATGGGAAGGAAGAGGAGCTGGTGGAAGAGATGAGGAAAGCAAAACTAGAAATCCTGGCTATAACGGAAACGAAGAAAAAAGGACAAGGAGTCATGGATCTCGATGGCAACACGTTGCTTTACAGTGGTGTACCCATATCTGAAAGAGCTAAAGGGGGCGTGGGTTGCATTGTGGCCCAAAATCAAAAAGACAGTATCAAGGGATGGAACTTTGTCTCTGAGCGCATTATGGTTGTAAAACTAAAAGAAGGAGAAACCATAGTCAACCTGGTCATAGTGTATGGGCCAAATGAGGATGAGAGAGCAGAGGTCAAGGAGGAATTCTTCAAGCTGCTTCAAAGGACAGTGGATGACTGCCTAGATGAAGTTATCATGCTCGGAGATTTTAATGCCAGAGTTGGAAATGACCATGCTAGATGGGGTGGAGTTATCGTAAGATATGGAGAAGATACTCTCAATGACAATGGAAAGCGACTCCTTAGATTCTGCAGTGAGCAGAATCTGATCATTACAAACACAAAGTTCCCCCATAAGTGCATACATGCATACACTAGATGTGAACCAACCAAGAATGAGAAGTCAGTGATCGACTATGCCATTGTTCGGAGAAGCTCATTCAGATATATCCGAGATGCAAGAGTCTGGAGGAGGCCAGAGATTGGAAGTGATCACTACCTGCTAACAATCAAACGAACAACTGAAAGAGTTGCTCAGCCTAGGAACTGCCCAACATCACGCAAGAAACCAAGTAAACGAGCAGGAGAAATGGGCATTAGGACCTACAAGCTGAGAGAGCCAGAAATTAAGACCAGATATCAGGGGCTTATTGCTACAGCAGTGAGCAACACAGAAGAACGACCTGATGACTTGGAAACCCTCTGGAATAAATTCAAGGATATCATAAAGACAGCTGCTGCAGAAGCATGCGGTGAAGTCCGACTTGGGAACCAGAGAAAGAGGACACCTTGGTGGACAGAGGAAGTCAAAGAGAAAAATAAGAGAGAAGAAAATGGCATGGAAACAATACTTAGGAGCTAAAAACACAACAGGACAAATGAAAAAATATAGAGAATATGTGACACTCAGAACAGAAGCAAAGAACAAAGTGCTAGCAGCAAAACAGAAGTCCTGGGAAGAATTTGGAGAAAAGCTAGAAAAAGATGCACAAGAAAACCAGAAATTGTTCTATAAGACCCTAAAGAACATGAGGAAGGAAAAACAATGCCCTCTCAAATTTATAAAAGACAAGCAAGGCAAATTGCTTACTGCCCCGAAAGAAGTAATGGAAAGATGGAAAGAATATTTCTCAGAACTCCTGGATGGTGAGCATGGTGAAGCATCAGAAATGATAACCACTAGCACAGAAGAGAAAACCAATGATGGTGAAGATGACATAAAGATGGAAGAACTGAGGGCAGCACTAGAGAAAATCAAGATGGGCAAAGCAGCAGGGCATGATGGTATAACACCAGAAATGGTTAAGTACATGGGAGCATCAGGCGACCTATTACTCTTAAAGGTCCTACAGGCAGCATGGTGCAACAAGACCATACCAAAGGATTGGGAGACTGCCATCATAACACCAATTTTCAAAAAGGGTGACAATCGACAATGTGGAAACCATAGAGGCATATCCCTTCTCAGTGTCCCTGGTAAAATCTACTCTAGAATCCTAGAGCAGAGACTCCGACGCCTAGCTGAGCCACAATTGGATGAGGTCCAGTGCGGATTCCGAGCAAACCGAAGTACTCAAGACCTAATCTTCACACTCAGACAGCTGAGTGAAAAGGCCCTTGAGTATAAGAGTGAGATCCATCTTTGTTTCATAGATCTGGAAAAGGCGTTTGACAGGGTCCCCTGGAGCAAACTTTGGGACTGTTTGGCAAGGAAGAATATTCCAGCACCTCTGATTCATGCTATACAGAGCTTCTACAAGTCTTGCAGAAATTATGTGAGGACAGCAAACCATAAGTCAGAAGAGTTCAGGACCACCACTGGTGTAAGACAAGGTGATATCCTATCACCTTACCTCTTCATACTCCTTATGGACAATGTCATCAAGGCATGTAAGGAAAGAACAAGAAAGTATTCAGTGGGGTACTGGAAGATGAGACAGGTCTATATTTCGGAGCTGGCATTTGCTGATGATGTTGCCCTGATTGCTAAATCAGAGGCACATCTCCAATCCAACCTGCAAGTCTGGAAGGAAGAGCTGGAGAAAAGAGGGATGGTCATAAGCAGCTCTAAAACAAAATCCATGGTGATATCACGAGAAGAAAGAAAACATCAGATTAAGTTGGGAGAACAGGTCCTGGAGCAGGTCGACCACTTTAAATATCTCGGAGCTATTATAGACCGAAAGGGAGGCATCAAAGAAGAGTTGGCCACTTGAAAAGCAGCGGCTGGGAGACTTTTTCAGGCCATAAATCGTGGATTCCTCAGCAAGAAAGAGGTTGGTAAGAAAACGAAGATGGCTGTATACCGCTCCACCTATGTCCCAGTCTTGACATATGGATGCGAGTCATGGGCAATGACTACAACCCACAAAAGCCAGATCCAAACCTCAGAAATGAGGTATCTGAGGAAAGTGGTTGAAGTAACAAGAAGAGACATGGTCCGCAACCAGACGATCTGTCAAGGCCTAAAATCCCATCCGCTGCAGACCCAAATAGAACAGTCCCAACTAAGATGGTTTGGCCATGTCTGCAGAATGGGAGAAGATCGGCTACCACGACAAGCATGGGAAACAAAGAGCCAGGGATCCAGACCTCCAGGACGACCTAGAGTCCGCTGGGAGGACAACATTAGACAATCTTTGAAGGACCGAGGACTAGAATGGAACCAGGCCAGGAAGAAGACAGCTGATAGAATGGTCTGGCGCTCTCTCTTCCAAACCTCTACACCTCACGGTAGAAGGGGAACGACTAAGTAAGTAAGTATTTATATTATTATTTCTTAAATCACACTTATATATGTTGTGGTATATATAAATATATATATATATATACGTGTATGTGCATTAAAGCACGGTTAAGATGAAGAGAAGTAGAGAGAAGAGAGACAAACAGAGACAAAGAATCTTAACCCTTTATATCAGTCTTAAAAAAGGTAAACAGAAAAAGAACTAAATTTTAATTCACCAATATTACATTATCATCCATGCATATATTAAAGAAATGGCACTCAAAAACCATTTTTAACTATGTTTTTCCCCCCACATTTTTAAAACCAAAGCAATCTCAATTATTATTATTTTCCTAAACAATATACAGCTATGTAGTAAATGGACTAATTCTACTTAACTAATTTATTATCGAAAAACAAACCTGCCTTTAAATGGAATCTTATTCCATTTCTTCATATTATATTCCAGTTTATCATATGCAATACTCTCATCTGCATTGAAAGGTGTAGGAATTGGAGGGAAAATGCCTGATATATCTAGCTTCTGCTGAACACTTGAGGAACTAAAGGCACAATATTTCCCTGCAGATGTGAAGTTCAGGGGACGGAGCCGACTCAGCTGATACAGAAGAAAAAAAAAGGAATATAAATTTCAAGAGTATTCAAATCTAAAAACTTAAAATTCATCAACGTTAATACTATATATTTTTTTAACGTACGCCCGCTATTACTCGAGGCGAGAATCTCTGGTTACTATATCTAACCTGAGACTGATTTTTACGTGAGTATCCCTGTTTTCCCTGTACAATGACAGGTGTCCACTCGCCATTCAGGCAGATACTTGCTGTCTTCAGAGGGTACCCATTAGAGCTGGGTTGGCTCAGGAGCCGCCAGTCCCTGGTCGACGACATTCCTTCAAATGTTTTCACCCAGGGCTCGAATTAATCCAGTCCAAGTCCCGGTCAACGACACTTCTTCAATTGATCTCGCCCGGGCTTGAACCTGGATCACCCGATGGCCAGCGCAGTGTGGTAACCATTACACCAGCGGCTCCCTGTTAATACTTTAACAGCTCAGTCTTACATAAAGTGACTGCTGACAAGAAACTATTAATCCTGTCAGAAACACACCCTATTTTATAACTTTAGTTAATATGTGGATAAGTACATAACAAGCACAAAACATAAGGTGCTGTAAGATATTATAACAAATACTTCTCCATGTAGTTCCCAGGGCTGAAGAAACAAAGAAAGACAATGATAACTGTACACCCAGGTATGTCGTACAAGGCGTCTAATACGAGGTTGTGTGGCTGGCACCCTCAAGATTTAAAACAAAATGCCACAGAAACCCCTGCTACAAGATCACACAAATGCTTGGTACAGGCTTCTTGCACGGGGACCAGTTGCAGTGGCTCCATGTGGAGCACAAAGGAAAATGATGATAACAAATACACACCCTTCTACTTCTGCTCTCTACACATAGTTTATGCACTTAATTTACCTGTTAACCAAAGTTAAAAACTCATTTTTTGCATTTACCTCCTGACCAAAATTAAAAACTCTTCTTGCCATTAAAGTTGCTCTGGACATCATTGCTGAAGTGCTAGTCATCCAGTGAGAACTTTAACTGTCTGTAAGAGTTACCTGGAAAGAAGCGAGATAAGACAGCATTGTTCAGCAATACTGCTGCAAAAATGTAAATCAAGTTGCACTAGAAATACACAGCATAATTTTTTTATTTTTGAAGAAAAATATACCCCTCAACCTCTTATGGGTTATAATTAGGATATACATAGTCTTTAATTCCAGATAATATTTTAAATTGTCAATACGCGATCATGGTATCATTTCTCCTTTCTAATTATTGTAAATTGAGCAAATTGAAATGTTTAATTGTGAGGAAATGTGTGTGTGTTTTCCTTTGTCCTAAAATGATAGTTTCCTCATATCTGTCATGTTCTTAATAGGGGGGAGGAGGGAGCAAAAATCTGGGGTGTTTGAGATACATATGTAAGCCACTACTTCTCTGTAACTATCAATATATGTGTTACGATAACTTTATTAGACTATTACTTTCATGCAACACCCTAATCAATTATTATTTTTGGTACTTGTGCGTTAATTCACCGGGTAATAATTATTTTGCAAATTTATTGCCCAAACCGATCACCGTACTCTTTCTTGACTGAAAACGTGACATTTCACATTGTGAGCTCTCCCCCATTTGTAGTGTAGAATTTTTTTTTAAAAGTTTATAAACCAATAGAACG